>VXBQ01006541.1:439021-757396 GCA_013400175.1 Phainopepla nitens | reverse complement strand
CATCGCCTGTGACGGCAGGCACGGGTCGCCGCCCCTGCTCCCCGGCACTGCTCGGCTCAGAGCGCTCGAGGGGAGTGTTTGCGGTGGAGGCGCAGCCACGCACTAGGCTCGATGAAATAAGGGATTTCACTTCTGCTGAGGAGGAGGTTTTGGCCAATGCTTTTCATCATGGGTCAGTCTTCCTGTGGAACACTTGCAAGTTAGCACTGCTCACTGCATAACCCGCTATTTCACGAAGATCGCAGTGCCCTGTTTAGCACCCCATCCCCAGAACATGACTTCAGCTAGAAGTATTTATCGCCTATGTTATATCGATGATTCTCTTTCTCTGGTTTAAGTAGGAACTGTATTTTGAACCTAGAAAATAAATTGTAATAAAATGGAAGAGGTCAAAGGCAACCTGAAGCTTTCTGTCCAGGTTCTCTGCATGCTCTTTTGATTGTTTTGCTTTCTTCTGGCTTTGAATCAATTTTTTGGGTGTATCCAAGTGTGTCAAAGATACACATCTGCTGCAGAACTCACTGTTGAGGGCAAGCAATGGAAATAACCTGTAAAGAGGAGCTATCAAGTGCTTCAGGTAAACATCTGCGAAGCCTGCCTTGCTGTTTTAAGCCTTGACTCTTACAGGTATAATTTACATCAAAACCTCAGCCAGTGGCATTAAGCAGTGCACTTTGAACTTGGCTCTGGGAACATGTTTGGTGGTTTTTGTGTGGGTTTTTTTTTTGTTGTTGTTGTTGTTTTTGTTTGGGTTTTTTTGCATTTTCGTGAGGATTTTTTTTGTGTGGATTTTTTTCTTGTTGTTTTAATTTTGTGGTCTTTTAACCAGAGTCTAATGTAGTTTGACATAGAATGACTGTGTTTTTATCACAAGTACTTGAGTAAACAGCAGGCAGCTAATGCTGTACGATGTTGTATGCACAGCAAGAATTTAATGATTTTGGATGAAATGCTAAAGCTTGGAGTAGATGCAGCACAACTAGTGATTCTTAAAGGCTTAGACAGTTCCCAGGGTATTAATGAGTCCCAGGCCGCCAAAGAAGAGTAACTTGTGCATGTGTTCAGGAGGACCTGGTGTGTGTTTTGATATGGAAAACACAGATGCAGTGAAAGCAGATTTTAATGTAATAATGGCAGACTGCTTAGGGTTTGGGTTTTATACCTAATATTTTTCAGTAAAAACTGAACAGATGCCACAGCGTAATGGTTTGGCGACCAGGAGGTCTCAGCTTCTGAATCGGAGCTCCTTGCACAGCAGATAACTGAATGGGTTTGATTTCAATTTTGAGAACTTTGAACAGGAATTTCTACTACTACTGAACTGAGAGATCATAGAATGTTTTTTGTTGGAAGATTATCTAGTTCAACTCCCCTGCCATGGACAAGAACACCTTTCACTCAACCAAGTTGGTCAAAGTTTCATCCAGCCTGGCCTTGAACACTTTCAAGGATGAAGCATCCACAGCTTCTCTGGGCACCCTGTGCCAGTGCCTCAGCACTCTCACGGTGAAGAATTTCTTCCAAATATCTAACTAAAATGGACCTTCTTTCAGTTTAAAGCCATTTTCCCTTGTCCTGTCATTACATGCTCTTGTAAGAAGATGAGCTCTTTCCCGAGAATGGGCACTGCAAAGTGACTGACCTTGAACCAGGCTGCGGAAGAAGGGTCTAGACAAACTAGGGTTTTCATTTGTTTCCCTTAGAAAGAAGGGTTTTTGTACTTAGTTCCTGCATTCATTGGCCTCTTTAACCAAGATGACAGCAAGATAGAGATGTCAAAGCATCAGGTGTCCACAGAATTAAGCACTAGCCAAAGAAGTGTCACCCTCTGCTGAGGGAGGGCTGCCACATGTGATGCCTGCGTTTGGGAACCTGCACCTGGGCTACCAGAAAACAAGCTCTAAAGGTTTCCAGTTTGTGCCTTCCACAACAGCTTTTTTTATTCTTGGCAAAATAAAAGGAACACTAAAACTGTGCCAGATCATCTGTGTAGATTGTATGAATGCTCAGTAAAACCAGCAGGATTCCCCTATTGTCTTTCCTCCAGTGAGAGGTACTCTGCTCTTTGGATATTCCTTTTTGGACTATGACAATTATATGGGGAGATTATAGGGCACCTTTTGGAACACTTTGGCAAGGGAACGTGGTCCTTAGAGGTAATTATAAGGCAATTAAGTGTTTTGCTGTTGTAGCTCAGGTGAGATTAGCAGTGAAGTGTTGGGAGAGAAATTCTTTGGTTCAGATTTTTAAGTCTAAGTGATTAATTTATTTGACTGAAGTGCAACATAAATCTTCTCATGACCAGCTTATGAGATTTTGACAAACTTCTGGCTTCCCACAGCAAATACTGTTTTTTTTCACTTAACCTCATTAGAGCACAAAACATACAGCATAAATGCAATGAGATTTCCTGCTTTTATTGTCTTAAAATAGACAAAGAGTAAATGAAAAGATACAGAAGGGGTGATGCTGGCTTGCAGCTCTTCAAAATGAACATGAGCAGAAACTGAAAAACTCTCAAAAATAATACAAATTCTAATTGTGGTGGATCAGCAATATTTACATCATGTGCACAGCTGGAAGCAAACAGGCTTTTGCTGCCTTTGTGGTCTGCAACTGTTTCAAAGACTAAGTGCGAGGCAAACCCATTTTCAGGTTCAGTAGTGTGTGTGCCTATGGATGACTAAAATCTGGGTTAGACATCCTGGAAATCAATGGCTGTGAGTATAATGGCTATTGGACTTGGTGTTTCTATCAAATGGTGGTGGCTTTTTTTCCCCATCTGTGTCACTTCCAGAGCCCTGGGTGGCTTCAGTGAGGGACAGCTAGTGGGAGGTAATCCCTACTATTAATTTCCTTTGGCTGTGATTTTTCAGCAGCAGTAAGTAAGGACCCATTCAGAGCTTTTCCTGAATGTGTTCATGTATCATCAAAGTGTTATTATGACATAATTAAACCCAGTACTGATAGTCCATGTGAATTAGTACCATTATTTGGCATTTAATCCAGAACAGCAAGTGTGGAGTAGAGAAAAAAGTAAAGCCTGAAATTGTCCAAGTGTCAAATTTGAGTGTGCAAGCTCCTATGTTGGATGATGAGGGTGAGGAGTTTAGTTTGACTTTTGTCTCAGGGCTGCTGCAGGTTCAGGGCTGTTTTGTTTCCCAGCTGGCAGGAGAGTGTTGCCTTTGGATAATGCCCAGGAGTTTGTTGTCAGAGGAGGTGTTCTCTGTGCAGAGGTGCTTCACGGTGTGCTTGCTGATGCACAGCTGGACTGAAGAAATTTTCCACAGTTGTATCTCTTTGTACTAAGCAGGATGTGTGTCAGTTTTGCTGCTCTTATTTTGTGTGGCTGATCACGTTTCCTATGTTTCTTTTGGGTTTGGGGCTACTTCCTTTCAGTTAGTTGTCAAAATTTTAATATATCTTTTTCATCTGTCAAGTTTTTTCTCTTGGTAGCTGGAAGTTAGTCAATACAGATCTTCCTTTTCAAGACCTGTTTTTAAAATTGGGTATTCACTACTTTTCTAAGCCATCAACTGTCTGCTTCCTGCTTGACCTAAGTATAGCTTCCAAAGTATAGATTTTTCAGCTTATTTTCTACCATGGATGTGTAGGGCTGGTCTGCTAGACATGTACAGATGATGCAGAAATTAGTGGAAACACCAAACATTAGGACTTAGTGCAGCATGAAAACCCAACTCACTGCAAAACAAATCTTTCCATTTGCTTTCAACCATTCCTTGGGTTTGTTTTTGTGTGGGTGTATGTGGTTTTTCCATCCTTGCCATTTCACCACTCTTACAACCTGACTTCAAGAAATTCTGATTTTTAGGAGGCAAAAGTAAGTAATAAGGATCTTAAACTCTGATGCCCTCATGAAGCCTCTGTAGGTGGAGGCAATGGTATTCAAAACAAAACAGTGGTAATATCTGGTAGTGTGTTTACTGGTAGGCATAAGATGTAATGGAAAAGCAATCAGCAAAGTAGGATGCGGCTTTCAAAGGATCTTTTATTTGTGAACACAGTAAACAGATATCCCTATGGGAAACGCACTGTTAAAAGGAAGGAAAGATTGCTCTTGCTGTGAGTTTTTTGGGTTGCTTCCGTTCCGGAAGCTCCTGTGCACCTTGTCAAATTAATGATGTCATTTTCCTGCTGCCATAGTTGTGGAATCCTCTAAATATGCTTTGCGTGTACTGTAACATTCCTGCTAAATTTTAAGATGTATTTTTATCCTTGGACAAAGTTGTGGCATTTTGGGCTATGGGCTAATTATGCAGCAGAAGCACTGAAGAATTTTATGATGACCTTTTATATTTTCTTTCCTACATGATTCAGTTTAAGAGCATCACATTTTTTTCCCATGTGAAACACTATGAATTTTATGAAGTTTCATATAGAATCCCAATGCTATATAAAAGCTTGGACACGTATAACTCCAACCTTTCTTGTAAACACAGTCTGGAAAGTGATAACGGGTAAGGCTTTGAAATAGTCAGCTGAGGATGGTGAATTGCCTTTTGCCCACCTTGAAGGATTTTGAAAGGGCTTTTTTGAGAAGCAAGGAATATTCTGGTACTGGGTGGTGCTGATTTAGACACTCCCTCACCAGTGTCACCTGTTTTGGTACATGCTCTGTTCTCAGCCCTTGGGAAGATCATATTGTATATTTGGGTGCTGATGCTTGCAAGCAGTGGAAGACTTTTGCCCAGATGTAGTCCCAAGTAATTCAGCATGTGAAAATGCTTAAATTTGGGTAATTTATAAAGGCACTTCCTTGGGAAGAATGAAAGATATGTCTTAACACAATGGCCATTTGTGCAAAGTTTGAGTTCGATTAAACTCTAGAAGGCCAAAGTTCATCCTAGAAAAGGGAACTTGCCATGCATGGGAACAGAATAATATCCATAAATTATACTTTTCTCCTCAACAAACAAGCAAAAGTCCTCATGCACTCACCATAGAAAACTTCAGCCTAGACATTTTGGCAGGGGTTAGAAAGAGAGCTTGTAATAGCAATGACCAAGCAATTTTAATAGGTGGTACAACAAATTGTCTATGTATTCAGAAGCTGCAACCCATGTAGTACAACCTCATGAATAAATGTAAATTAAGAAACATCATCAACCTTAGCTGTGATGCTTTGTAACTTAAGTTCTCATCATTGCAACATCAATGTGAAAATGCAAAACATATAAAAAGAACCCACTATATTCTTGTGAGGGTGCAACCTAGAGACCCAGACAACATTCCTCATCTCTGAGCATACTGTGAGCCTCTCCCTTCTGGAATAATCTCAGTATGTTTTTGCCTCTAACTTTGACAGAACCACCCACTTGTTGAAGCTGCAGCTGGGCAGCAGCTATGAGCTATTAAAGCATGGCAGACTAAGAATAGGAGGGGGCAGGGAGCATGTCCTGACACTGGTGAGCTGCAGGAACAATAGCTTTTTCTTGTCTGTTTAGACTATAATTTTTGTGGCAGAAACAGTCTTTTCCATGTTATGAAATACCTAACCCATCTCTGTCCCCTCATAACATCTCTTATTTCCTCTGCCTCCAAAGCCCAGCCAACAGCCCAGCGCAGAGCAGGTGTCAGGTCCTGCATCAGTGCATCACTGTTAATCTTTGTTTCAGACCTTTGTGTGTGGTCAGTGGAAGGGGGAGTGGGAAGGATGCAGAGGAGGGTGCTGGGGCAGTGGAAGGAGACAGATTGGCTGGAGGGGGTGGCTGTGAGGAAACACAGCCTGGGAAAGCAGCTGATGGCTGTTCATCCTTTCCACCCTCCAGTGCTGCCACCCATGGCCTGAAGCCCTTTAAAGCTAAAGCACAACACGGGCACAACTGTGAATGGGTGAATCTGTCTTTTTAAAGATCATCTAGTTCCAGCCCTTCTTCCACTAGGCCAAGTTGCTCAAAGTCTCATCCAACCTGGCCTTGAATGCTTACTCTGCCTTATCACACAGAACCACTTGTCATAGTGGTATGACTTGAGGAAGTTTCAGGTGCTAAAGAAGCATGAATTTTTGAGAACTGCGCTAGGGTTTGTAATCCATCCCTCATGGAGCTGTGATGTTATAGTGTAGGTAGTATTAGGGATTGCTACAATAGGAAAAAGCCCTATGGCATTGAAGTCTTTCCATTTCCTTGCCAGCCAGAAAGAGATAGCTGTTCATTATATTGGGAGGGGGTACACAGCAGGGGTGTCCAGCAAGGGGGGCAGCAGCCATGTCCTTTGGCCAGCTCACCAACCCTTCCCACAGCCAGCTTCTACTCCTGTCAAACATGGGAGGACCTCAAGCTTTCTAAGGAACATTCTTCATCACCTCCCCCAGAAAGAGGGTTGTGCAAGCTGCATTGCAACTGTTTCTTGCTCAACATGTGTGGGGTAGACAGAAGGGCTGCAGCCAGCTCCCTGTGTTTTGGTGCTGCTCTCCATGTGCAGCTGCCAGCACTGTCTGTGTGTGTGGAGGGTGACCAGCCCCTGGCCTGAGGAGCTGGCAGGTTCAGGGCTGTGTCTGATCCCAGAGTGACCGCAGCTGAGCCGTGCCCATCAGGCACTGGGGCCAGTGGCACAAGTGAAAACAAGCCAGGGGAGGTGGGCTGGAGCTGAGCCTGGAGATCTCCCTCACTGCAGGAGAGTGTCCCAGCTGCTGGCAGGTGGGGCTGGGGGAGATGCTGTGGTGCCCCAGCTGTGCCTTTGTGCTGGGTCAGCTGCTGGCTCTGTCCCTGCAGCTGTGTCCCTCTGGCTTCACCCAGCTGTTACTTGGCACAGGGCTTGAGTTCTTGGCTGAAAGGTTTTGGTTTCCTAAGCAGATTGATTAGGACATAGCATAAGTGTAAACTTAAAAATGGTGAAAACTTAAGTCTCTTCTTGTTTTTTTTTTGGCTTGAAAAAAAGTCACTGTTATGCTACATTATCCTCCCAACAACCTGCATTTGTTTTTGTTGGGTTTTTTTGTTTGTTTGTTTGGTTTTTTCCCCCTTGGATGCTAGCTCTCATTTTCAACTACAGCCTTCATGAAAACATGCTGGTGAAGTAACTCACAAAGAAGGTTGAAAGAAAATAGAAGTAAAATGGTTAGGAAAAAAAAGTCATGAAATTGAGTATCAGCAGTGTATTATGCTTGAAGAGGGCTAGGTGATAGCAGCTCCCAGGATAACTATGAACTGGAGACCACGAGGCTGTATAACTGTTTCAATTCCCTCATAATATTTGATTTAATACTTTCTTTGATTCCTGACCTTTTCTCATTTGAAACTTCTGGCTATTTAAGGGTTCTGCTTTCAAACTTCCTTTGTCTCAGGTTATTAACTTTTAGTTGCAAATTGAGATAATGTGTAACCACAGGCTAAGGAAGCCTGGAGAGTCCCAGGTAGTTGAGCGTCTTCACTCAACTTCTGACACTTCCTGCTCAAGCTGTTTATTCAGATCCTACCTAACTGTTAAAAGTAATTTGCCTTTAAAAAGGGGAAGGAACTGCTGTAAAACCTCTTTTATAATTTATTGTGTGGAACGATGTCAGAGAAAAGCAGTAACTGTACACAAAGGACCTCGTGATACCAATGCCTGTAACAAAGAGGAGTTTAAACAGGGCAGAGTGGGGGCAGATGCTTATGCCTGAACTGTTCGGATGCTTGCAGATGAATCATTTAATTCACAAACAGGAAGATTATATTTGTCAACTTTGTTATAAAATACCTGAGATGTAAAGTGTACTTGGAGATGCATTATGGCCCATAACTGCACATGGGTGCTATGAACTGTCTTGTTTGGATGTCCACATGTCTCTGTTTAGTCTCTGCTTACTGGAGACAAGTTTTTTCAAGCGTCCCTCCAGTTTGCAGTAACTGTTATGTTAGGCCAGTCAGACAAGTTTACAGCATTTACTGTTAATGACTGGAAGAGGTCTAATTGACCATGGAAGGCCCAAAGGCTGTTAGAGCATCACAGTAACTTTCCTTCTTTGTCAGAGGCCTGAGATGCTTGGTTATTTTTTTGATGTGGCTATTTGCCAATCAACTTTTTCAGAGCTTTTGAGACATTTTAGCTCTCTCCGTCCTTGTCTCATCCTCGCATAATTGTTCTGGGATCTGCCACAGGTGCACAAAACCTCTACCACCCCTGTCCTTCCTACCTTCTTTGGTTCTTGGGAGCTGGGGCCCTCAGTGCCCACAACTATCTCCCTCTTTACCACTAGATGCTCATGAGGATTCAAATCCCACATGCAAAGTGATTGCAGTCCCTCCTGCTTGCTCAGCCTGCAGAGATGAAAATGCTGTCAAGATGCTCTGGTTGCCCTTCTACACATCAGTACTCGAAAGGAGAATAATCTCTGCTGCCAGTGTTTAAACAAGCAAATTTGAGGAAATTGCCTTCTTTGTGAAACACTCAAGCCATGAGCCTTTTTTTGCTGTTTGTTTTCTATGATAGCACATAAATAAACAGTTGGGTGTGAGGGCAGAGAGATCCTGTAGGACTGGTAGCAGTGCCCCCAAGCCCTTCATGGGTGTGAGGCCATTGTGTTTGATTATGCACCCCATGGCACAAGCTTGGACAGCCCTGCATGTGCCTTCAGAAATAGGAAGTTTGAAATGGGGAATCTTGGAACTCGTTTTGCTTCTGTGTTTGAAAGGAATTCAGTCACACATATGCATATTACCTAATGTTTGGTATTTATGATGGCAGCCTTGCAGGTGTCTGAGGATGGCCTGATGGTTGCCTTCTTTGCTGGGATCTGTTATGCAAAGCCAGGCTGCACATTTACCTTCTGTTACCAAAAACAGGCTGCAGCAATGATTGTCCCTCCAGCAATCATACAGAGGGAGAGGGGATGTATTCTGAATTTTTGATATCAAAATTATCAGGCTCCTGATAGAGATTCCTGAGCTAACAGCCTTGGTTATGACAGGTGCTGCAGTGATTTTGGGGCAGTGGGATTGGACTGGAAGGGGTATAGAAAAGCCTCTGAGTGAAACTAGTCTGCACAGTACTGCACAGATGACTTCACCCTTCCCCACACCTTCATTGCTTCCTAGAGTCTGATGCCTTTCCTACTACTTGACAAAGGTAGACATGCCATCAGCTTTAAAGCATTTTGCCACCTCAGAAGTGTCTTAAACATTTAGTTTTCTCTTAGAAGTATAATTATTTTAAAACTTAAACCACTGAGCAGCAATTTCAACAGGTATCTGGGTACAGGGTGGTGGGTGGCCACTGGGTGGAAGTGGCTTGTCCTGGAGAGGAGAACTTGGGACCTCTCAGCAGGCTGAATTGGCCAAGCAGAGTGAAAAAAAGTTGTTTTTGTCCAAGTTGGCAATTTTGCATTACTGCTTGCAGATATAAATGAACTTTGTCTTTGGAAGGCATCTGTGAGGGAAGTGCTTTGAAATGTGTATAAAGGGATGCTTGTATGGTTATCTGTTTAGGAGAGTTATGCAGATACATTAGCTTTGAGCTGCCCTGTCACATAACAGAGGGCAGCACAAAGCACCTATTTAGAGAGTAGAAAATTTGTGCTGAACAAGGGTGGTACAAAGCCACTTGCCCATCTTTCTCCTTGGAAAATAAGATGTTTTTTACAGTGCTGTCAGATAGCAGGGCTTTGTTTGCCAGCTCTCGTGAACAAACAGCGTGTTGTTACCCCGCCTCAACGCAAGGTTGCTGCTTGGTAGGAATGTTGCAGGTATTCCTGATGCACAGAAGGAAAACCCAGAGCTCAGAAATGTCTGATCTGTTGTGGCTCCAAGATGTGGTATCTTTCCAAAAGTGAGAACATGGTGAAGGTAGAGCTTTTGTTCAGCAAACTTGGTGGCAGTCGTGCAATCTGCTGGTCAGCACTTCCTAATGCCGGCTCTTTCGGAAACATAGACCAACAACTTTGAACTATTATGAAAACAGGATTGTTTTTAAGGCTATAAAAAGCATCCATCTTGTTCTTTTTTGGCACAGTTTTTTGCTCATTTGTAGTCAATGCTCTGAGTTCCTGAAAATCTGAAGTTACCCCATGTAAACATCTCTAGTCCACAAACAGTGGCTGCAGCTTTGTTCCCTGAGCCACTTCTTACTGGAAAACTGCAGGGGACTTGGCGTCTCACTCTCCTCACCTATGGGCAAACCATAGAAAAATCTCTTGCATTTCTATTCCCTATTGCAGAATTAGGTGCATTAAGGTATTTGTCTTAATAGAGCTTTCTGAATTAAAAAAAGAATCTTTTTGATTTAGGTGCAATTGCATATGAATATTTCAACCTCCAAATAGTGCAACAGCATTTATTTTTCCTCTCTGCCATGCCCAGTGGTTCACTGTGTAGAATGGCACACTACATTGATGGCTGTAATCATAAAAACCTATAACATTTGCTAAAATGTCGCTTGCAGCGTCTCAAAATTTAAATTTTTACCTGCTTATTCTTTGATTAAAATTTGTAACAGACAAAACACAATGGAAAACCTGGAGAAGAGGGTGAATCAGAGTCACTTGAGTCTCCTAACTTAAGTACCTCTGATGTCTTGCAAATTTGAAGTACAAAGCACTGGCAATGGGGTTAGTTTTGGTCCTGTCTTCATGCCTCAACTTGTGGTGTAAAATATTAATGAATATTTCTCTAAACTTAAAATCCACAGTCTAATTTTTACCAAATATCTCCCCAATTGCATAGCTAGCAAGAAGAGTTCCTAAAATGCAAAGTTATATGAACGTGAATGGGCACCTGTATTTTTCCAGCATTAACTCTTTTAGTCTGAGTGTGTCCCTTTGTAGCTTTCTGCAGCATCCAGCTGTTCTGCCAACTGTCAACACAGCATCTTTGCCCAGGGACAAGTGCATTGAGTTAACCTATGGGACAGAGTGAAAAAATAATGCTGCTGCCACTGCCAGGATGCTCCTGCGGGCTTCACAGCCCTTCCTGAGCCGTCAGGTCCTTTATGAAGACAGCATGATGGGCTTAAATTAGATTTAAGTCAGGAGACAGGGAATCATGCTTTAAAGAATCAATGTAAATTGTGTTCTGTAGTTCTATGCTTATCTTCAGAAAAAAATTAAATGTATTCAGTTACACTTAATCAATAATTCCTAAATACGTTTCAGGCTTTGACTTGCTTTGAGTACACTTGCTCATGTACTTAACTTGAAACCATTCTAAAATTTTCTTGAAAAGTAAATATTTGTTTTATAATTGTGTAGATGGACAAAATTAGAAATTTATTAAAGATGCCCAAATCCCACATGATATGCATTTCTCCAGCAGGCTAAAGGATACGTAATAAAAAGACTTTGACTTCTGTATTTGCTGCTGCAGCAGATTAGGATCTCTTTTGAGAACTGTTTTCTAGTCATTCATTCGAGCTTCACTGGGAACAGCCCTCTGACTCTGGTACCTTATCTTTGTCAAGGGAATGAGAAGATGCTGTTCTCGACTCCCAGTCTGGACCAGTGCAGAAGGTGCTCTGCCCCGAGCCATGACCTATGACTCTGTTTGCCTTGGCAGTCACCTCTCCTGGGGTTTGCTGGGTCTGTGTTCCCAGTTAAGCTTCCTGCAGCTGAGGGCTGGACATCACAATGTCAGTCCTGTCCAAGAGCAGGATACAGCACTCTTGTTCCTTCCTTTGACAGTTTTGAAAATAGCATTATTGCATGAACCTTGCTGGTGTCCACTTAAAGGAGTATCTGATTTTTATCTGCTCTGAAGAATGGAGCACATCAATCTGACAATAAAATGATGCTAATGTGTGTCCAGTTTGATTTTCTCACTGTAAAAATCTGGGAGATAGTGAGGGAGACTTGCATACACTGGAAAAAAAAAAAAGTTTTCAGAAACAACTCTTCAGGCAAATTTCAGTAGGTAGTCGTGTAGATTTGGCTATGCCTTCTTTCACCCATGGAATGACAGTTTCCATGGTTCTCTCTGTTGTCCCTGCCCTATTTCCTTCAGCATTCCCTGCTTGGAAGCTGCCAAACTTCTGTTTGATCTTGCAGCCTTAGTATTTCTTTAATCGCATATTGTGCAGGAGTGTGTATATAAATAAACCAGGGAGGCATTTTATAAGAGATTTACGACCTTCTTGCAGAGGTCTTTTAAACTATAACCTGAAAGAGTGGGTCATTGTGGGGGCTGGGTGGAGCAGGATCTTTATTTGTTCCTGTATTTTATCTTTGATGCAAGCTGAGAACAAGTCTCTTTTCCTCTTTGCAGATATCAGCTACTGACCATGTCAACAGAGTTCCAGGATGCTCACCTTGCAGAGGTGAAACCTCTGGTGGAGAAGGAGGAGGTAATTATTTTAAAGCTTTTTAGAGCTTATGTGTTTTCTGCCAGGACTGCTTTTGGAACTTTGGAACTGCACATGTGTTCTTAGATTATTTTGAAAATATTTTATGGAAGAAGAAAAGAAACTGGAGATGGAATATTTCATTGGGTTGGTTGTTTTTGTTTTTTTTAAATAATGCAAAACTGATCCTAATTGTTTATTCTTGTTTGGTTTTGTTCTTTTAATATGATGTTTTTTCTTCTCTGAATAAAGACAGCTCTGGGTGTCTTTAGCTGTATCAAATGATGCCAGTTGGGCAGTCTCATGTACATGCCTCTAACTACACACTTCTCAATGAAAAGACAGACTTTGTCAGCTGCTTCTCACAGAGAGCCTTTACTTTTCCTTTGGGCACAGCTGAGTCCAGAGGCAGGGCTGAGCCCCTTCTTGTCCTCTCTGAGTGCACTGAGCCATGAGTTACAGCCAGCTGGCTGTGCAACCACTGGAGTTGTAGCACAGAAATATCCTATTTTTTTTTTTTTAACCTTGTTATACTACTTTCCACTTTTTAATTGACTTAAGCTTTAAAAAAAAAAAATCAACAGCTAGCTTCAGTGGCTATGTGACTCTTCAGATATAAGAAGAGTGGTAGCCATACTCTGTACTTTGGTATGTCCATGGCAAAAAATTCACTGTTATATGTGAAGAAACATCTCAACATTTTCTTGAAACAAAACTTAAGTTTTTTCTCTTGTTCCCAAAGACATTTTTTTCTTGACAATTATGTATATCAATGTGTTGGGTTTTTTCTGGTCTTATACACTAGAATTCATTGCTCTATCTATTTTCTTTTTTTATTCCCTCCCTCTTTTATGTAAACACTTCAGAAAATAATTTCCACTTGTGACTGAAGTGAAATGGCTAGAGAAACTTTAAACACAGCTCCTTTGCCAAGGACACTGCATGAAAGCAGAGCTTGTTTGGATACCACTGAATGCAGCACTCAAACTTTTCAGAAACTAAGACCCCTTTTTAATGCCCGTATTGTTCAGAACTAGCAAAGCAAAGGAGATTCTAAGCAGAAGTCCTGTTGGTACTGAAATATCTTTGCTTCAAAGTTCAGAAATATCTTAAAATACTGATTAACTTCCTGGATTTCAGTAGTACATAGGTCAAAATTTGGAATCTTGACAATGAGCCCTATATGCTTTTGTTCATGATGTTACCTTAAATTTTGTCTGCATGGAGGGAACTAGGACAGAGTTTGATTTTTCTCTGTGGCCTTTTTAACATAGATGAAGGATGTTAATGTATTTTGAGAAAGTGGAAAAGGTTGCCCTGAAGGATGCTCAGCACATACTGAAATGAACCAGTGGAGCTAGTTTTGAGTGGGTTATTGGGTGAGGCTCTCTGGAGCTGTGTCCTGGCTTTTTCTGCTTGGATGTCTGCTACAGCCAAGTCTTTGTTCCTGAGCAGTGATCACCCTTATTTCATATGCTGGTGGTACAGATGCCAAATATACTTATTCCTTTCAGCTGTGGGTCCCACTGGAACAACAGTGGCTGAAATGCTGTGTTTAAGAGGTCATGAGACCAACAATACAGTAAGAGTAAAACACAGCAAATTGTCTTAAGCTAAGGCTGTGCAAAACTATTTCTGCTCAGTTAGATCTTAGGTAGTTGTTTGCATGTCCATGACTGTGCCTGATTGCCTAAAAGTCCCAGCTGTGAGAATTACAGGTTGTACTGCAGTGCTTTGAGGGTCCCCTGAGAAAGCAGCTATGGTGCTTCTGACATCTGTCCTTAATTTACCTGGGCTTCTGAGACTGAGTGACCTCCTTGCCAGGATTCTAAGCTTTGTTTTTTATCTCAATATTATTTTTCAAGCTTTGGCCTCTATTGCACTTTGCAGCACAAAGTGTTTGCTTGGCTGCTCTTCCCTCTGTTTTCAGCCCTGCAGTGGAAATAAGAGTTTGACTTCTTTCTTGTCCCTTAAAAAAAAAAGAGGATAACTATAAGACATTTCTTCCTTTGAAGCTATAAGCCTTGTAGGCTATTGGAGGTGGGGAGGTTGTCACCTAACTCCCTTCCTGGTGGAGACACTCGACAGGTGCAGGAGACTGTCAGAAGCAGCTATGGCAGGTGACAGGTTGGAATGGACCTCTCTGTGTCCAGCCAGCCTCCTAAACACTGCAAAAACTAATTTTGGCTGGAATGAGACCCTTCCCACCTTCCACATCATGTATCAAGTCCCAGTAATGACTGCTTAACTGAGTTGCAAGTGTTCAGTGCATTCTTGAACAGAGAATTCCCATCCTAGGCAGGACTGAGGCTTTTGGCTGTCCCATGGCTACAATAGGTGATGCAGAAAAGTTCAGTTTTACTACTTGTGAGTGTGTTGCTCAGGGATTTAACAATAACTGAGGATGCACCAGCTTTTGTCCTTCATTTTGCTGGTCTTTAATCTAATATTTTACTGCTTTCATTTCTCCATGAAGATTAGTGGGTTTAAAAGCTCTTGGGTGACTTTTGATGTTCATCAGAAGAGCTTTTATTGAATGGACAGAGCTCTCAGCTGCAGAACTGGGGTGCTAGAACACACATCCAGCCATAGATTTCCATGGCTGCAAGTTACTTCCATTAATGCTTTCAAATCTTTTCACAGGCTATCACTCGCCTCCTTCCAGACTTCGATGTTCAGGCAAGTAAAACTATTAATTTTTTTTTTCCTTTTCTTTTCTGTTTTTCTTTTTGCACGAGGGGAGATTGAATTGACATTTGAGAAAACAGCAAGATGTGACCAGAAGGGACTGCCTGCTTGCCAGGAATGCTGTTACTGTGGGAGAGGGGTCTGAATGGGGCTGTGATGTAGCGATGTGAAGGGGACCACAGGGGGCCTTTTCAGACTGGAGCTGAGAAAGCTTCAGTCAAAGTGAGTGGCTGGTTTGCAAGCAGTTCTATTCTTGCTAAGAGAATGAGAATCTTTGGCAGTGGTAGTGAAAACAATATATTCCTCTCCCACATGGACACACACTTTCCCCAGTTAATTTGCTTTCATTAGCAGTGTGCATGCATTTTGTCAGAGGAAACATTCCTCTGGATGCATCCCATTATGCTGTTGAAATTTTCCAAAATATTCCTGAAGCCTGTGAGGTGGTGAAAGGTGCCAAGCAACCAGTATTGTCAGTAATAGGAGTGATGGCATTTATATATTTTTAGAGACAGAACATACAAGTTCATACCACACCAGTAGGTCACATTGTGGCCCTTCACTTCCCCTGAGTGTCATGCTTTTGAGAGGTGACTAGGTCACTGTCCTGGCTCCCCTTATTTTATTGCCATTTGGGCTGTTGACTGAAGTTTGTCCTTGCTGGTTCTTAGCTGAGGCTAAGGAATTGCACGGCTGCAGGAGCCAGGCTGGATTGAACTGGGATGGAGATCAGGGAGAGGGTGTACCTGCCTTGATGAACAGTGTGAGTGGTGTTACCTCACTGCTGAGGACAAGGGTTATGTACTGTGGAAAAAAGGCTCACTGAGTGTCTTATTTTTATCAAGGTGTGTAGAAATGGAAGCAGACTGTGCAGAACTAGGGACAGCTATTAAATTGTTCTGGTCTCTGATCAGTTCCTTGAAGGAAATAACCCTTCTCTACTTCATTGCATGTTGCACTTTATTAGCACCTGTCTATATATTTTTATTCAATGTTGTGCCAATTGCTTAAAAAATACAGCACAAATTCAACACTTTTCCTTGGAAACCAAGTGAGACAGCTTGCTTGGATATTTTTTTCATCTTTCAATGGTTCTTACTTCTTTAACAAAGCTGTAGTTTACATTAATCCTGCATCTTCCCCCTCATTTTTTTTCTAATGAATTCTACTGCCTGAAGTCTTGATAAGTGTAAGTTAAGACTACCACACAGCTTCTTGCTGGACTGTGCACAGCATGGGAGAAGCTTTCTGTTTGGCTCCAGATTGATCACTTGGTCTAAATAAATTGAATCCCAGATTAAGTCTGCTAACAAGAATACTACAGTATTTTGATTAAGAATCCAGAAGTGACCCATATTTCATTTCTATTCTTGGAATAAAGTGCTTGGTTTGTAAACCATGTGTATATATAGATTTTTTTAACTTGCAAGATCAAATTCTCTAAGCCTTTTTGCTTTTTTTTCTCTGTTTTGGATTAACTGTCACTAATCCAGAGCAGTGGTTCTTGTCATTTAGCCCTGTTCTGCCAGCTCTTACTTTTTTTAATGATCTATCTTTGTTTAGAGTTTAATCTTTAGTTGTTCTAGTTCAGGAAAAATATGGAAGTTCAGTCTCAATGCATTTTGTTAGGAATTGTGACTGCAAAGGAGGCTTAGCTTTGGTCCTTAAAGCCACAAGTACCCTCCTTGTGTTTCTTTAAGTTCTTTTGTGGTTGATTTGTGGAAAAGGTGGTTTGGAACTGCTATGAGAGATTTGATTGCTTAGTTCATTCGATAAGTTAATGTGTGGCCCCAGAGGACTCAGGTGACTCAGGACTGGGGCTGAATCTAAAGTGTGCTCTCAGTGAGCAACCTCTCCCATGGACTACTTGGAAGAGGATGGCCCTGGCCAGGGAAGGAAGTTATTGGTGCTTGGCAGGATGGAGCTTCTTATTTAACACCTGTGTATGGATGTGGGTGTCCATCATATCCACTGCAACTTCCTCCAGCCTTCCGGGAACAAGTTAAGCTGTGTTCAGTTAATGACTTTGTTTCTGCCACTAGTGAAAAGAACTGTCTGTGAGAAGTTTTCCTTGCAAGAGGAAATTTTACCTAGTTACTCAGATTTGGACAAAAATAGATTCTCACTTCACATGCAGCTCTAGACAGACTAGAGTTAAGCACAGCTTTCCATTTTTAAAGTAAGCTACTGTATTGTGGTATATTGCCCTTGTGAAAAGTGCATGTTGCAAGACATGTGCGTGGTTATTCTATGGAAGAAAGTCTTTGTGTAGTTACCGGGGGATGGCCAAGACAAAAGATGAAAGAACTGACAGCTCTGAGCTGCCTCTAGTCAGCAATTTGTCTGTTAACATGTCTGTCTGTGGCACCTTCCAGAAAAATTGAAGTAAAGGTCTCCTGTGTCTCAAGAAGGGGAGTGTTCCTGGCCAAACCTGTTTTAGGATAATTGAGGATAAACTGGTACAGGGCACTGTGCCTTGGGTGGCTTTGTTGTCTTCATGCCAAGCACATTGTAATTGCATTTCCAGTTTGATGCATCTGTGTATTCTCTAGCTCAGTAGCTTTGGAGCCAGTGGAGCCCTGCCTCCTCGTCACTGTGCATATTCATCCTCGCAGCTCTGTGTTTCAGTCCATAAGGAGCCTGCTTTCTGAGTAACTCAGCAAAACGTGGAGCTGTGTGGCAGCTGTAGGGGACAGAGATGAGTTTGTCCCCTGCAGTCCGTGGCTCGCGGCCGTCTGTATCCACAGGCACCAAAGATCCGCTTCTGCTCTACGTGTCCCCGCTGCTGCCTGTTCAGGGCGAAGGGAAGAGCTGCCCTGCGAGGGGAGAGGACTCCGCAGTGAGGAGGGGAGGGTGTGCGCGCCCTGGGCCGTGGCAGCGTGCTCTGTGGACTTCCTCATCCTTCGGGACGCTGAGGGAAGGGGTGGGGGTGGCTGCGGCGCTGTGCTGGGCAGAGCGGGGTGACCCTGTGCTAATCGGACTGGGAAGAATCCCCGGGCAGCGCTATCGCAATAACCCGCGTCAGTTCCCGCAGCGAAGTTTTTGTTCTTGGCTTCCGCCTTAGCGGGGTCACTCGCATTTACATGTCAAGTCATCCCCCTTAATAATGTACCCGACTCCCAGCCTGATTTGGGGAACCTTTTTCTTAATATTGCTAATTTAGAAAAGAAGTGTTAACAAAAAAAAAAAAGTAGAAACACAGGCATTGAGGTTTTAGGAAAAAACAAACATAGGATGAATTGAAATTCTATTTTAGAGTGAAAAAAGCTAGGAAGAAAATGCTAAAGAACTTCAGGGCAAAGGGGGTTTGAAACTCTGCATTGAAATAGCACATTAAAAGATCAAATGTTTTTAATATCCAAGAAATTGAAAAAGAAAAGTGAAAAAAAGCTTATGCAGGTATTACTATGATAAAGTTCTTAAGTAATATGAATTTAAAACATACTATCTCCTAGACATTTAAAAGCTATTTAAATCTTCTTTAAAAGCTCCAAAGCTTTTGCCTCAGTTCTAAGGCAAGAGAAGGGAGGTGTATTTAACAGTCGTAATATTATGAATTAAAATAAAAGCATGAGATTGTAATTGAGGATTAAGTATATTTGAAAGCTTTAAAATAATCTTGATGGAATGCAGTGTTTTACTTAAAATATAAAACATGATGTATTTAGCAAAACGTGCAGTGTGTATGCAGTTTTTCTTTTTAGATATCTGAGATATTTTGGTTGTGTATTCCGTACATCAGAAAACAACTGGTTCATGAATATGTTTCTCAATCCATGCCTTGCTTACCCAAGGTAGAGAGGGGAAGGAATAAATGAGCCCTCTTTTGTGAAAACAAATTGTCTTCCCCTTCTAACCTCAAGAAAAAATAAAAAGGTCACTAGAAGCAAAAAAAAAAAATCTATTTTAGAATCTACCAGCTCCTCCAAATTGAGACAGCCTCCCTTAAATTGCATGTATTGAAAGAATTTTTGTGTGTGTTCAGTGCACTGAGGCTGCACCTCTGTTAAAGAGAGAGATGTGAACAGATGGTGTGTTTGTCTTTATCCTTCTATCGGATTAGTGTACCTTGGATTTTTTTTCCAAGATAGTGTTTTAATACAAATCAGTTGGTGAAGAGCCTCTTACTATAATGTTGATGTTGATTGGGATGTGCTGCCATCTGTTTTCAGTGCTCTGCATTTTGAAAACATCCATCCCTACATCACGTAGACAAATCTCTTGATCTTTAATAGGATCAATAGGGATGTGAAGTTGTTGATGTCACCAAACAAACTGGTTTGAATTGATTGTTTTTTTAGAACCTTGTGTGCATTTCCCATTAAGAATTTGTGCTACAGGAAAATAGCACAACCCTATTGAATTAGGGGAGTCTCACTGTGACAATAATGAGGAATTGAGCCAATTGCTAAACTGACTGTGCTACACCAGTTATTGGGAGCATGGTCACCTGTTGTCTCTGAACTATTTTTAGTTGACCCTGGGTTTGAACTAGACCCAGGTTTCCAGTTCTGGAAGAGTTATCTGTGGCAGCTAGTGGGATGTGCAGGTTCAAGGGTTTGGTTTTATCTACCATGAACAGACTTTTTCTTTCATGCATGAAGGAGGACAATCCTGAATCTTGAAGGTGCTCCCTGAAAAGAAAACAGGTTCTAGATTTTCACTGTTGTTACTGGAAAGCTCTAGCAATAGATGTCTGATTATATGAAATGCCTATTAGTCTCTAACTGAGGAGCAAATAATTTCAATATTCCACACTCAGCAGGAGGTGTGTTACACAATAATGCTTATTCTCATTATAGAGCTTTGGTTGCCAAATTATTATTTTTTTTTTAATTAGCTAAGCATAAGAGTAGAATGTGGAAAATATTAATTGCCAACATTATTAATGCCAGCTATTATTAATTGCTATGTACTGGCACCACAAATCTCTTCAGGAGTATTGTATAATGACAGTACCCAAATATATATTAATGATATAGAATGTTATTGGGGCTCTGAGCAATCTGATTTAGTAGGTGCCATCCCTGACACAGGAGGGGGTTGGAATTAGATGGTCTTTAACATCCCCTCCAACTCAAGCTTTCTATAATTATATTTTAATAGTATATGTTAATGACATACCCGATGTATAATGTACAATACCATAACTTCCACCAAAAGCTGAACTTCGTGACATTAGTGTGGTGATGTAGAAATACTTTAAATGTTGCTTATCTACTTTGGAAATACTAAATATCAGACATTTAAAAGGCTTGGTTTTTTTGTTCAGAATCATTGACTTACACTAATATTTCAGTCTTTTGCAATTACTGGAGACTTTAATCCTGGCTTTTAGGAAAGAACTCAGTTATTATTTAATTTAGCATAAGTTTGAGGTGTTTCAGGATTTCAGATAACAAAACGTGAAATGAAGCTAAACTTAAAATCTGATGAAAACAGCTATAGAAAAGACTATGCTAAATCCCGGGTTTGAAATTTGGCACTTTGTACATTGTGTGGCAAGGACATAGTTCATCTTTGATGTCTGACCTCTGAGTACATTCTTCCCCTGGTCAAACCTGGCTCAAATCCTATTTAAGAGTGACATCCTTGTGAATTAGTCTGTTTTGGTTTCCCCAGCTGGGCATTATGGGAGTCATAAGCCTATGTAGGAGCGCAGCTTGTCTATATAACCCAGTTTCCTGCTGGGACAAAGTAAAAACCTGCCACCCGTCCTCTGTTTGACTGGCTGGATTTGTCACCCTGTTTTGCCTAAGGATGGTCCTAGATGTGGAAGATACGGCTTACCTGATAAGTAATGCAGTGAGTATGCAGAGGAGCGAGTCTCTAAGGAGATAGAAAAACTGAAAATTAGAGTTTTGATGGAGTGTAGTTCAGAGAGCAGTGATGCTTAACTTATCCTATGTACAAGGGGGATAGATCTTGATTCACTGCCTCAGTTGTAACTTAAAACTGATTGCATAGTTAGAAGGAAAATAGATGAAATGTAGAATGGTGTTGCCCAGAATCCTTATTTGCAACAAAATGTGCAGTGCATTCTTTGTACCAAATTAAGGAGCTGACATTTGGATTGACTTATTACCTCAGATATTGGAAGGTAACCAAACCTTTTTAAAAGGTTTTTGCAGAGACTGTAACCTCTGATTTCCACAGCACAATTTTTGAAAGATTTGAATTTAACTTGGACTTTGCCTCTGAGTGTTACTGCACGGAACAAGTCAAGCAAGCCTTGCAGCAGCAGGGAGTGCACTGCACTGAATGACATGGATCATATCTGTGTCCTATGCAGTAAATAAAGGATTCTGGTGAGATGCAAAGACTGGCTACTGCCTATATAATTCTTTGATGGTTATGTGAATGTAACCGTACCACAAATAAGCGTCAGAAATAACTGTTGGTTTGTGATTCCCTTTATTCACGTTGGCAAAATATCAAATTGTTTATAACCATCTGAAGTTCAACAGGAAAAGAAAAAAAGCTGTTCCATCTTTTGCGTAAGTCACATCTAACTTAGAGATCCAAAAGATGGTGCTCAGGAGGACTTTGGTTTGTTAATTAAGGTGCCCTTGGCTTTAAGATCAGTAAGCAGTATAAACTCCTGTTATGCCAAATAATAGCAGTTTACTTCTTAATGCTGTTTTTCTGATAAGCAACAGAATGTTGTGGTTATTTTGTTCTATTAGCAAACCTTAGGCAGTTGGGATTATGCTCAGGTCAGTACATCAAAACCCATAAAACCAACACGAGTGGCTGCTGATTTTATTGGAAAAGACTACTGCAATCATAAGGCTTCACAGTGTAATATGTGAATATTATGGCAAATAAGCATATAGAAGCTATTTAATGCTACTTTCTTTGGGGAAGAATAGTGGTTATTTTCTCAGCTAGAGTTTTTTTTCTAGAAATCAGAAATATTTTATCATGGTGACTTATACTTTTACAAAGGTTGAGAGTCATAGTTTATTCTAGATGTCATTACAACAAAACCGCATTCTTTGTTTTCTTATCCTGCCTTTTAATGTGGTTAAAAACTGTTTAACTATTCCTTCAGCATCTGGTTAAGAGCTAGCAGCTTGAGTGCTTCTGTAATTGTCTGTGGACTGGAGGAGGTGACAGTCAAATGTGAAATGTCAGCACAGAGCCCCCACCATGGGGGAGAACAGAGGCTGTCAGGATGGGATTGCAGAGCAGAGCCTGGGGCAGGACCTGTGCTCGTGGTCAGTCAGGGTCTGCTGCAGCAGCTGTGGAGCACTTGGACAATTCCTGACAGATTCTTCCTGTTCTGTCCCAGGAGCAAGATGTGGAGACTGTGCATGGCTCAGTGCGTGTCACCATGTGTGGCACTCCCAGGGGGAACCGCCCGGCCATCCTCACCTACCACGACATCGGGCTGAACCGTAAGTGGACTCTTCATTTCCCAGCACAGGTTCTGGGACAGCACTGCCATAATCAGAGGTGTGAAAGCAGCAGTGGCTAGGAAACCCTTCCCAGATCCTTGCTCATTTGTGTGAGTTGGAAGCTGTTAGATGGCACCTAACTCTTCTCTTATAGAAAGTGTAATTCTCAGATTTTTTTCATCCTTGCTCAGTAAATAATTGGAATACTTCAATTAAAGGGGCAAAAGATATCTGGTAGTTCACAGTGATTGTGTATGAATGCTGTAAAAAATCTCAAGGGGAGGCTGATGGTGTATTGCCAACAGGGCTGAAAAAAGAACTCTGCTGGGGCTTTGGGTCCTGTCTGATAAGCAGTCTTGTGCTGCTTGGGTTTATATGAATTCCATGTCAGGTCAGTGTGAAATGAGTGCTGGCTTTGTATCCTTAAGTGCCTTTTATCTTCTCTGTCATATAATGAGTTAATATCCAGACCTGCTCTAGTTTGTTCTTTTATCAGTCCTATTTGTTGCACACAGTTCATGGTTTCTTAATCAGTTATCAATATTTAAAAACATCTGCTAATCTTTACAGACTGTCTATTGCAAGGGGGTGAATGTTACTGTTAAGACAAAAACAAAATCTTTCTTGCTTGTTTTGTGGAATTGCCTTTAATTCTTTAATTTTGATTTTCATTGAATCAGGGCAGAGAAAATCTGAAACTTAACTTTAAGTTAAACCTTTTTCTTTCCAGAATTACAAAATTTTTCTGGACTTGCATATTCTTCTAAAGTTGATTTAAGCTAAAAGTATTTTATATTCTGCCAAGATTTTGCATGTGTGTTGTGTGAGGATATTCAGAAACACAGAGAGAGAATTGAAGCATTTTCTAGGCATCTCAAAGATGGTGCTTTCCACACCAGAAGGAAAATATGCTAATCCTCTACCTGTATTAATATTGCTTAAAAATCAGAAATCAGAGCACATCAAGCCTTGGAGCCTATAGCACTGGGTACCCCAAAAAGATGCTTTTGTCTTGAGCTGTCTGGAGCAGTTGATCACACAATGTTAACTTGTAATATTTGGGTAAAAGCACAAATCGCAATCTTAGCCTTGAATTTTTTTTCCTCCATTTGTCTTGACATAATTGAAGAAAAAAAGAAAATTGACAAGGAAATGGGTAACTTAATCTAAGAAAACCTGGGATGAATACCCTTGGCTAAATTTTGTTAATATCATAACTTTGCAAAAAGAATATTTTTTGTGAGGAATTAGGTGTACCAAGCAAATACTTCTAGTAGGTACAAAAATAAGATGGAAAAGCTTAGCTGACCTGATTGATTCAACTTTTCATTAACCTGCAGGATAGATTAATAAATTATTTTAGTAGCTGCAAACTTAGTATTTCCTTCAGCATAATTATTTAGTATTTTCTTTTCCTTCCCAAGATAAAACTTGCTTCAATCCTCTCTTCAACTTTGAGGATATGCAGGAAATCACCCAGCACTTTGCAGTCTGCCATGTGGATGCACCTGGTCAGCAGGATGGAGCACCATCTTTCCAGGCTGGGTGAGTTGTCAGAGAAACAGCCCATGCTATAATAGTTACCCTCTTTTTGGAAAAAAATCTTGATCTGCAATTTCATTAAAAAGTAATTGCACCAAGCACAGTACTTGGCTTTGAACTTAAATCCTGACGCTATTTCTGAAGTACTGGAGTTTTGGGAGCTCTGTTTTGTTGTGCCAGGTCACAGTAGACTTTGGGGCTGCAATTTTGTATTTTAGCTCTGATAACTTGACTGCTTGTAAAACAGTTCCTTGACAGATATCTACATCTTGTCAATTTAAATATTGAGTTAGCTTGTTTTGTAATGGCATCCTGCATATAAATACTAAATGAAAACTAAATTATTACTATCAACAAGACAGACATTAACCTCTACATAACATCCCTCGTAAATCTGTGCTCTTTATGAAATGGCGGCATGGTAGATGCTAAGTTGATAACCTACCTGGAAAATCCAGGTTGTGGGGCAGTAACACAACCTGATGAACCCCCACAGAGGGTTGTAGATAGCTGCCTACTCCTGACTGTGCCATGTATGATGCTGTAACTCTTGGAAACCTTGTGTGCCATGAGCACTGTCATTGCCAAAATGCTTTACCTGTTTAGGTCAAATAAGACAGGTTTACCTTGAGATGCCCCTTGGAAAAGAATGAGCTTGGCTGAGGAAGGGACCAGCCAACATGCCAAGGGGAGGATACAAGGCAAGGACCAGTTGTTCTGTAAAACCTACGTATTAAGGAGCTTATAAGTACCCTTACTGCATGAGCCAGTCTATTTCCCTGCTTAATTTTTAAGCTGGTCTGATGCTGTTGTTAGCTGCAATGGCCCAGTTGTCTATCAGAGCAGCCTACAAAGCTATTTCAGTCATCCTGTCTTTGCATTTGTTTAAATCATGAGCTTTTAAGTGCCTTAGCCCTCATGTCCTGAACAAATGTTAACGCTTCTGAGTTGTCAGCTGCAGAGGGCAATCATCATGACCTGTGGCTAGCAAAGACTTGATAAAATCACGATGGCTGTGTAAGAAGCTGCATTATTTCCACCTGCCTTTCAGCTGGGAGACCAGCAGGCCGAAATTAAGTCACAGAATCATGGTTTGGTTTAAAAGGGAAATTTGCAGGTTACCTTATCCAACCCCTCTGCAATGAGCAGGGACAAATCGATCAGATTGCTCAGAGCCCTGTCCAACCTGATCGTGAATGTTTGCAGGGATGGGGCATCCACCACCTCTCTGGGCAACCTGTTTCAAGGTTTACCACCCTCATTGTAAAAAAATTTCTTCCTTAGATCTAATTTAAATCTACCCTCTTTTAATTTAAAGCCATTACCCCTTTTCTTATCACAACTGGCCCTGCTGAAAAGTTTGTCCTCTTCTTTCTTATAGGTCTCCTTTAAGTACTGAAAGGCTGAAATAATCTCCCAGACCAAAGCTGTTGCAGTGACACCAGCTTTTATCATGTTAAGGTTTAATTTCCCAACAAGAAAATCTAAGAAAATGTTTTGCAATCCTTGGTGGTTTTTGTTTGGTTATATTTTGGAGGCTAGACTAGAGAATAATTAGGTGTAATTGTGATGTGAAACAGATTTAAATAGAACCTAGGCCGATGTTTTCCAGCTCTGCTCTGGATGGATTTTTTCCACATGCTACTCAGTTGAGATTTTGCTCAGAATCTCCTTCTCTAAGTTTTATTTCTGCTTTTAAGAGCACCAGGAGCATTAACAAACAGCTGTTTCTATTGAGCCTTCTTCATCAGCTTCATAGCCTTTCTTATGCCTTCATTTTCTCCATCAACATTAATGGAAAGCTGTTCCCATTTATCCTATGGTAATGTTTGTGTCCCTAAAACCATGCATGGAAGTTTTTTGCCAAATACATAGAACTCATTTCTGTAGTCTCTGATTATGCAATACTGGGAAACTTTTTTGTGGTGCATTAAAATTACAAACATAGTGAATGTGGCTGGAAACTCATCTCTCTTGTTCAAACTTTTTCGTAAGTTCTAAGTGTTAACTTTCCTTGGGAAAGATTCATTGTGGTCTGTTTTGTTCTTAGACATCTATTGTCCTGTAACACATAGAATATATATAGAATACGCTCATATTTCTGCTAAATTACTCGTTCTTACTCCTGATTTAAATTCAGCTCATACACTCAATGATCTCATGATGACCACATTTGGTACTAGCTCTACAGTGATTACTGTGTCTCTAAATATGCTAGTGTACACTGCTGGACAGGGTGGAGTAACTCCTCAAAAATATGCTGCTTTTAGGTATGTGTATCCCTCCATGGATCAGCTGGCTGAAATGATTCCTGGAATCCTGAAACAGTTTGGGTGAGTGCAGAATTGTTTACTTATTTTTACTCATTCTCTCTACGTGGCCTACTGAAAGAGCAGGCTTTGGCTTGTCTGTCTGGCATTTTGTTTGCTAGAACTACACTTGTGGTTGTTTTGGATTCCTCTGTTATAGATGGATTGCTTATGCCTTGGTTTCTGAAAGAGCTTATTTTTTGGCCCTTTTTGAAGCATCTGTTTATTTTTAAACAGGAAGCAGCTTAGAAGTCCCATGTGCCAAATTTAGAGCCTCCCTCCAGCATTCTCTGTGCATCGCCCTTGCAGGGGCAGGGCACAGACAATCTGTTCTTCCCACTGTAACAACCCACGTTTTCCTGTGTGGTTAAGCAGGAAGAAAAAAAAAAAAGCACAGTCCCAGCTGAAGATATTTACTGTTTTGCTTCTGTGGCTTGAGTGTTCTAGGGGGTCAGTCTGACCTCCCTAAGCCTCTTCTACCACCAAGTGCAGATGCCAGGTTACCAGTGTTGAAAGACCTAGTGGCAGTGTTCCTGGGTTGTCTACCTGCACCACGTTTGGGGATTTATCCTCCCTTAAAGCTCAGCTTTAGCAAGAGCTGTAGCTGAGAAAGGTTCTTTTTCTGTGGGGCTTGTGCTCCTGGTACACAGTGGAGAGGGAAGGTAGACACCTCTAAGGGACTTCTAGAATAAGCAGAGAAAACTTGGCATTCAGGGTTAGGCAGCCTTGGAAAACACAGGCTGGACCACCTCCCCAGTTTAGACATTGCACAGTTATAACCAGCTCTTACAGTACTGTGGACCAATTTACCTCACTACGTCCTTAGGGGATGTGTATTTTTTGAAGAGTCTAATGTCAGACACAGGGTCATCAGTTCTGTTGCACTGCGCAAAAAAATGTGACCAATAACATCAGTACCTTGAAAATCAATTAAACTGGAGTGTATTTACAAAGTCCTGATTTAATATTGCTAATGAGAATCAAAACTATCCTCAGGTATTTTCCTAAAAGCATTGAATAACCTGCTTTTCTCAGTGCTTTTGTCTATCCTTCCCTTCCATGTATTTTCTACAACCTTGAGGGTGCTTGAAACCTGATTTCAGTTAACGCAAATATTTGATTTGTCTCTGCCCTGTTTGGTTATGAAGTTTAAACTTCATCACCCCAGTGACTGGACAGCAGGAGATGTTTCCCTGCCAGCCTCCTGTTAGAGAGGAACCAGTGTCCCAGCTGGATAGCTGTGATGGGGAGGGGGGAGCTTTGTATTTAGCCTGCAGATTTCATGTCTGTATCTTATAAGTTTTTCTGGCGGAGACTAATAATTTCCTCCCAGGATCAGAACAATGCTGGGGTTTTTTCAGTATATTTACTTAAAGATAAATGAGAATAGCTGCTGCCCTGCAATGCACTAGGACCAGGGTCCTGCAGATATTACTGGGCCAGTGACATTGCTGAGGGTCCACAGCTTGCCCAAGCTCAGCCCACCCTGCTGTAGATACACACTGGCATGTGGAAGAGGAAGGCTAATGGTGTAATTTATTTTCAGCACCCTTCCTCATTTGTCTCTTCTGTTTTATTGCTGTGCAGGCTGAAGACCATCATAGGAATGGGAACAGGAGCTGGTGCCTATGTTTTAACCAGATTTGCTGTAAGTTTTGTGGAGCTTCCCTAAAGCCTCAAACCTGATTTCCCTTACATGTTGTTGTCCCCATAGTGTGCATGCAGAATTCCTGTTCTACTGTGCCCAGTTAAGTATGCAAGCCAGACTGTTAAGTGAAATACCACAATCTGTAGGATAGCTAACCCAGAAGACCTAGATTTTCCATTTTAAGGCCTGGGCTCTACCCAGTTAATTTGCAGAAGGTTTTTATAATGGGAGTTCTCTATTTAAACTGAGGGTGGAGTAAAAGTTAAATCCTAATGTTCTCCAGCTGCTCAGCTGAATTGCTCTAATGATTTTTTTTCCATACATATGTTTTTTTTTTCTGCAAGATAAAACTAGACCTACCATTTTCTTCCCCATGATGTAATTTGCTAATTTAATTTTTTTTGCTGACTGTCAAGTTGCAAAGGCTATCTGATGAATTGTAGATCTTCTCTTTTGCAGTTAAACCATGCAGATATGGTGGAGGGATTAGTTCTCATTAACGTAAACCCTTGTGCTGAAGGCTGGATGGACTGGGCAGCAACAAAGGTAAACACCTTTAAGTTAGAAAAATAAATCTTACTGCAAGCCTGAGGAACATGAGGAGCTTGGCAGTCTTGTATGTCAAGGCATAGCTGCAGATACTGGGCTAATTCCTTTGGGGTTTATTCTTCCATTTACAAAAATACTTCATGCAGAGCTAGTGATAAAAATAAGCACTTTGAGAAAACAGATACATGTGGCACAATGGTGCTACTGGGACAATTCTTAAGAGCTCATAACTGCTGGGGAGAAAAGTTTACCTGAACATGGTAGATTTGGAAACATCTTTCAAGAAAGCTTCAAGTGTAGTGTAGCATTCAGTGCTTTCTTGTCCATGGCTTTGTTTACCAACACAGTCCAAAAGATGAAGCAGAGCACAGAAGAATGTCCAGACCAGCATCCCCCATGCTTCAATCATCTGAGAGTCTTAGATGCTAAAAGGACTCAGAAAAGAGCATTGGCTACAGACTTGTGCAACCAGAAAATGTTGACATAAAGAAACTCCTAGGAGAAACTTGGAGAGCCAGGATGCAACATTCTTTCAGGGCTTAATTACTAAATATATTCCCATATCAAACTTATCAAAATAAATTGATAGACAAACTTATTTAAATGAAATGTAGTAGCTTTTCTATGCTGAAGTGAACCTCCTGACCCATTTCAATTGTCATCCAATGCCTCAGTGCATTAAATTCTTCCACATTTGTGCCTCTGCCTTCCACCTCTCAAGGTGAGTATTGCTCACCTCAAGAGCACAGCAGGTGCCTTATGTTGTGGTGTCCTTCCAAAGCAGGAGAATTTACAGGGTTGTGAGCTTCTGGTACCAGTTCCATTGCATTGTCAGGGTGGGTTGTTAGGGAGGAGAGTGGGCAGTGGGGTTAAATGACACCCACCTGACTAGTTTGCTTGGTGTTCCTGCAGGGAGTGATTCCCTATACACCTATGCCCCTAGCAGTGTGTTCCCTTTATAACTGCATTTCTGAAGACATCTGATGAGAATGATTCAAACATGAATTCCTAATAGTTGGATTGAGGGGGGAAAATATCAGTTTAGGATATTGTACATGTAGAGAGAGCAGAGAAACATCCATTGGTCTATTTATGGGTAATTGGAAGGAGTTATTTCTTCAGGGCCTGTGTTAATAGCAGATACTTAGGTCATCTTGTTGTTCAGATTTCAGGTTGGACAAATGCGTTGCCAGACATGGTCATTTCACATCTCTTTGGAAAGGTAATGTTCAAAAGATTCCTCTGAAGTGTTCAGTCATCTGTATTTACCTCCTGGGGCAGTGAGGAGTGCGGAAGCTTTCAATTAAACAGCAAAAGAGGAAGTTAAACTGAGATAGAATTCATACTTGTGTCTCCAGCATTTTGGGCAGTATTCTGCCATGGAGTTTTCTGTGTCCTGAGTACTCAAGTGCATCTCAGTTGTGACAGCTCTAACAGGCGCAGCTCCCTGTCTAGGCAGCCAACACTTAAACCCAAGTATAAGAGTTGTATGTGCTCATGTTCTGAGCTGAAAAACCCTACAGATTTTTTTTATATACTTGTAACTCTGACAGCTGGTTATTAGTATTAATGGTGCTCTCCAGTGCAAGCCTAGTGGAAAGTACTGGACTGTTTTCTGAAGCTACTTTGGTGTGCTTGAAATTGTTAGTAAATGCAATGGAAAACTCAATTCCAGCAGGACAAGGAACTAATCTATAAAGACTTTAGAACCCAACTGTTTGAAAATGTTACTGATTGAAGGCCTCGAAGCTTAGTAATTTACTATTGTGAAATTGAGTTCCACATTATATGTTTGTAAGCTTTCAACATCTGCTTTACCCTGGAAACATTTATTAGACTTCTTACCCTGAATCTTCTTTTTTTGTTTGTTTTTTTTTTTTTAAACCTCACACTTGTCTGACTGTAACCATCTGCACTACAACATATTTTGCAATTGTGAGATGTTAGCATTACAACATACTTGAGTTTTACAGTGAACATTGTGGTACTGTAATCAGAAGCTAATATTAATTCTGGATGACTTCACTGGGTGCTGAAAGCTGTCCCTTCCCTCAAGGTGCACTCCTGTTGTGCAGATATGAGTGATACACAACCACTGTGCCATGCCTTCAGATCCTTTCAGAAAATAGCCCCTGTTCTGAACAATTCTGTCTCCACTTTAGGAAGAGATTCACAGCAACCATGACCTGATCCATACTTACCGTCAGCATATCATTAATGATATGAATCAAACCAACCTTCATCTCTTTGTCAACTCTTACAACAGGTAAATACATTTACCTGATTTCTAACTGGAAACTTAAGAGGCTGTCCAGCTCTTTAGAGACAGTATTCCTTGTGTGGTGGGATTACACATGTTGCCCCAGTATGAAGTTCTGCTTAATAGTTCCTTTAGGGATGTCAGGTAGTTTGCTTATTGGAGAAGGACCTTGTGCATTTGTGGGGTGCAAGGCTGTACACTGGGACTGAACTATGACACTGGTCCTTCCATTTAAGTGTGGTTCTGCGTCAGTTATGGAGGCCACAACATATGTCAGATTAAATTAACATGTCAGTGTCTGTGCTTTCTCTAAACTAGAAGAATATAGATGTATCTATAAAATTCCAGTGTATCAAAAGCCTTTGCCCTCTATTTTTTTTTTTTTTTTTAGTCGACGAGACCTAGAGATTGAGCGCCCTGTTCCCGGAGCTAATGTTGTCACCCTTCAGTAAGTATTTTATTTGAGAGCTTACTGCAAGTCAGGGACTGCCATTGGGAAGAACTCTTCAGACCTGGCAAACATATTGAAATTGAAAGTTAAGTAGTTCCTGTCACTGTGCATCTGAAAATTTGAGCTTACAAAGTACTCAAAGTTAGTGTATTTAGAGTCATGCAGAAATATGTTGGAAACTATAGCTCTGAAGGCACTTGAGCTGTGCTTACACAACCAGAAGACCCCAGCCTAAGACCATTTAGGCCAGCCTAAAACGAAACAACCAAAACTTTGAGGAAGATAGAGCAGATATGAGAATGACTGTCAGATCATCTACCTTTTGCTTATGCTGCAACTTGTGCAACATAAGTTGTCAAGTCCTTCCTAGCTCAGCTGCTGATGGTTATACACAGGAGACTGCTCTCCTGACAATCTGTTTGGAATTAAATGGACAGATCCAAACGTTGGAGCTTAGAGGTCTGGGGGCTGGTAGGCATGAGACTTTGATGCCAATGCCCACATTCAATTTCTTATAAAGCAAGGAGGGAATAAGGGTGCTGGCAAGGGCTGATTTGCTGCCAGCTGGGGAAAAGAACAGGTTCTCAGGCTAGGAACCAGAGCATGTCAGTAGATATGCAGCTCATGCAGGATCCGGTGTATATTTAAGGTGTCTGGAATACAAACCAAATAGTTTCCACACACTTAACTGTCTCACCCTTCCAGAGACACAAAATGTAGCTCAGGGCAAATCTGGGCTGGGCAGAGATAACACCACTGGTGTGTGCTTCTTTGCAGGTGTCCTGTCCTCCTGGTGGTCGGTGACAGCTCCCCGGCGGTGGATGCCGTGGTGGGTACCTCGAACCATCTTTGCCACCCTGCTGAGGAGGGGTGGGCGAGCCAAGGGGCTGCAAGAGGCCAGCAGAGCCCCTGCCCCACAGCAGCCCTGCTGGCTAGCAATCCAGCCCAGTGGCTCTCATCTTCCAGACCGCAGGAGAGCTGCCATTAATTCTGTGCTGTTTGTCCCCTCTGCCTGTGCACTATTATTTAATAGCTACCGCGTTAGGAACAATCACCACAGCAGTTTCAGTGAACCGCAAATATTTTCCTTTGGAGAGGAATCTGCTGCTGGTATTTTAACTTGCTGTGTGGTGCTGGAGCTGTGCCCTGGGTCACTCTGGAAGTGAAGAGCTTCTTTCTGACCATTATAACTCTCCCCAGATGACTGGATGACTTCAAATGTTGTGCCTTAATGGGCATGCCCAGTCTGCTGGCCCATGGCCACATGGCTGCTCACCACTTGGGAGGCTACCAGATTACCACAAATCACAAGATAAACAACATTGTTGCCATTGAAGTCCCAGAAACAGATGAAAAAAATGTCTCCAGTTCCCAGCTATGGGTTTGTACATAGAAGAAACGCAGTTAAAAATGTGAGCTGACTTACTTGGCTTTAAAGATGTGTGTATGTATGCATAGTCTTCACACAGAATCATAAGACACCCAGTTTAGTCTGTATTAAGCCAGAAAACAAGGTGTTGGATCTGTTTTTGTGCAAGAGTTCATACTTATAATTTTGTGTGCAATGCCTTATGCTGCTATTCTTTTTTATAGGTTGAATGCAACTCAAAGCTGGACCCAACAAGGACTACACTTCTGAAGGTAATAACAGTAACTATGCTTTTTAAAATAAACATTCCTCTCACATAAAACCAGTTGGATTAGCTAAAAAAGCAGAACTAGTGATGTGTTGCAATACCGGTAATACAGTGAGAATCCAGCTCTGATTTAAAAAGACAGTTCTGTCAGGGTGAGAGTATTTTAGTGGGACAAACAAGACTAGGGGCTTTTCAGAACTGACAGCAGGGAATTTCTCAGCTCCTCCATTTTAGAATAGTAGGGATGAGAGTTGAAATGTTCAGTATTTCACATACCCATAATGAATTTGACTAGAGCTGGCAAAGCCGATCTTGAGATATTTTGAAAGATTTGAAAAGCTGTGAGCAGAGTAGGAGTGCAAACAAGTTCATTCTGTTCCTTTGCTTACCTCTCAGCAGTAGTGTCAGGTGAATCAACAGCTAATCTATCAGCCACAGTTTGGTCAACCTGCCTTTTATGAGGGTACAGTCCAGGACATCTTACTGTTATTTTCCAGAAAATTTGATAAAATGTACTTAGAAACAGCAGAACATCATGCAAAGGCTTTGGATGTTATTTGGCATTCAGAGTGTGACTGCAATCTTCAGCTTGTTAATGATGAAGTAATAGCATGCAAACAGCGACACAGGTTTGGTCGTCCTTTGCCAAGAGCTTCTGGTGCATCTCTCATTAGTGAATTAGTCAATGAAAATTCTAATAAATAAAGATATTTATTTTTTTTTTCCTCCTAACATTGAGGAATTACACTGCTGCCCTATAATGTAGGTATGGGAGACACCCTAAGAAAGTTTCTGGCACTGTCTCAGACCTTGTATCAGTGGCTAGCCTTTCCTCAGTCCAGGGATATGGCTGATGCCAGATCCTGCTGCAGGCCTGTTTTGCTGCTAGATAGGATTTGGGGTTTCCTGTAATTTACAGCTCTCCTGTTTTCAGCTTGTAGTGTTCCTTGGAACAGGACTGTTTTTGTTGGGTTGATTTTTGAGGGGTGGAGTGGCAGGAAAAATGAAATGCTCCAAAAATATTTCATGCACTCAAGATGGCTTTTCTCATTTGGCTTTCCTTGCTTCCCTTGGCAAGTCAGGCTGATGCTTGCCATCAGCAATCCCAGCAAATCGTTTTTCCCTCTCAACTCTGAGCTTTAGGTGTTTGTTTTCTCTACCCTGTTTGTCATCCAGGTCAATACAGAGTCATGTTATTGTAATTCAGAGCTGAACTTACAACCAGGACTAATAGACTGGTTTCTAAGAAACTGGTAATGGCTGCCCAGCAAAAAGCATTTGTAGCTCCAGCTGATGCTTTCCCTGAGCATCAAGACACTTTGTGGCTTTCTGGGGTGCAGTCGTAGCTTTCATAAACATTTAACAGCTTGCTTTGATACGCTCATCCACGTGTATATTACTCACACAACAAAAGGAAGTGTTTTTTCTGCCAGATAGCTAAAAAGGTCATTTCAATATATCCTGAGCATAAATGAGTTCCTCTGGCATTACACTAACTGGCTGTTCTCATCCTGTTTCAGATGGCTGACTGTGGTGGGCTCCCCCAAGTTTCCCAGGTAGGATTTGGCTGCGGAAATCCCACTAATCATGTTCTGCAGTGTGTCAGACTGCAACAAATGGGTGTTTTCCTGTAGGGTACTTGCTGTTCCCAAATGTCAGCCAAAAGGATGGTTATGATTTAATGAATAATGATGTCAGTTGGTCATCTGAGCTTTCTTTTTTACTTTAAAGGGCAATGAAGCACAAAATTAAGATTGGGAGGGGATATTATTTTCACTAATAAAGTCTTAACCAAGTAAAGAACTGAGGTGGGAATGCAGAGGTATTATTTTATGCCTATTTCCTAAGATAATGTGAATTAAGGCTTGAGTCAGTAGCATTTTAACAACATTCTTACTTGGACTATTTATAGTGTACATCAGGAAAATGGGAGATAGGAAATAACAATGCTAGGTTATTGCATACACTGGCTCAGCTTGACTCTGGATAAACTGGAGTTTCTAAAACACATTTAGGCATAAGTCCCAAGCTGCTAATAAAGTCAGGCTGGCAAAGTTAAAATTTACCTATGCTCTTTTTCCTCACGAAAAGAGCTGATCTGTAAATCAGCTTTGGAATGTGATCTAACATTTAAATAGATTTCTAACCAATATCAAGTGATGTTTGTGAATTTCAGGAAAAGCTAAGTTTGTAATTGCCTGCAGTTGAAGTCCTTCTATAGGCAGTGTATGCTCCAACAGTGAGAATTGGGAAAAGGTTTTTTTAAAGCCACACATTAGTATATGCATTGCTTCTGTTACAGAGAGTCCATTCTTTGCACTGGTTCAGAGAATCACACAAAAAATATTTTTCATGTGAAATAATTGAGACTGTGAGGCTTATGTGGCCACTGTTAGCAGAGGAGAAAAACAGGGAGTGCCTCATTACAAGAATGTTGGTTGTAGGCAGTTGTGTTTGTGTATTCCTGGTGAGCTTTCTTGCCCTATAAACATAACTGTCAGCTCTGAATAGCTGAATTTGTTCTCTATTGATTAGGAAATACTCAATTACCAGTCTTTTATGAACTGCCTTGTACATTTTATGAGGCCAGTTGATTTACTTTGGTTCACCTGCCTCAGTAACTGCACAAGTCAAGTTTTGAACCAGGTTTAGACCACTTGTGTTCCCTGTATCTCAAATTCATGTATCCATTTTGTAAAATAATGGGGAGACTACTAGGGAGGGGAATGGTGGAATTTTCTTATAAAGTTTTCATACAGTCAGTAGAACCCAGAGAATATTTAATATGCCTCTGTTAAGATTAGGGCATCTGTGGAATCTGTAACATTGTAATATAAACTACTGAGCACTGCCTACGATAACTCTGTCTCTCTTTTGCAGCCTGCCAAACTTGCTGAAGCTTTCAAATACTTTGTTCAGGGAATGGGATACAGTAAGTATTGGTTTTATTGAATGGCTGATCTTGTTACCAAAGTTAATTGGGCATATAAGTATCCAGAGTCTCTGATCCCAGATGTGTCACCTTTTCCCTTTTGGATATGCATTTGCAAGGGGAAAAACACATGCTGTATCTGGGCAAAGGGTTTTTCAGACCAAGTGATGTTATTAAATAGTAGAGAGCTTTGTAAAAAGCTTATACCCACACATACCTCTTTTACTTTAATTTGATGTTTTTAAGGTGGCTATTTGTAGTAGTGTCCCCTTGTGGCATCAAAGGATATGGTTCATCTACTGCACACAACATTTAAAACCTTGTTGGTTCAGTGACTTCTTTGAGTTGTAGCTGTTTGTTTTTCATATATTTGCTTCTGACAGCTGCTGTAAGGAGGCACTATGAGCCTGGGCTGGCAGGGAAGGTTGACTATTGGAAAGTAATGGGGCTGATGAGTCTCTTCAGTTTCCCTCTAGATTCTTGCAGCCACAGCAGTGTGCCCCAAAGTTTCTTGAATCCCTCAGCCCTGGCCACTAATTCCACTGTAGTAATTTGGTCTCCTTAACTACATGCCTGGAGCAGGAGAGGTATGTCTGCATGTGAAGGTTGCCTGAAAAGTATCTATTCCACTGTGAAGGCTCCTCCAAGCGTGGTTAAGGCCGAGAGGAAGGCAAGGGCTTCCTGCCAAGTCCATGCAGTGAGGTATTAACGCAAGACTCTTCTTCCAGTGCCCTCTGCTAGCATGACCAGGCTGATGAGGTCCCGCACTGCTTCTGGCTCCAGTGTAACCTCTTTGGAAGGACAGAGGAGCCGCTCTCACACCGGGGAAGGCACGAGGAGCCGCTCTCACACCGGGGAGGGAACGAGGAGCCGATCCCACACTGGGGACGGTTCCAGGAACCGCTCCCACACAGACACGCGGATCGAGCTGACGCCGAACTCGGCAAGCAACGCTGAACAATCGAGCCCCAAGTCCATGGAAGTGTCCTGTTAGATGGCTGTGGGAGGTTTTAAACTGGTCACAGTGTGAAAAAGTCATGGATGCCCCCTGTGTATCACAAAACCATAACTGGTATTAATCTCTAGCTATTCTGTAAGATGAACTCTGTTCACCAGGGTCTGAGAGGGACCAAAGAAAAGAAGCATCTCATTTGCTCTATCATTATTCTTGTATCTCAGACAGCTGCTGCTATTGTGCCCTCCTTCAGTGGATGCCAAATTCTAAAGGATACTTGCCAAAAGCTGATGTGGCTGTAAACACTTCAGAGTCAAAACAGAATTGCTCAATTTAAAATCAAAGCTGTTACAGGGCCCTTTATTTCTTATTCTCTTGAAGTAAACTGGCACAATTTGAGATGAGTTTCAAAGCGGGGGAGGAAGAAATAACGTTTAAGGGTGACTTTAAGAAAAGGAAATGAAACAAATGTGTTATGGCCTCATGTTGAAGCTGGAGTTAAATTCATTGTATATAGCTTGACTTCAAATGATAGAAAAGTTAATGTATCGTGCATTTATAGGCCTTCTAATTCATTAGTATTCAAGCCTGTTTTCCTATGTACAATAATATACTACTAAAATAGGCAATTTTATTGTGACTTTGAGATGAACTAAATCTTTAAGGTTTTTCATTTCACTTTTTTGAGATTTAGTTCCAGTCTTCCTTTCCTTACCCCCTCCTAGACCCTGAAACCTCCTTAGCCGAATCCGAGGACAGGATTTAAATTTGGTAAGCAAGGTAGGATTTCCTGTTTGGGAACTTGGGCCAAAGGGTTTAACAAGCTGCAGAACTTGGTGTAGTTGTAACAACTAGGGTAGCTGTACATGCCAGCTAAGCAAAAACAGCTTGATATTTCCTTCAGAAAGCTTCTTATCTTTGCAGCTCAAGGTTTTTTTTTTTGTTTTGTTTTTGGGGTTTTTTTTTGTGTCCAGCACAATTGTGATAAATTTGGAATTCTGTAAGCAAAGACAGATCCAGCTGTTCTTTGTCAGGAGAGATGAATAACTATGGGATGGGCATGTAATTAGAATACTGTACATTCAACTGCCACTAATTACTAGATTTGAAACTGATGAGATCTCACTGGTGCTGAAAAGTGTATTCCACAAAGTGGTGGAGCAGCAACACTATCTCTGGAATACAGTGTCTAATGACTTTGTAAATGTCATGATCTGCTGGTTCTGCATCTTTGCATAGCCTCCTTGGGTTGCTTTCTTTGAAGCTAGTGGCTTGGTACCTTTCTGCCAGTCAGAATGCCACAGTTGGGTGTTCTTAAGTTTGTCCTTCTATAGCTAGTGGGACAGGATTTCCAGAGCTCCAGTGCATACCTGCTGAATTGCAGTCCTCACACAGACAAAAAGCTCAAATGCTGAGCAGTTAAATAGCAAACGTTAATACTTTGGGATTGCTTGTTCAGAAGAAGACCATCTAGGTTACTTTATATTGACTAACTTCAGCTCTTGTGTAGAATATCCATAACATTTTGTGAGAAGAACAGACAATTTCCAGAAAGAATAAAGCTATTGTGTAAAGTCTATCAAGAAAAGTTTCTTAATGAAGTATTTGTATTTATTTCAAAACAAATAAATTTGTAACTTTGCAATGTCTGGTGTCTTTATATTTACCAGGAATGCAATTATCTTTTTCAGTCCAAATATGTTCTTGGCATCCCTTTGTATCAATGGAGTATTTTTGATTTTGCTCAGATCTATCTTTCCCTACTTTTGTGCTCAGAGCTTTCCCTCCTCCAGCCTACTATTCTAAGAAAACACCACACACTTCAGCATTGTTGCTGACTATATTAGTACTAAAAGATATAGAAATATAGAAAAATGTTGAGCCATGATACAGAGTACTGTTTGGTGTTTGAACTTTCTTCTGTCTCCCTGGATAAAGTATTGTGTTGTGCACAGACCTGGGGTCTGGCTTCCTCACTGGAGCTGGTGCCACACTCCTTGCATCCTTTCTGATCTCTAAATCCATTGATGTGATGAGTTCCCCATGAATAGCTGGAGTTATTCAGGCCTCCTGAATGAAATTGCAGATGCCACTTGAATTTTGTAAAGGTGGTTCTTTTTGGAGCTCTTACAAAAATGTAACTTCAGGGAAGTAAAGATTAATCTTGTGACTTAACGTACTGGAGTTTGCAGAGACAGGTGCTTTGATGACTTTGCTGGGACTATTTTTGGGCTGTTCATTCCTTCTGTATCTCAAAAAAATCCTGTGATAGGAAGATGCAAAAGCAAATATTTGTCATGTCTGAGGCAAGGCTCTACTAGATGTGATGATTCAGCAGTCAGGACCGGACTGATACCAGCAAAGGGCTTGACAGCCACTGCCAGTGAAAACAGGAGTAACCTCTGCCAGCTCATCTTGCAAAAGAAGGGCAAAGTTATATTCTTTGCTGAGCTTTTTCTGGGAATGGCTAAATCATTCCTTCCACAAGGACACCGGGGTGTGCTTGTCAAGCCTAGGCAGTTTATTTTAGTTTAATGAGGAGGAATGCATCCAAGCCTTATTGCAGCACAAAGGGATCTGTGAGCACTTCTGAGCTGCAAGGAGTTGCTAGGATCACTGTAAATGTCAGCTTTGCAATCAAAAGTGTTCATTTGGCAAAGAACGCTGTGTTCCTGTGCATAAAAGCTGGAGGGCAGCACAGAGGAGTGGTGTCTTACCTTTTACAAGGAGTTATGATTCCTCTTTCCCTGCAGTACTGGTCTCCTGGCATCTTTAGCTTGTATTGTAACTGAAGAGATGTAAGTGGCTTGCAGATTTATTAGAATTTTTTATAGAAACCCTTCCCAGACCTGCAAAAGCTGACTTCTGCATTATTGTTGGAGACAAAATTAGCCTGGATATTGTAGTCATTAACTGGAAAACAAGAGCTGGGGTTTCACTCTTTTCTAAGAGTGAATGGCCACCAGGGAGCAAGGAGCTACTGTGGCATAGAGAAAATTCTGATTGGGTAATGGGAGGTTTCCAGAAAATAACTAGTTTGCCCTCACAGTGCTTTTGGGGCTATAAAGAATACAGGATGAGCTCCCAGGGACTATAAGGCTTCCTGATAGTGTATCTCAAGGCCAAGTTTTAGCGGCAGTGGTTCTCTTCAAAACCACTAATAGAAAGGATGTAATTGCTGAAATCAAAGTTATTTCCACCTGTGCCTGGGCCTTGACATCTACTGCATAAAAATCTGGCTAAACCTGATGCTATCTTTCCCCCTCCCTGTCCTTGTAGAGGGGCAGTGGGAGAGGATGTGCCAATACGATGTCGTGGCAGCAGGACTTTTGTGCTGAAGGATGCTGCTGCTTTCCTCTTTAAAAGTCTCTATTGACTGAACAGCTGGAAACTTTAACCTAGATGTGTTTTTGAGGTTTATGATTAATGTTATGTGTTGTGAGTGATGGACTGAGCTGGAGTGAAAACTGTTTAGAGCAAAGCTGCTTATTTTTTCTCTCCAGTGCTGGAATCCTCTCCCTGTCTGCTTTTGCATCTTGGGCAGAATATCTGCTGCAATCCTCAATGTGCCTGTAACAGGTCTGTTGCATCCACCAACACAACACTTTGAGCAGTGTTGCTTGCAGCTTGACCCTCCCCCTTTCCACATGCTGTCTGCTTCTTTTCTTTTCTTTGCACTCTTTTGCACTATTTCACGTTCACAGGCACAGAAAGCTTCTCCCTGTCTGTCTATATGAACAGCTGTTTTGATGTGTGGATTTAGCATTTCCACTGAGCCAAATATAGACTTTATGTTGGTAGTGGATCACTGCTGTGCCTAATGTTTAAATAACTGACAGAAAGGATGTCAGGGTATTTTAAGAGCTCAACCCTTCCCCCTCAGCCCTTTGTAACAGACAGACACAGCCTCTCACTGTTTCTATCTGTTGCTTCATTAAGGGCTCCATTCATTTTATAAACAACACAGCTGCTGACCAGTGTTAGGGGGAAAGAAAAAGGAAAAAAAAAAAAGGCTTCTTATTGCAACTGCCAGACAATATCTGTTCTCTGCAACTCAGCATGGGGATCATCCGCTTACCCAGCACTCCTACGGGCTGGAGGAGAGTTATTATTTTGATGTCATTAAAAAGGCAGCCGCACATGCCATACACCCTTACATATTTTGGCACTGGTGGGATGTGCATCAAACACTGGATGCAGGCATCACTGGGCATGTCCAGAAGAGCCCAAGGGCTGGGAAAGGGGCAGCTGCACCATAGTGAGCTGTGACCTGCAGCAGAGTCGCAAAAAGTATCCTTGGGTGACCTGCCACTCTCTGCAATTGCTTGTGGCTGGAGTGGATTATGGCAATCAGGTCAAGGTCAGTGCGTGGAGGGGGTTGGGGCAGGGAAGGGACCTTTGCTAGGCAGAAGCACTGGAGACAGGCTGGGGCAGCTCCAGGCAAAGCCTACACGAGCCAGGGCACTCGGAAAAGAGCAGGACATGCCACCAGCCTGGGCTTTTCATCCCCTGGTTCTGTGTGCATATGTACCTCTGTGTGTGCACGCGTCCCCGCGAGGCTCAGCACCCCACACACAGCACGATGGGCAGGGAAGACAGGACTGGAGCTGTGGGTCTGCCCCACCCGCTGGACCTGGCATTGGCACAGGGAATAGCCAATCTGCCTGTAGGCTTTGGCAAGCCCGTCCCATGCAAAGGTGCCCCCCAGCCCCGCACACAGCGGTGGGATGCATGCTGTCCAAACAACCTGCTGGACCTCAGACCTACACAGATCTCTCCAGCTAGGAAATTGTCACTCACTGAATGACTGCAACATGTTCTATTTGTTTTTAATGATAATATGGCCAAATAAAAAAAATCTTAGTTCTTTATCACCAGCTGCCTAAGTTAAACATTGATCTGATCCTGTGGTGATTCCCCCTCTGCTGCTCATGTGTGTTTGGGGCAGAGGAGATCCTATAGGAGTACAGCCTCACTAAGGGTCAGCACTTCATTTGGAAAGTGCAAAGCACTGAGGAGATGATGGTATTCCCAGACTAAGGAAAGCAGCCAGGAAGGCCTTCATGCAAGATTGTGTGCTGGGCAGCTGCCACAGAGGTGAGCAGAGGTTGCAGAGGCCAGATGGGACTCCTGATGCCTGTAGAGACAGCAGGGAAATACGATACCTTTGTAGAAAGTTATTGCCAGAGGCATAGTTGGCTGGGAAATGCTTAAAAATGTAGAGGATTGCCCTTCCTGGAAAAAAAAAAAGAAAAAGAGCAAAAAAAGAAAAAGAGAAAAAGAGTAAAAAAAAAAGCACACTGGAGGAGAAGGCTGGAGAGAATGAGGAGAAGGTGCTTTCTTGCCATAAGCAAGCCCAACTGACCCACCTCAGTCCAGGACAGGAGGCCACTTAAAGTGTTTAAGTTCCTATCAAGGCAAGTAACAGGTACCTCAAGTTGGAGGGCAAGCTTAATTTGTGGGAAAATACTACAGGTATTTTTTTCTAGAATTAAAAGGTAGAACCCCTGCTGGGGTTAGCTCTGGAGTTGCATGTGAATGAAGGGATACAAAAGAGTGATTCTTTAGTTTAAATGCTTTCCCTCATATCTTTAATAACCTTGTTTGAACAATTTCAGTATGTATGGCTGTTGCAAAGAGGTTACTCCTGCAATTTCTCAAGAGAGCCGATAATGAAGACATGCTTAGGCAGGCTGAGTAATGCACTCCGCTTTGCTCAAAGACTCCAGACCTCTGTCCCAAGTCCAATAAGAGTATTGCAGAAAAAAATCCCAAATGTTGAGCCAGAAACAGACCAGCAAAGAATGTAAGTTGGGAAACAACTGGCTTTTCCAATCTGCCAAAATATTAAAAATGAAGGAAATGCTCTCAGGCCATCCTTTTTACCACACTACAGTGCAGGCTCTTTACTATTATGTGTCCCCCAGTTCATGGCTTTGTCACAGATTGCAAATGCCCACTTGGACATTGGCCAGGCCAGAAGATTGGAAAAGGAAAAGAAATGTCAGTCACAGATATATTTTACTTTCATTTGCTTGCCTAAACTTCTAAACGAGGTGTTAGTCACAGATTCATTAACCATTTGCCACTTATTTAATATCTTTAAACCACAGCAGCAATCTGCCATCTTAATAAACCTCACCATGATGCTTTACAAACAAGTAATATGTTATATAGCTGGAGTAAGTCAGACTGCCAAACCAATCTGGTTTTCCCAATAATTTTTCATATATTTCAGTATATGAAGCTTACAGAACTAATTCTATAGAAATGTTAAAACTGGAAAGCCTCTAGATAGTGAGAACACTTGTCTCCATCGGTTTAATAACAATAAAGCTGGGACAAAAAAAATCCCAGGGTTTAATTTACAAGATGACACAGTCTTTCTAAATGTTGTGATTTTCCTGAAATATCACATATACACAGCACAACTCTAGTGAAAACATCAAAAACGTGGCAACTGCACTACACCCTATTTCCAGTTGCATGCACACCAAAACGGTATTTTAAATTCCAGCCAACACTCCATGGAAAGGCATTTTAATAAGCTTCATACCTGCTTCTTTACTGAGTAGATAACCTGGGGCTCCCAAACAAGGTGGCTTGAGCTACTGTCCTGACTCTGGTGAAGCCTCCACAGAAGGCTAATGGCTATTGTCACTGGAGATATCTGGAGGCTTGCTGTTCATACCAGCATGACCAGACCTTCAAAATCCCACCCTTCATCCTTGATCCAGCCTACAGGACCAACAGGATGATTGCCATGAGCTGAATGTCAAACTCTCTTGACTTAGGTGGATTGCAAAATTGTGACTCTCATTCCTTCTTTAACCTTTCACTTGCCCATTGCAGCAGAAGGGTCTGATCCTGGTATCTCCTCAATGCTATAATTGTTCTTCCTTGGATGGTGGCATCGCTTTTAGGTCCCAGCAGAGACCTGGGCCTATTGCACAAACATACAATGAGCATCAGTTCCTGCTGGAGGAGTTTTCACTCTCAACAGAGGCTATGAACAGTAGAGCCTTATTGTTCTGGCTCTAAAACCCCAAGGAAAAGTGAAGCAAAGGGCCAGAAAGCCTTTGAAGGATCTAGATCTTCAATAAATTAAAACAGTAACCACAAAAGTACTTTTGTCAAAGATACGATTTGCCCAGGCGCAGAGGGAGCCAGGAAACTGAATGTAAAGCTGGACCGTTGCCTTAGTCCTAGCGCTAATCTGCTTGTAAACACCCATTAAAACAAAGGATCTCAAATGCACCACAGACTGCCGATCAAGTTAATTGGCTACAAGTGATGTTCTTGCCCATTCAGAGCCATTAGACAGACAAAAAGTGGCACAAGTAGAGCAGTAGAGCTAACAGCACTCGGTTTCCTACAGATTTGTGTCCAATGCCCCCACAAAACTCCTTTACAGCAGTGTAATAACCACTGTTCCCCAGCTGTGATTCCTTCAGCTCTGCCCCCTCCAGGGCTACCATTTCCAGCTGGCAAATCTGTTTAAAACCCCTTTATGCTGCTGCTGGGGTGGTTGGGAAACAGTGCAGATGTGTTGGGTGCAGTGACTGCCTGGCAGGCGTGTGTGGGCTTGACAGGGACAGTGTAGTCAGCCTCTTCCCTGCCCTGCTCTTTGATTTCATGTTTTATTGCAGGAATTGCAATGCTTCTGAGATCTTTACACTTCTGCCTGCTTTGTTTGACATGACCCACAAAGGGACTGCCTGACAGACAAACAAATGAACAGTATGGCTGCATACACCCGGTTTCCTTAGGAAACCAGGCTAGAGACAGAAACATCTTGGGTGCGTTGGACAAGATCTGTGGTTTCCAGGCATTCACTTCACTAAAAACTGACACGCACTGGAGCTGCTGGTCATGCATTAGCTTTCAATAGCTTCTTTTATCTCTCAGTGAAAGCCTTGTGTTACAGCCACTGCAGCATTTGATTGCTGTGGTTACAGCATTAACTAATTGCAAAGCAGAGCAAGCCAGTTAAGGGACACGGGTTTTTATACATGATCTGGTCCTGTTTTCTTGCTTCCTTATGTGTATGTGTAAGACAGAGAAAGACTGACTGTACTTATAAACACACATTTTACATGCACTGCTTTTTATGCACCATAGGAATATATATAAATAAATATACACATATATATACTCATGAGCATGTTTCCATATGGTTTTATATATAATATTATATACAACATTATACAGATGCCTGCACATAATATTTTATAGGTGTGTATACATGTACATATAAATGTGTATATATGTATTTATTTTTATATGTGCATGTACATGCATATATATACACACACATATATATATGACATTTTAAGATGGGCAAGAATTGGAACACAGGGTTCCAAGTCATATTTAGGGGACTTGATTGAGAAAGAGGTTCTGGTTATGTCTTCCCTATAACTTTTTGATACAAACCATTTTCCCTTTTGGAAAACATCGTCAAATTCTTGGCCATGGCCTCTTTTTTGTATGTTCACATGGAACTTTTTTACCAAGGGATGGAGTTTGATGAAATGTAATATTCTCAGTCTTGCAAGTGCTGAGGTCTTGTTTGACTGGAGGCAAATAGGTCAGGTATGACCTCTGCTGTCCCATCATCCAGGCCAAGGCAGTCATGAGGCTGAATCTTGCAAAATGCTGGTGGCCTCAGGTTCCTCATCACCAGAGAAATGCAGAGAAGAGGGGATTTACATCTGCACTGGAACATGTGAGCAGGGATCACCCTTCCTTTCTGCCACTAGAGATATCATGGAAGTTTCAGAAAAGAAATAATGCTTTAAATTCAGGAATGACCTAGGTCTATAAAGAATATATGGGCCAAATCCTTGTATACAAATTAAGATGCTATTGGTGTTAACAGCTTTTGAAGATATACAGCATTTTTCCTATTTTTTCTTTACATAGGTATGGCATTATTTTCAGCCCACTCACAAGAACTTTAATTCATCATAGCCAGAAAAAAATATGTCTCCCAGAAATTAATCAAGTTTCTTCTGGGTTATCAAGATGAAGACAGACAATTTTCCAGCTGAAAGTAAAGCAAAAAAAAAAAAGCCATCATCCCAAATTCAGCCCTGTAATGGTCAGATCTCCAAATCATATGTCACTCAGTGGTTCTACTGTCCCACCAGGGATTTTTGAAGTGGATACTACAGTTCTCTTGTTCATGCAGAAACATAGTTCTGCTCTCCCCAGTGAAGAAACAGCAAACGTGCCATGGGGCATGGCTGCTGTACTAGCAATTTATTGGAGAAAAAACTGCCTCCAACATCCTTCAGTGAGAATAAATTTCTTACCTGGAAAGGTAATGGCAGGGTATTTTTTTCCTCTTAGTTGACATTTGCATGTGAAACCACTTCTGTAGAGAATGTTTACATTGATGTTTACTCTAAGCATCAGCACAGCTGGAATTAATGCATCAGAAGCTATGCCAAGGGCTGCCTCTCCTTCTGCATCCACACATTATCAGAGCTGATGTGAAGCCTAACACCTGTTTTCTCATTTAAGATGTCTCCTTTCCCCTACCCCAGTCACGTGAAACAGTGATTTGTGTTACTGGCAAGGCGGCAGTGGGAAGAGGCACCTGTGTGCCGGTAACACCATAGGGAGCAGGAGGTGGTGGTGGCCCCCAAGCACAGGCCACGCAATTTTTGTTTCTATCAGAATAAATGGATGCATGAGGTCTTGTCCTTCAGCACTTATCTGGCTCTCTACATTTCATCTGCAGAGATAGCCTAGGAGCAATACATCACCTGTGGATTAGATGACCTATCTCGAAAACATGAGCTCTGGGGTGGCTGATTTGGATTCAGTCTGGCTATTCAAGATCAGAGAAGGTAGAGAGCTATGAAAATGTTCCTGGCACAAGATACTTCAAGAGATTGAGATGAGTCCAAGGAGAGCAGGACACAGAAGTTCTTGGACCCAGCCTATTGCAGTGAGAGACAGAAACATCACACAGAGATTTTAGGAGAAATATTCTTCTCTCTAGGCTTTTCCCATGAAATTCACCATAGAGTAGAATCTGAATGAGAACAAGAGAGGTGACTCTAGGACTGATCTCAGTGTTACGGATGCTAGACTTTAGCTGCAAGGGTCAGACCATCAAATCCTGGTGTCTAATGCTGAATATAAAACATATATGTCAGTTTTCCAGCTTAGAAAATAACATTCAAGAAATGACAATGAGGAATCCAAATCTTATGTCTAAGTTAATACCAGCCATACTTCTGCTGTCATACTAGTGTACTGTTCTTTCCTATGGGCAATTAAACTGCTGGCCTAATAAATGACAGTGCCAACAGAACTGTCATTTAAATCCTAGCATAAAGGAATTTGTGGCTACTGTTAAAGGATGAAGATCTATTCGAGTTAAAAATCTTGTTTGTTCAATGCCTCTTCAAAAACAGTGTGGCAAAACAAAGAGATTTAACATTGACGCCCTAAGTTTTAGCTTTCATATTTTCCAGATTCTGTACTGCATTAGTATATAACTCTGAACTTCATATAAGGTGTTAGCAAGTTCTCTTCACAGTTTAGTTAGACAAAACAATCCTTTTGAGAACCAAGGACACCGTTGCAGCTTCTGGCCCAAAAAGTATAAACAGTGAATTGAGGAGAGCAGTCTGGAAGGATGGGACTTCATAACCTGAAGCTGTAATTGGACAATTAACCCAAATATGTAAATGGACCAAAACTTGTAAAAGTGTGAACAGGTGTGTCCTGTTGTCCATCTTGGGTCCATCGTGGGTGGAGCCTTGGCTGGGCTCTTGTACTGCCCAAGGTGGATCCTTTGAAGGCCTTTTAATAAATACCTACTCTATTCCTTTAACACTGCCTAGCCTCTGTTCTGGGTAGCCTCTCAAGGCATCAACATCCTAACTCAGGAAAAAAACAAATTGCACATTGGCAGTGGATAAAGATCCTCCTTTTATTTTAAAACCTCTGTAAAATCAGAGCAAAGGGTCAATTCCAGCATTCAGCCAATTTAATTAGCAATTTCAGAGTAATCATAGTAATGAGCCAAGTCAGCAAAGATGTCATTGGGGTTCCTGCAGTTCAGGTTGCAAAAACAAGCATTGATCCACATGATTTTCCACGAAAACTCAGTTCCATCTGGGCACTGAAACCTCACTTCAATAGTCTTGGACTTGTAGGGTGTGCAGCACCTGTTGTCTGTGCAGACGCCACAGTATTTGGGCCTGTATGGACTTTTGCTCACACATCCTGAGATGGTGTAGTTCATAGGTTCATTTGCCCTGTAGACAGCCAAGCATTTCTTCCCAGGCTAAATCAGGGAAGAAAATAAAAACAAAGAAGTGAATATTCAGAGCTGATACAGGTAGGACATAAAACCCACCTTGCTCTTTACAACTACCTGAGAGGAGGCTGTGGCAAGGAAGGGGAGATCGGGGTGACAGGGGGCTCAGCCTCTTCTACCAGGTAAACAGTGACAGGACAAAGAGAAATGGCCTCAAATTGTGCCAGGAGAGGTTCAGGTTGGATATCAGGAAAAATTTCTTCACTGAAAGAGTGGTTAAGCATTTTGAAAAGCTGCCTAGGGAAGTGATGGAGCCACCATCTCTGGAAGTATTCAAAAAACAAATAGACGTGGAACTTTGCAGTATGGTTTATTAAGCATGGTGGTATTCAGTCGAAGGTTGGGCTTACTGATCTTGGACATCCTTTCCAACTGTAAGGATTCTATTATTCTATTCTATGATTCCTATATTTAAAGGGATTTGTAGCTGTTAGGAAGATTTTTACAACCCTGAACTAGGTGGTGTGAAGGATTTACATGTTTAGACATATGAACCCAAAAGCTGCAAGTAGGATACTTGCATAAGAGAGTTCATAGCCATGTCCAGATGTGCTGCACTACTCTTCTGCCAGCTGAGTACACAGCAGTCTGAGCCAGCATCAAGCACAGCAGGTTTGGCTTGGCTTTCCTTGCAAGGACATTTTGGCAGGAGCTAAAACTCTCAGGGAAAGGTTTTCATACCAGCACAGGCAGGACACATTTTGGAACTCTGTGCAGCACAGTAAGTCCATGTACAAGTGTAGCCTCACAAGGCTTGAATGCTGCCAAAGGCTGAATCAGTGTCCAGCTCAAGGGGTGCACAAAGAAACAGCCCCTACCTTGATGTGCTGGGTTATATCCACCTCACAGGGCCTCATGTTGCACAGGCGGCTTTCCTTCAGGAGCCGGCACTGGTCGTTGTCATTGGAAATCCTGGTGGAGATGCCCAGCCCACAGGTCTTTGAGCAGGGGCTCCAGGGTGAGGTGTGCACAATGCAGTTCTTCTGCCAGGCTTCATCCTCTCCCTCGTACGCTGCGGACACAGATTAACCCCACATTATTCAGCCCAGACAGCTTTACATACTAAACACCCTCTCCCCAGCTCATTGCACATTCAGGCCACTAACCCAAATAATTAAACCACAGCAAAGTGGCTCAGCATTCCTGTGAACTCCCTCATCCCACCCCCTTTGTGCTGACCTACTTGTGTCAGACTCTCCATCGCTGCGAGCGCTCGGGGCCAGGGCTTATTCCTTTATTCCCCTTCCCAGCCTCGCACAAGGGGGTCCTTGTCTGGGACCCCCAGGTGCTGCCACAATATAAACAACTACAGAAGCCTGAGCTAGCGGGTGGAGAAAGGGGATGAGAACTGATCTCACCATGGAGGTTTATTTCTGAGCCCATTCAATTGGTTCCCTGTAGCAGAAAGGGACTGTTGACTGTGGTCAACAGTCTCTGCTGGATGGCAGAGGGCTTGGGAAGCAAACACAGCCTTTCACTGGGAGGAAGAACAACTTCAATAGCTCTCAGAGAGCTCAGCAGCACATGTGAAGAAAGGGTGGGCTCTGTTTTGAAAGCAGCCAACAACCCCAGTTATGGTTCTGTCCCAGCCTCAGCCAAAGTACCCATTGCTTTACAGCTCACAGGACAGTTCACAGGTAAAACTCTGATAGAAACTGCTGCATTGAGCTTGCTCACTGTTATATTTATTATTATTTTAATTATTATATTAAATGTAACAAATGCTGACTTCTGTAAGGCTTCCCCTTATAGGAGAAAAGTCAGGAAAGCAAAGCTGTGTTTTTCCCATTTTGGGACAGACACAGGCCATGAGGACATAAGGGCAGTTTCAGTAATAGATGTTTTGAATCTGGACCCACCCCACATTTCAGAGCTATCAGGGACAGAGAAGTGAGGACTAAGCTCTGGTGGTTTTAACTCACAAATGAAGACCGAGGCTTTGTTTTGTGCAACAAAAGTACAGACCAAGGTTTGGGAAAAAACTCTGATCATCAGGGAGCCAAAATCCTTGTTTACAGTAATACAAGCTCTCCTTGAGCTCTGCTTTTGTGAGATGGTCTAAAACATGGAGCTGATGGGGCTAATGTCACTACAGTGTGTCCCAGGGCATTGTGACAATAAATTTAAGACATATGACCAGTTAAGTCCATCTTAAGCATTTGGGACCATGTTTGAGGCAAATGATACCACCTCTGTGCAGTGGGCTATGTGATTGTTACTACAGATGTGTGAGGACAGAATGTTTAATGATGTAATCAGTTCAGAATTGATGAAAAGTTGTACTGCCACAAAGATAACTTAGCCCAACCCACTGTGACATTTCCACACAATAACTGCCTTCAAGGTATTGTGTAAGTTTGAGACTCCTAAGATACATGGGCTTTAAATTTCACTACAATAGCAATATAATCTGGACAGAAAGCCTTGATCCCAAATTAAACTGAGTCCATTCTCTTTCCCAGAGAGTCCAAACTTCAGAGGAAAAAAAATGAAAATGAAAATGAAAATGAAGAATTAAAAAGGAATTTTGACGTCTTCAAAGTTCCAGCAGACATGTCCTTCAAAGGGGGCTTTGGCACACAGAATTCCAGAATGGTTGCACAAGCATGTTTGATGAATATCATACTCATAGAATTGTGGAATGGTTTGGGCTGGAAAGGACCTTAAAGATCATATCAATTGAACTTCCCTGCCATGGGATAGCAGGGGATGCATCCACTAGATCAGGTTGCTCAGGGCCCCATCCAGCCTGGCCTTGAAGACCTCCAGGGATGGGATATCCAAATCCATATTGCTACTAATGAGTTCCACTGGCGTTTGCCTGTCCTGTCCTTCAGCATGCACTGTGTGGGAGGCTGTGTCTCCCTCACAAATGTGAGATCTGGCAGTACAAGCTGATACTTTACTTGTAGACGCTGCTAGATGGCAAAGGAGAGATCTGCCTCATTCCCGCCATACCTGCAGAGGAGATGTGACGTGGAGATGTCTTCCTGATTTTCCTGGAGTCATCACAAACCCACTGCTCGCAGCACTTCCCTGCCATCTTAATCAGCTTTGGGTTTGGGCACCAGACAAGTGGAGGACGTGAGTTTGTGCACATGGGAACACAGCCCACAGCCCCATTAATGCACGTGCAGTTGTATTTGCAGTTGGGCTGAAATGTCTCCCCGTTTTTATATCTGACTCCATTGAGGACACATCCTACACCAACAATTTCTGAAAAGAAAGAAAAAGAGAGAAAAACACACAGAGAAGCATTAAAATAATTCTGGCAACAAACAGCTCCAATGTGTTCCTTTACAAAGCTGATCCCTGGGCTGGCAGTGCTGCCGAGCGACGTGTTCAGCCTGATGCCGGGCCAAGTGTAGTCACACCATCTAGGAAACTGTTTCCATTCTAAATCACAGCAAAAAAAGAGAACCTTTTAATGTTTCAATGAAAAAATAAGGTAGAAAATAAAACAAGCTTTATCCACAAATTCTTGCTTAAAGAAAACAAAAACATTTCTTAGCATGGTGGAGTAATCAAAGTAATTAGAAAAAATATTTAGTGAAATTTGAGGTTTTCAGAGACATATGAGGGTCACGGAGTCGCACATATGACACAGCTGCTCATAACACTTGTGTATATCTGAAGCAAAAGGGGAGAAAAAATAAGGTAGCTAAAGGAGCACCTGAATGCCACTGGATTCCTGCATTTAGGAAACTGGATCTTACCCAGTTTATCACAGAGCAGTTTTCCTGGAAAATGAAGTACACGTTATAAAGCCATGAAAAAAAAAAATTGATATCTAATTTTTTTATATAAAATCACTTTAAAAAGTCAAGCCTTTTGATTGCCCATGAACAGGAATCACAGAGCAGCATTTTTTGTTTGTTTGTTTCCCGTTATAGACAGTTATTTGGAAATATATTTATTATATTTATATTTACATATATACACACATATATATATATTTATATTTATACTTATATTTATATTTATATTTATATCGTTTATGTTTATGTTTATGTTTACATGTTTATGTTTATGTTTATGTTTATGTTTATGTTTAGGTTTAGGTTTATGTTTATTTATATTTCCAATGGAAAATTCAAACTTTAGTTCCTTGTTCGGTCACATGGAGGCACTGCATAAGCACTGGTTGGATTGCTTATGCTTTGAGTCTGGTCAGAAATGGAGCTGCTTCAGGAAAACACAAATTGAAATGCTGGATTAAAATTCTGCAAAGGCTTCCTATTTTTAGAAAGAGCTGAATGAAAACATCAAGCACAAATCCCTTCTTCTGCACAAAAATGAGAGCTGTTGGAATTTCAAGCACAGATGTAGATCTCCAGCTCATGCTCAGCTCCAGTTTTTGTAATGCTTAAGCCTTTGTACTGAAAAGGCAATCACTCAGTGCTGGAGCTGGGCCTGAGAATTCAGAGAGACTTCTAGGTATGCACACAGATTATGACAGGTAAAAAAAATGCTGTATCTCCTGGTGTCTTCCTACAAGCATATTCCTCCAGATTATGTTAACTTAGTCTCCTGCAGGTCTCATAAACCAAGAGGTTCACCATGAGAACATCCCCAAACACAGGCAAAGGGGCTGTTGAATGCTTTCATGAAGAACCTTGCCGAGTCTGTATCAAAATAAAGAGATTTGGAGACACATCCCTATTCCCAGCCTCCCATGCACAACATTTGCTTCACCCCCTGGGCCTGTGCTCAACACCCTGCTGCCTCTGCTTTGCTACAGAGAAAAGCCAACACCAAAAGGAGAGCTGTAGTGACTCCCAGCAGGTTCCTATTTGATGTCTGTGAGGTTAGATCCTGGGTCACACTTCAGCATGGCAGTTCAGATACAGCATGAATTTCCCCCAGTTTGACCCCACTCCCTTTCCCACCACATCTTCCTAACCCTTTCAGGGTCTTTAGTTTCCATAAATTATATTGTTTCTGTAGTCCTTCATGCCCTGGATTCCCTAGATCTAGCCAAAGCATCCATATGCAAAGCCAATTCCTCACAGCATTTAGTCCCCAACATCCAGCAGAGGATTCCCACTCACAGGAGCTTTCAGTCACCAGGTCAGGACAGAAGCTGGTGGGCTCAGAGTGGAGTGTTGCAGCCTATATCTGGCCCAGGGTACAAAAAGAACACTTCAGCAGACTCTGTCCTGCACCTCTACCTATGTGCTGAAAACAAAGGAAAGGCTGCAGGTGTCTCTGGCAGTCAGAGACTATCTGCGTTACATCCTAACCATGGAAAGACCTTCCTCTTGTTCCCTTCAGCTCTGCACACCATAATGCCTCTCACCAAATAACCATAAATGTCACATAAGAGTGGGTATGTTGTCATGGTAGTAGGGAGGTGAAAGCACAGACTGGGAACCCCTCCAGACCTCCCTGGAAAAGCTGGGGGTCAGTCTTCCTTCAGCCCAGTACTGCTGCCACAGGCACCCTGAGTGCCTGTGATGTGTGGGAGGACTGCAAAAACCAAAAGATATCCAATTAAGAAAACAGCCATTTAAATAAATAAACAAATGTAAAGCAACATGAGGGCCTTTAAAGAGGCCTAGGAAGGCTGATAGCTTTGAGACAACACCCAGCCTGTTTTCCTCTCCCAGCACAGGGCCAGCTGTAACGATGTCATTCTTGACAATGTTTGTCTAACCTGCTCTTTCAAACCTCTCATGCATGCTCTACACACACTCAAGACAATACATTTAAATGATCTCATATCCTCTTTTCTTAACCTTAATCTTTTCTAATCTTGAAAATCACAGCTCCTAGCATATAACTTCTCTTGTTATTTTGCCAGTATCCTACAAAAATATGGTTAGGTTGCACTTTTTGCATGCTTGTTTGCCTTTTTTTTTTTTTTTTTTTTTTTTTTTTTTGTGAGCCAGTGCAAAGCCAAGGTCATGTCTTACTAGACTTCCCACCCTTCTGCTGAGGAAGAACAATGCCTAGTATCACTTCTGCAAGAATCTGCCATCTTACCCTGAACTTCTTAACTCCTCAGACCTGTCCCTTGTGTAATCTCTGTTCATATCCTAAGTATATTGAAGCCCACAATTTGTGATCTTTTTCCTCTTCTGTGTCTCTGTTATTCTATCAGTCTAGCTCACAGTCAGCTCTCCTCCAGGTTTCCTTTCACCTTTACATTTTCTCTTAGATCATTTGTTTTTATGTTCCAGCCCGGAAGCCCCTCCAATTAAATGGCTGTTTCCTGTTTATGAACCTAAAGCCATGACCATATGTTCTAATAACTTACTAAAAAGCAGCTTTTCCAATCAGCAATCTCTGTGGTTGTGATCATGATCCTTTTGCTTTTAATCATTCCCAGAGTAATGATTTTCAATAGTTTCTGACTTTTATGAGAGGATCAGATTCTCCTCCATGTTCTGGAACTCAGAACAAGTGAATATACTCTTAATACATAAAACCGTACCTAATTTCTTTGTGTGCTTCTTCTTGAAAAGCATTCCACAGTGTCATGAAACCAAGAGTTTGTTATGAGAGGCAGGAAGAAATCCTTCTGCCTCATGACAGCTAGTGTGACTGTAACCATTGTAAAATTAAGGCTTAAACCCCAATTTGTAACTGACAAGCTCTGATAGGAGACAATTCATTCCTGACCATCTTGACAAGGTATTCTACAAACCACGTGCTATCCTTCCAAGGTATCCACTATGGGGAATTTGCCAAAAGTGTTCCCTTAATGTCATACTTTTCATGTAGGGGTCCATATTGCTTGTCTTTAAATCCAGCTGCCTGCCTATCCTTCCTTCCTCTCCAACCCACTACAGCACCTCTTCCTGTTACAGGGAGTACAGAATAATCTATTTACACATACAGAAACTTTCAAATGCTGGTTGGTCTTCGCTCTTGGCTACAGCTAAATCAAAGGGGAGAAATTCAGATGTTCTGAATTCTCATCCAGCCAACTGCCCTGAGAACAAAAACAGCTCCAAGGGAATGGAAGATGACGCACGGAGGAGCTGATAAGTGTGCAGCCAGGTATCTAAAATGAGATAAATCTCAACCCCTGCTCAGTGTCATGGGAGCTGCCAGCCTATATCTAAGTCAAAAATATATGTACATCACTTACGTGCACACACTCCTATTTCGTACCTAGGTCTGTCTCCGCTGTAGTCACAGTACAAGCCCCTGTGGAAGTCACAGGTATCGGCCTCTGTGCAGCTCTCTCCTCGCTGCTTGGCACACATCTTGCAGCAGTCACAGCCGTCTGTCACCAGGCTGACGCCGGCCACGCACCGCGGCGGGGACCTGGGGCACTCGCAGGGCCACTTGCAGTACTGAGCCCGTGTGTACGCCTCTGTCGTGGCTGGCACAGTGCTGGTCATGGTGAGGGAGGTCTGGGCAGTGGCCTGCAAACAAAGAAACACAGCTTGGAGAGCGTTACAGAGAAACGGGGGCTGCAAACCCTGTGCTGCTTAGTCCTCAGGTAAAATCCCCGCAGGTCTATTGAGTAAAAAAACTTCAACAAACCAACCTGCAAGTCAATTTAAAATTTCATAATCAGATAAAAAACCTGATCAAGGTAGAAAAGGGATTTCAAGTAGCACATTGATGCGATTCCAGGTCACTATTACTGAGATCATGGAGTACTGGGATGTCATAGTTCATATCAAAACAGAAGGTAGAAGCTCATTGTGTTCTGAGCTCTCAAATCCCTAGACAACAAACTCTGGATGACATACAACAGCACCAGCCATGCTTGTGGTGCAGGAAGGGTGCAAATCAGGCAAGTAACAAAGCTAAGATTTCATTTTTCTAAGAGGATCACTGCACAGAAAACCTGTGCTGTACATGTGGTCAAGCAGGGCACAGTGTCTCAGGTATAGAAACAAATGGAGTTATTCACATGGTGTCAACAGCAGAAGGAATCTGGTCCTGACTGGACACATATGGTCCAGACGCCCTTTCTAGTGCTGCAAAAAGTAAGTGTGTAACCCTAAAAACTTCAAACAAAGCCAGACTCTAGATAAGGCAATTCCATCCACTGGTGCCTTCCCTGTACTGCACTTTATATCCCCAGTGTTTTGTCCTCTTTGCAGTTTGAAATGTCTCAAACAAAAAGCTGTCCAAAAACTCTCCATGAGGAAAATGCCTCACCCAAGAGTTTCTGTGAAAAGAATTAGGACCCCACAGCTGGTGAGCTATCTATCAGGATATCTCTGCAAAGACCCTCTACTGTCTTTTACAGTTTCTTTGTTAGCAGGCTTGGATTTTATTAAAGTACATTTCTAAGCCCACTACTGCTGTATCTGAAGGTGTATTTAAATATCTTGGTAACTGTTTATCCTATATTTAGAATACTAAATCGTGAACACATTGCTAATCACTGCCAAATAGACAATGTGTTTGCTCTGGGCATAATTCCCAATTCCATTAAGGCCCCCTTTACAAACAGTTAGCCTTAAAGTTGGTTTAAAAACACCTTTAAACTCTTTTTTAAATTAAAACATAGCAATATAATTTACTCCCACTTTAAGACTCCTTGATGCTGTCAGAGTTGTTAAAAGAGGAACATTCAGATCGATGAAAAGCCCTGGCCTTTTAATCGTAGGTTTTTTCATTCCACTCACAATCATTTGAGTAGGTGCAGTAATCTGCCACTTGAGAAGAGAGGCCTCCTCAAGTGCAATAAACCTATTTACTTTGTTGCTGATCATTAAAAAGGCACTTAATAATCCAATGCAGATATAGAGATAAAAGTCACACAGCTATTTAAAGAGCTCACTGCCACAGCCCAACCCTGTAAGTAAACGCCTGCACCGTCCCTTGTTTCTATTGTCAGCATGAGCAAGCAAAGAGCTTCTCCCTGTGTGGATATGAAAGCAGCTGTGAGCCAACACACGTAGCCAAGATGAGCCCTCATACTCCTGTGGGTTTAGTTAATATGTGAAGGCTGAATTCTTGTAATGCACAGAATAGCTGGGAGACATTTGGTGGATTGTGATAGATAGGAGTCTAGAGTAAATTATCACACAGCCCTTCTTCTAGGTCTGACACCTGAGCTGGCCAGGGAAGCCTTTCCAGTGTCCTTACAGTGAGGAACTGTTGTGGTTCTTGGATGTGCTGGCTGCATTGTCCAGTGGTGTGGCTGAGTCCATTGGATGGATACAGTGTGGACTACATGAGCATCTTCAGATAATCAGTATGGACAGGCATCAAAGTGCTATCACTCCTGGGTTTTACCAACAGGGTAGGCATGGAGTTATGGAGTTGGCATCATGTCCTAGGCTCCGTCACCACCTAAGCAAAGCCCAGCCTTTGGAAACTTATCCACTGGAGTTTTTAAAAGTGCAGAATCTGTACAGCCTTGCAGGCTCTCCTCCTCTCCCCTCCTAAGTCCCTCGGACCTTCACTATGGGAAAAACCATTTGGTCGATTTATAAAATTATTTGGTTTCCCATTTGCATGGTCAGTTGTCATCACTGGAATACCTAAGTCTCTTTGGAAAAGTCATTCAGCCTTACTACTTAAATGTCCCAGAACATTTTAGAAAATAGACCCTTCCATTTTAATGAGTATGCTGGTTAAATCATCATGACTAATGCTTCCCATAAGTGCTATCAACAGGAAATCACGTTGCAAGAGAGCCTTCTCCAATGTCCATCCTTCACTAGAAAAAAAACACCAAACAGACGAAAAAATCTGACCATGTAATCTAAGGTTTCAGGAATCATGTCTTTAGGGTCAATATAATGCACAGGAGGACAACGACTTTGTAAGAAATCTGAAACAAGAACAAAGAGAAAAGGAACACCAAAAGTCACAGTACTGGGGATTTGACAAGCTTATTTTAAAATGTCAAAAAGATAAAAGAACATGCCTTTTAGAAAATTAATTTTCCCAAGTATTGGTAATTAACCTGATTCATTTAATTATTCTTCAATCCTGGAGTCTGCAGATTTGCTATCTTGGGTGCTGAGGAGAAAATATTCCAACACAATAATTCATGAGTTCTAATTTTTCTGCTTTTGGAGACACAAGATGAAGCCTTTGTCACCCTGCTATGCCTGATAACTCTCTGTTAAAGTCACTCCTAATTTATGCTTGGCAAGCTCCAAAATTACTTTCTTTTTGCATCTGCAGAGCAGATTGCTAGCAACAATTCCAGCTAATTTCTTTCTTCACATTTAAAAGAAGAGAAGGAGAAAAAAAAAAAATTATCCACTGTCTGCCATAGCCACAAATTTAGCATTTTTAATAGCCAGGATTTTTACCACCACATTTCAAGATACAAAATGGATAGTAGCATTTTAGCAGCACATTCTTCCTACCGGCAACATGTATTCTCAATCTATTGAAAAATATTGCAATTGTAAGTATGTTTTAGTTTTGAAAACTGGAAGAACCAAGCTATGGTGTTGAAACCAGTGTATATAGCCCAAACTGCAAGCTAGGCAGATTTATTGCAGCACTTTTGCATAATACATGAGAAGCCTCTACCTTTGCTTTAAAGCAGCAAAGCGTCACAATATACTCCTTTGCTTCCAGCTTTTACAGATGTTTAAAAATATATTCATGTGTATTGATTTCACTGTTTCAGTGCTGCAAGATATTATTCTTAAAACCTTTCTCTTTCAAGTATTTTTCTCATCAGCTGGGTGAAGGTAGGGAGAAGATATCCCTATCCTTCTCTTCCAATTTATTGATGGGAAATGTTCAGATAGGATGGTGACTTCTAAATTGGATTCCTCTGGCTGCCAAGAGGGCTGGAGAAGTGGTTCCATAGTAGCAGAAACCTTAGTACTTTATGAGCTTCCACTATTTTCTCCTTGGTGGTAATTTAGTCTCAAAGGAGAACTTTTTATTTCAGCCAGAGCTGCCCAAGCTGTGTTTTGCAGGATATAAGTTGTTGGGTGGACTACATTTAATTTCTCAGGTTAGAACACAGTAAAGAAATATTTTTAACCTACATTTCTGATACTGCCTTTCTGAGCAAATGCCAGATGTTGATGGAGAGATACGATGTGATCTGGATTATCCCGTTCTCTATCTCTAGCATATTCACAAGTGAAAATGATTAGTGAGGAAATTTCATTAAAACATTCACTGTACTACAAGGTCTGACAACCTTGTCATCGTGTCACAGTTGAGAAGTAACTCCAGATTTGAAGTTTGACTGTTCTAAACAAGAACACTGAAGTTTAAAACACAGTTTTATGCAGACACTTTGTGATGTATCTCCTAAGAAAGGGCTGAGCATTTGTACATAATACACATCTGCTTTCCCCTGGTTCCACCTACTGGTTGAACTATTGAGACAGCACAAGCAGAAACGCCTGTAGAGTCAATTCCAGTTCCAAGAATCACCCTAAGTATTCCCATTATCCAAAATTATTTTAAAGGCGCCCCAGGAGACTCATGCACATTCCCAGCGTTTCTAACACTAACCTGATGTAGCACATTCCCAGGGAACACAGCATCTGGAGCTCAATAAATAAGTAAGAAAAGAAAAGAAAAAATGAAATATAAACAATCCATTAAATAAAGCCACATACCCTTCCAACCCTCAGCTGTATTTCTGGGCAAGCACAGAGATTGCTTAGTTTCATCCCAGAACTGACAGAAGTTAAAAACTCATAATGCTTGTCAGAGAGATGGCAATGTAAAACAGACCTGGCTTACATCAGTGGCTTAAATCAGGCCCTCAGGGTAGAAGTTTGTTCTTGATTTTGCTCAACTGAAACTTCTGTGCTGAATATTTCTGACTATTTGCATTATTACTATACCCAAAACAGATGGGTTAACAGAGAGCCAGTTCTTTCAGGCAGATCAGCAGTAATCACAGTACCATCAGGACTTCCTCGCTGTTAAACTCTTGCAACAAATCCCTAAGTCCCCATGAATGCTCATAAAGTGTCACAAGCTAATTCTAGGGACAAGTAGCATCAGGACAGAGATATAAATCAGACTCTGCAGGACACATAATTTAATGGTCAGAGGAAAATATGATTATGCAGGGTTCAGTTTCTTCATGCATGAGGTTCTAGATACCTCAATAAAACTGACCCCAGACATGAAATCTCTTGGACATATTGTGAAATAACAGACTCTGAACCCAGAAAATATAAGACAGTTTTAAAGATTTCAGGTGCCAGCTGGATTTATTCTTGCTGTGCATGGTAGGTTGAGCAGAAAGGAACATTCTGCATGAAGCAAAACATTCAAAAGATGAAGAAAATAGAATATCCCCAGTGAGCCAACCATTTATATGTCTGTGGATCCATGAATGATGAGCAATCAGCTTCCCATAACCTTATTTTGGGAAATCTATCTGTGGGAAGAATGTAGACAGATGTTTGGAACAGTCTGTTCTAACACAGTTTAGACAATTACAGAGTAAAGATTATATACATTCATCTCTTTGCCAAAAAACTGCTTATACTGGCAAACTCAGTGTGACCTCCCATTTTCTTCATATTTTTCCACGGAGTATTCAGAGGGAAAAAAAACTTCCCTGTTAGAAAGCAACCTGATATTTTATAATTGTTGCCACAGTAGAAGCATTTACTTTGAATAGGATGACCTAAAAATGTTTGGGCATCATTAACAAATTGACACTGTCACCACTGACTCCACAAATAGAAATATTAAACAGCACAATTTCTGTGTTCTAAGAGCATTTTAATGTTTTGGGCTGTAATGAGCTCATCTCATGAAATAAGCTTGAACTGGAGTTTAAAAAGTAACAGGGAACATCTGGAGGAGCAATGAGAAAAGTCTCCAGAGGGTACAAGCAGACAGAATTCAGTTTTAGGAAAGGGAAAATGCGTGTGGACCATCCAAGATCACAGAGTTTGAAGTCATCCTAAAACTGTACAGTAGAAGATATGGCTGTATCAGCCAAAAGCTGGGTAGCAAAACCAGTATCAGTTCCAGCTGCCAGACAAGAGCAGACTGCTTTGGCAGTTTTACTTTACAAGTGGCCTTGTTCTGTATTTGCTTATTTCCTTTTCAGTCATGGCTTTGAAATCAAAAGGAAGATACTTTTTGTCTTCTTACCCTCTTGGAGACATTCTTCCATGCTGCGCACAAAAAGTAAAGAAAAATTAAAGAGCTCCACTTATTTGTTTGTTTCATTGTGGTGGTTTTCCCCATGGTGAGAACAGTGCAGATTTCATTAACTTCTTCAAAATTATCTTGGTTTTCATGATTTTTTAAAATAAAAATATAAATCTGCATTTTCAAGTATACTGAATTTTCTGTTTCTGTTCCAATGTGGAGAATTTTGACTTAAAACAACATTTGCTTTTTAAATTTCAATGTTATTTAAATTCTCTAATCTGAAACAATTTGCTTGACTTAATATCTCTCTTCTCTGGAGTAGCTAATTAACTGATGAAGTCATGCATCCCTATTTCCCTTAAATAGCAATTTTGCATCCATATCAAGTTACCACAACTATTTCTCTCTAGCTCTGAGTTTCTGAGTTGGTCGTTTTATTTTCCAACTATCAAAGTTTCTTCCTCCTTGAAATCCATATTAAATGTTCTCATTTTGCAATTGTTATGTTAATAAGTTTATTTAGATGCAATATGGAAAAGGATCTGGTTTTGGTGAGATATCAATAGATCAATTAATTTCCTGGACGATTGTCTTGAACCCTCACTTTAAATGGTCTCCCTGGGAATTTGCAGTCTAGAGAACAACAACCAACATGGTCAGAGACCGAAAGGAGAAGACACTGAGGGAGCTGGGCTGCTCTCAGTCCACTCTTCCCAGGGGTAGCAGAGGGTAAAACAATGGGCAGAAGCCACAAAATATAGCTGGGGAGGTTCTGAACACAACTTCTTTACTAGCAGAGCGATGCACCACCAGGACAGGTCATCCAGGAGGCTCTGGATTCTCCGTCCTCGCGTGTTGCACTCAGACCTGCAGAGGGCACGGACAACGAGCATTCCTGGCAGCCTGTGCACGCACACCTGGCCAAATCCACATGTGGAAAACGCCCACAACCCAAACCACCTACAAGGCATCTTCCCCAGTTCAGTTCTGCATTGTGCCACCTAAAGTCTGCTTCTGGCTCAGGGAGTAAAAACTGATCTATTTGCTAATGGTGCATATAATGCAGACAAACGAATTCTATTTTCCAGGACTATCTCATCTCCTATCATAAGCCCAGCCAAACAAAAGCTATTTGAGAGATTATTATTATTTTATTTGATAACAGGAAACATACCACAAATCTGATTTTGTAGCTGAAAGATTTCAAGATAACAGAAGGAAAAAGAAGTTGCTGCTTTAATGGCCCCTTTAATGGCCCCTTTGGAACACATGGCATGCATGGCTTCATCCAAAAAACATAGCTGCCATTTAATACAGTGTTGTATCATTATATCAAAGCCACCTCAAGACTCTCAATGAAATATGAGCAGTCTTTGCACTGCTACATCCCTGTGGTTAAGTAAAAAACAAGAGCTACAACTTGTCTGAATAAACAGCAGCATTTCCAGATTGAGAGTCCCATTACAAGAGGATATTTTGTGCCAAGTGTGGCATATTTTGGTAACTGTGGCTCACACTATGTTATGAGATCTGCTAGACAGAATACAGATGGAAGACATAGGTCAACAACATCCTTAGGGCTAATAGAAGATGCCAGACTTCTGCATACTTGAGGAGGACCTGAAACTAATCCAGAGTCTGATTGCAGAACATTATGATCCAGCTTGAAGTGGTATGTGTTATCTCAGCCTTTGCCAGGCAAAATCATGGCAAAAGTCTCCTGTAGAATCTGAAGTGAGCTGGTTCTTTGCATGCAAAAGGATCAGTAAAGCAGCATTTGTACATTTGAAGCAAAGGCATTCACAGCACAGCGGATGGTCTCCTGATCTGGGTGTGGTCTGGCCATACTTCTGTGAGGAAAGCAGCTTCTCTTCACAGAATCATGGAATCCAAACGTTCAGCCAGACTTTAACTAGTGCCTGTGGCTCTTTCTAGAAAACCAAATTAGGAAAGCAGCAAAACACAGAGTGGGAGAGGAGTATCATCAGATTTTATCTTACACCAAGCAGAGGAAAAGAATAACAGCAAGAGTGCCATTGTAAGTACCAGCAATGACAAACCCCATCCACATGATTGCTGTGTTGTGCTTGCAAGAACACGACTTGCACCTTGATCTCCATCACAGATCAGCTCAGCTTGTGATACCTTTACATCTGTATTGTGAAAAATTCAGCTGATATCCCCCACCATGAGTTCCTCTGAGAAAAAACAAACAAAAAAACCAACAAAAAAAAAAACCAAAAAACCCCCCCAAAAAACAAACAAAAAAAAATCCCAACAAAAACAAACAAAAGACACCCCCAGATTAAATTCCAAAGATCAAATGGAATAGTATTTAAATTAAAGGAGGGAAACATGATTTGAAAATGCATCCGGACGGCAAGAGGTTTGACTGATGTTCTGAACAAGCACCAGGCATCTGGAAACCCCTGTAAACAGGACTGTGGCAGTGCTAAAACTGGGAAGTGAATGAGTGTTGCCATCACACTGAGGGTGCAGAGCAAAAAGAGACTCACACAGAAGACAAACCACAAAACCTCCCTGTGAGTTAAAGTCATATGACATGGTTAAGGCAGGGTGAGGGACAAACCATGAACATGAGGTAACTGGAGTGCCCAGGCTGTCACAAAGAGGAAAAGGGGCACTGAACACCTTCTACCTTTTCCCCATCAGCCTCTGGGGGCATCTGATCACACTGACAGCAGGACAGAAACAGTGCCGTGGCCTATGCTGCTTCCATTTTCTTTCTTCAGTGTTATATAAGTCACAGAATCACAGAAGATAAGCGGCTAATGTGTATGTCTCAAACACCAACAGCCACATAACTGTGGAGTCAACCAAGGGTGTTAGTATTAACACACTGTGAGAAAGAACAGGATGTGGCTGGAGAAGGGATCATGGGCAGGTAGAGGCAGTACATTTCTGGGATAAATGTCCTTATTCTGGCTCCTAGAGATTAACACAATGCAGTACAGCACAAGGGTTGGGATGAGACTAAGGAACAGGCAGGGACTGTAGGGAGAATCAAGACCACTTAATACCCCCAAAGCCCTCTGATCCATTTCCAGAAAAGTCAAGAAGAACAGGCTGTCTGTGCATGCTAAATAACTTCCATAAAAAATGAGAAACTTATCTCCAGGACAGGGAAGATTTATCAATAAAATAATACCCCCATGAAGCCCTGATGTCCCTCCTCTCTCCATTTTTCTCTCTCTCCCCTTCTCTAATCCAGTTCATCTCTCTCTCTCTCTCTTCTCTATCATCCTATCCCTTTACCCAAACCCCACTGCCATGTGCTTACACTAGGAGAACAGGGACTAACTTATACCAATCTCCATGCAAAGTGAGTCATTTACCAATAAAACTTTGTCATCTTTCATGGACCCTTTGATTTTTGTCATTGTTTTCCAAAATGAACACCTAAGAATCTTGTGTGCTCCCGTTTCTTTGAAGGGTGGGCCACCATGTAAGTCCCTTCTGCCTCTTTCAAAATCCCAGACAGGATTCCCATGACATTTCTCTATACCTTAGTGTGAAATGATTCACCCGGACACACATCTAAACAATCTTCAGTTCAGGGATCTGAAGGAAAGTGTAAAATGATACACAGCACAGAGCAGATGCTGCTTTAAATCACATCCTCAAGGAACTGAAGTGGAGAATTCCCTGGGAAGACATTATCTTCCTAATCTGTTTTCTTCCTAAAGCTGGTATCAAGCTTTTAGTCATATCACAGGGTACCAATGTCAAACAACTGCCTCTTAAAATCCCCCCGACAGATTTAATTATGTATTTTGTCACTTTAGAATGTGCAGAAAAAGTTCTCCAAAGGAAATCTGAAATCCTTTGCAGCAGTGACACCTGATTCCTAAAGAGAGGAGCAAGCAGCAGAATGCTAACACAAGCCTTCTGAGCATTTTTTCTTCTGACTTGAAAAGCAAAACTCTACAAAACAAAAACACACACACATGCGAAAATAGACTTAGGACTTTTAAATAAAGCCAGTAAATTCAGTAAAAATGTAGCTGCAAGCACTGCATGAGATCAAATGTACAGAAGACCATGGTTGAAAGGGAGTCTGTGCCCATGCACAGCAGGTAGGCAGCAAGCCAGACACGGGGTGGTCCATAAGCTAGAGAAATGATGAATTGCTGTAAGCTCATATTAGAAGTTAAACTGAGATCAGCACAAACAGCCTTTCCAATTTTATGGTGAGATCATTTAGCAGGAGCACAGTGATTAGCCAGAGGCCTGTTTTTCCAAGCTTTGCTGAGCTTATCTGACTAAATCCCTGGAACAAGCCCAGCCTATCTGAAGAAATTTACTAGCTCAACATGTGGAGCAGAGACATTATGTGCCAAAACATGTACACAATGACCCTTCCCAATGATGATATCAAAGAGCATTAGGCCTAAAGCTATGAGGATGGAAAGGAACCCTAAAAACTCTGTAATTTTTTAGCTTTTCTAGATGGTAGTTGAGACACTGAAGTAGATTGGAGTGCAGGTTTTGTAAGCAGAAAGGAGAAGACTCTAAATTTCAGATACTCAATGTACTCATCATCAGATGTACCAGATCCAGAACAACCCTGTGCTCAGATTTTTATTATCTGTTACAAGTGACAAGCCTGCACAGGGAGTTTGTAGTCTACCAAAACAGACACTGTCGGAAAGAAACGTCCTCTTTCTTTGAAATCTAGGAAAACAGATCTAGTGATATTCTTACCCACTGCTCAACTCAGCCTCAGTGGTGGTGTGACCTGCTGTACAGTCCCTGAATTAAGAGATATGCAAAAGGACATCAGAAGCCCACAGACTGAATGCCATCTAGAATGAAACTTATCCCTTAAATCTGAGACAGATGAGTTCTCCACAACAGACTTTAACCTATCTGGGGATCATGCTAGAAATCAACATCAGCACTGCATTTCCAAGAGAGCATCTAATAAGACATGTGAAGACATGAATTGTTTTTACATATTATTAATTTTCTTAATGCTGTCATAACTTCATGTAAGCTATAAGCCAAACCACAAGCAAACCAACCTCCACTTTTTCTTTAAGAAAGGAAAAGAAAATCTTCTTTCAAGACAAACCCATCAGGAGGGAAAAGTTTTGGGGCACAGAGTCATTTGAGGGTCAATTCATGCCATTAAAGGTAGAAAATAAACATTTTTCTTCTCCATGAATGTAGAAGCTGCTCATGTTTTACACATCAAAGAGGATATCTGACCAGATTTCCTCCAGAAAAGGCAAGAATCCACTAGACTAAGTTGCTCAGAGCCCTATCCACCCTGACCTCAAACACTTCCTTGAACACGGAGACATGCATCCAAAACTTCTCTGGGCAACTGTGTCAGTGCCTCACAGTAAAGGATTTCTTGCTAATATCTAACATAAATGTCTCCTCTTCTGATTTAAAGCTGTTACCCCTTGTCCTGTCACTATCTGCCCATGTAAAAAGTCTCTGTCTCCTTTTTTATAAGCTGTTTTGTAAGTAATGGAAGGTCACAATGACTCCACCCTGAAGCTTTCTCTTTTCCAGGCTGAACAATCCAAAATCTTTCAGCTGGAGAGACAGAGCTGGAGAGACGAAGAGAGAGAGAGAAATCCAGTTCTGACTGGGACCTGGAGATGCCCATGCAGTAAGACATAGTTACAAATAACACCACAAAAGAGAAGTTCCTTTTCTAATGTAGACCACAAAGCCACGTGGTCATTGCACATGGATGCATCTTGTTCATTTTTAACAGTCAGTGCAAAGGATAAATTACAGGCAGAACAGCATGACTAAAATATCAATGCCTTAAAAGAATATTTATGCTAATAAAAGTCAGATAATTTGCACAGACAAATTAATTTGATCTAGTCCACAAATAAATCCCCCGGCAGTCGAATGTGTGAGCATTTTGGCCTCAAAAGTGCGCTGGAGCAAGTCACCAGCTCTCTGTGCAGTGCTGTAGAAGATTTCAGGTTTGGTTATAAGCAGTTACCACATTTGTGAGACACTCAGTAGATCACTAGGATCGTTGGCACTGGTGAAATTATGTGCCAAAACCCACCCACTCTCCTCAGCTTCTCTGAGCAAGAAGTTGCATCCACAGCTGCTGGGTGCAAACCCTGGGCCCCTCTCTGCTACATCCAGAGGGGATCATTGCATTGACCTCACAGGAGACTTGACAACTCTACATAAAATACCTGATTTTAATGCAGCCAAAGGTAGAGCACATAAACTCTACATTGGAAGAGTAGGGCATGCCCTTTCTGTTTGAACTCAGTTTTAATCCCTTTGTGTCTGAAGAATAGCAGTGTTAACAGTTGTTTTGCTACAAGGAACAAACTCTGAAGATTGTGAACTGCCCAGACCATGGAGGAACATGCAGCTGCCAGGGAGAAGGCAATGAATGTGGGCAAGGGATATCCCCAGAGCTCGCTATGAAGATATCAGTATGGATAGGGAGAGGTAGGAAACCCAGAGCTGCTACAAGGGTTATAACCCCAGGGCATTGCTGGTGCTGCACCTGGGAAGAACAAATTTCTATCCATTCACCCACAGAAGTATCCTTATTCAGCTTTTAGCATATGAATTTTTCTGAATATGAGTATGACTTTCAGGTATGTCTGAAAGTGTTCAGATGTGGTGGAACACCACAGTTGAGCACCTTCAAGAAATCTACTTTAGAAAAAAAGGGTTTCTCCATTTTGTTAACATAAGGGAACAATGATCTGGCAGCCAGCATATTCCTCAGCCTGGATATGCCTGTAGCTCCAGTAGCAGAGAGGTTTCACTCTGGATGGCATAGTCAGATGCAACCAGGTCCTCACCAATGGGTATGATATCACCAATACCATCAATTAAATAGGGTGTGATACCCCCAATGCTATCTATTAAATAGTGTGCACACCCAGAATGAAAACAGACACAGGTGAAGATTTTGTTCTGGTATGAAGGGCTGAAACACCCCTGGAATGTAATTTATCCCAAGCTGAGGTCTACTAGACACTTTCTCATCTCATGCACTAAAAATTCTCTTTACAGAATTCTGGCACATTGGTTTTAAACTGGTGCTCTTGCCAGGGAATTTAATTATTTCAGTTACTGTGGATTAAATTTAGAAGATGTAATTATTTGCCCTCCACTAAAAAAAAAAAACCTGACAAAGTGGGGATTGTGAAGGACAGAAGTGTTTTCATCAGCAGCAAGAGGAAATCCTGTTCCTTTTGAATGAAGTGTTAAGGTACAGCAGGATGTGCAATGTGTGGGGATGTGCAAAAAAGAAGGAGGATAGAAAAAAGGATGCTCTGGACAGACAAGGTAGGAAGTTTCCTTTAAGGAGAGAAACTGGTGATGCTGAAGCAACATAACCACAAGATCTGAAGGGTTAAAATGTGTGTTTACAGAGCCATCCAGTAGGAAACACAGCTGTATCAACAGGAAGCAGAATCTGGAGTCAGGAGTGCATTTTTAAACTTGTCCTTTCCTTTCCTCAAACCTACCAAGGAGATTAACAGTGGAGATTTAACACAAAAAAGAAAAACCTCAAGTGTGCAAACTCTGCAGCAACAAAAGACAGAGAGGGGAGAGGGCAGGTTCCAGTGTGCTGGCACAGCACTTAGAAGCAGTAGCACCCCCTTTCCAGCTCACATGAAGACATAAAGCCTATTCAAGGCTCAAGGAAGTCTCACATGATGGGAATTTACTGACATGAGGATGACTGACAGCCCCTTGGGTCGAGCTGAGCCAGAAGCAGGCAGAGTGCTGGGGACCAGACCTCCGTGACTGTCCATCTTCCAGCATACACCCCCACATTTTGCCTGGTCTCCAGGCCACTTTTCTCCTCTCTCCTCTACTCTCCATGGCTGAATAGCCTTATGAAGTTATAGATTCAACTTCCTATTTCTCAATTCCTTCAGCCAAGCTCCCAGCTCCAGAGGAGTGTCCAACTCTCACTGGTTTCAGTATAAAACTCAGACACAAAGTAGAACACTGGTGTGGGTCTGTCTCAGGTTCCTGACCCTTTGCAGAGCTCCCATTAGCTTTCCAGAAAACAGTTCAATTCAGCATTTTAACTGTAATACAGAAGGACTTTTCTTCCTGATCCCCTCTTCCCCCACCCTCCATTTCTGATACAGTTCATCAGAACTCTACAAAAATGGCAAGAAGTGCATTTGCATTTTTATCAGAAGGTGAGTAAAAAACCTGCAAATTCTGCCACATGGCACTTGGAGTGTCCTTCCTACTCAGTCTCTTTTATTAGAAAAAACAAACCACAGACACACAAGCAAGCCACCCTGTTACAAAGAGACTGATGCAAAATGAGAAAGAACAATATTTTATTTTTCCAAATACACTCATTTTGCATGTCAAGAACTAATAATTTCAAATCTGCTACAAACTGCATGGTGGTTGGGGGGAGTTTAAGGCTGACCTTTAGGGACCAGACTCACCCTCCATGTTCACAGAGCCCACAACCATTAACCTCCAAGGTCAGAAGAGAAAACAGATATTGCCTGTTCTGTAGTGGTTGTGGAGAGAGGATGCCTGGGTTTCGTTTATTCACTCTGCTACATTTTTATCTTATTTTCAATCATTAAGAGGGATTTAGATCCACAGCTTGTTTGTTTGGGGGTTTTATTTCAGGCAATTACTTAGCTCAGGGTAAATGGTGATGTATCATTTCATGCCACAGATTTTAATAGCATCAAATAATCCACACAGATTGACCAAAAAACCCAAAACAAACAACACCCACAAACAAACAAAAAACCCCATTGTCTTACACTTTAGCACCAAAGGGAAATAGGATCATCACAAAATATTATGAGATTTAAAAAATATCAAAAAGCACCAGGGGTTTCCACAGGCAGAGGCTGAAAATCCACGGCAACTGCCAGGAGGCAGCAGGTATGTTCATGACATTAAGATCATTCAGAATGTCTGCTATTCAAATATCTCAGAAAGATTTATTCAATGTTCGTGAGAAGGAAATAAAAGAAAGGTTTTGTTCCAAAACTGTGTTTCCTCGGCACTGAACTGGGGTTCATGAGGAAGTTCCCATCACCAGATGTTCTGAGATCATCTCTGCATCTCAGGTTTAAGGGAAATCTCTTTTTAATAGTTTGGCTACTTGATAGCATTCTTTAAAGAAAACCTTGAATTCAGATTCAAAATTTTCACCTTGATGTTCTCTCATATTTGTAAAGTTTCCTTACTTTGTCATGGGCAATTTCTCCACATCTGGTCTGCATTGGTCTGGATTTCCATAGAGCTCACATTTAAAATTCAACAGACCTGGCACAGGAAAGTTCCTTCTCTTGGCTGCTAGCTCATGGCTAGGAAAAGAATTCTTTCCCTTTCTGAAAATCAGCAGCACTTGGCTGAGAATATTTGGCAGGCAAGGCTTGGATAAACTGGTTAAGCCCTCGTGTCAGCTCCTGGGGCTGTTGCATTGTGACAGTTCTGAACCAGGCGCTGGCTCCTGCCCTGGAGCCCACACCACAGCGAGGCCCCCTTGGAGCTGTGGGTGCCCAGCACTAACTGAGATTTACCTGCCTTGGCAGCCCCCCACTGTGGCCCTGGGAGGTAAAGAGTCCCTGCTGCTGACAGGACAACACCACGGGGTCCTCTCAGCCGCGTTTTGGCTGCCCAGAGCAGCAGCTGAGCTGAGCTGAGCATCATGGATGAGAGGCCAGCAGGGAGACACAGCCAAAGGGAGCTTGGAGAGGAGATCACCTGGGTAAGTCTCCCATGTGAGGCCTGGGAGATGGGCTGAGCCAAGCAATTTTTCTAAGGGATATTTTTTTCTTTTTAGTGAGAACTGCTCTGGAGGAGCACTCAGCAGAGTGCTATGGGCAGCATCTTGTCCCATGCGCTATGAAGGAGAAGGAAGCGGGGGTGATGAGCCCCTGAACAGGGAGAACAGGCTGTTCCTCAGGATCCGGTCTGGAAACAGCAAAAAGAGCAAATCTGTGCACTGGGAATGAGGGGGCTTAGAAGAAGTCAGAGCCAGCTCTTGAGCCAGCCTGGGCTTTGCACTACAGACTTTATTCCAGACACATTTGAATCTCAGATCCTCTTTTAATACACAACAGAAAGCCCCGAAAAGCAGCTGTACCTTCCCTACCACCCCGAACAAAAGCTGACACATTGCGAATGTGGGAGAAAGAAAACAGAGAGAGGCCTTGACTTTTACAAGACTTGGGGGGCAAAATCATAGCTTTTGAATTAAATACAGTGGAAACTACAAGTAAAGAAAAGAGAACACTTCCTGGCACAAATTTACTTAGAAAAAAAAGAAAATGAATGAAATTATAAATATAGAAAAAGGACGAATTGAGATGCAGAATTAATCCCCTGGATCCCAAGGTCAGTGAAAATAGAATTGAAATTCAGACCTTTGGTAAAAAGAGATGCCAGAGAATGAACCGAAAAAACTGATGCAAGAATTAAATAAATTAAATATGAAGGCTGGTGTACTTAAAGGTATCAGCTCTCCAACTTGGAATGCACACACATCACATGCACAAGCAAGAAGAGCGCATCACTTTCTTTTTGTAGGAGGCATTAGTCATGGTGGAAAGAAGCAACTTTCATGGGGGTGATATTATTAAATGATCCTGTTTTAATCTGGGGCCTCAGAGGTGAAGTGACTGTCCCAAAGGCAGACAGGATATCTGTGGCAGAGCTAGAAATAGCAGTTAGATTTCTTGTTCCTACACAGTAACCATACCACAATCCCTCCTCCTACACACAGATAATAAACTAAGTCACTGAATTCTTACTGGATGCAAAAAAGAAATTTTTCCACTGAGCTGCCTCTCAGGTGCTATCAGCTCAGCAAAGCCAGTTTCTGTGTTTGGCTTTCAACCCTCACATGCACTTGATGCCTGCAAAAGGGCAGAACTCTTTCACCTCTCCAACACCTTCAAGTCCCACACATCAGGGGTGATCAGCAGTTTATAGCTTGATGGATCTGTGCAAAGTGATGAAATGGGCTTTCACACATGATTCCCTCTTGCTTGCAGGCAGCTCTGATACTGCTGGGACCCAGGGGTAAACCAAGCAGGGGATGAAATTCTTGTTTGTGATCCAGAGACCTGCTGACACTGTGAATGGCATAGCACAGAACAAAACAAAACAAAACAAAACAAAACAAAACAAAACAAAACAGAGCTTTGCTCAGACCAGGGTATTGCTGCCACTTCCCCATCCCAAACAATCCAAGCCTGGAAAGTGGCAACATCTCAGCCCCTAAGCAGTTAACCCTGCTGCTTCCACACACAGAGGAGGCCACAGCTGTGTGGTTTGTCTCTCGGAGGATAAAGATGAATTGCTAATTATGTGGTTACTAACATTTTGGTCTCCCACACCCCCGACACGCGAGGGCAGTGTTGGTGCACAAATGGTGCTCCCCAGCAGCCCTGCACAGAGCCCTCCTTCTCCCGAGCATCCCCCTGGGCCAAGGCTGCTCCATGGACACCATTTGTACTAGAAAAACCACACTTGAGAAGCGTATGGGGAGGGGGCAGGAGGTGTTAAGCCACGATATATAAATATCCTGTCAACCTCCACTGCAGAGGCAGTTTTTCTATGGAAGTTTCCCTTGGATGTTAAGGGTGAACAGTGAAACAACGATCAATCCCTTTATAGTCATACAGTCACATGGGAATTAAACAAATTCAATTTTTAATAATTGCTCTATAAAATGTTGCAGTTCTTGAGGATGCAGAGGTTTTAAAGGAATCTCAGCTTCGCTGAGTATCCATTTACTCCTCTAATTAAATACTCCAGCATCTCAGATGATACTCTGGGAGGCAAGCATTTTAATATAGCTGGGACAGGGAGAAATGGTGAAAAATGGCACCAATATCTCCTCAAGTGCAAGCAGACTCTCTGTATGATATGTATGGAAAAACTGACACAAACCAAAAAAATACAAAAGGTCTTGGAGGGTGAGTATATGCATATATGTACTAGAAATACATATATATATACACACACAGGTAAACCACACAGAATTAAGCATATCATCTTTAAAAGCAGAAACATCGTATTTGACCCTAAAAGCATTGTTCTACCATGAACCTGGGAGCTCACTCACACCCAGGCAGCTTTAGTGGGCAAGGAATTCACCAGACTTCACAAGCAGGATCACACCACCTCTGTGGGGAGCCTCAGTGCACTAAGCAGAATTAGCACAGGTTTGGATGCAAAATCTGGAAATATAAGTCAAGAAACCTCCAGAATTCTACTACCTATGACCCCTTTGTGAGGCTCATGGACTGCTGTGCCTCATAGAAATGTTCAAATAAATGTAATTTTAAAAATGTGCCCTTGGGACTCAACTAGAACAGTGAAAATTAATAGTGAACAGTCTCCATAAATGAACTGCAGTGTTAAATAGCAGGGATGTCATTTTATATTTAACTGTTAGGGTCAAATGTGGAAATAAAACTCACAGAAAGCAGCCAAATGAATTTGCCCTCATTCTCTTACAACAGTGTTTATCAGGCCACACACAGATGCTGTATGATCCAGTCCTGTAAGTCCAAGATCCAGCAGGAAATATTGCCAGCAGTACTTATCAATAAATCACCTGCTGAATGGCCAAACTAGTCAATGAAACTTGGATATTTTTCTAATTATTGTTTTCCACCTTTTTTTGCCCCCCTCATTAAAATGTAACCAAAGAGTTTTATAATGTAATCCACTTGCAGATTCTTAGCACTGGCTGCAGTTTTTGTGGTTTGGTCTTTCCTTGCTAAACAGCTAAAATGACCCAGCTGTTAGTCTAAACCCAGGGAACTGGTAGCCTGAGGGCAGCCAGGAACATGTGCCAGCCATTCAGAGGAGAATTTCATTCTCCTCCTATGCATTTCAATGTCTTTGCCTCCTTATCAGCCCAGATACAGAGAATTCCCTTTGACACAGCTGATACAAGTTGGTGATCACAACGTTAGCTATAGCCTGCTTGGTCATCACATACACCAGGAATATACTGGTGGACTCAAAAAAAAAAAACCAAAAAGGAGGATTTGCAAGTCCAAAAATCTCAGATACAGAGTGACCTCATATACCCACAGCTATGAGAATGCCAAGGACACATCAAGCATGACACTGATCATGGCACAGGGGTTAGAGCACAGCCAGGAGATGCTATAGGATACTCTTGGCACTTTCTGGGGATGTTCCCAGTCTCTCTGCAGAGCCCTGGTATATTATTGTTCACCCCATGCAAGAAGGCTGGTCCCTACATGGATATAACAAGTTCACCAGAGTCCTTGCTTTGGGTGATTAGTGTTGTCCTCAAAAGGCATCAAACTGTGTCTCATCAAAGCCATGTTCCATCTTTTCCTATATATTCTTCTTTATACAGGCCAAGGATATGTGTGTGGAGAAGAGAAAACTTCAGCAAGAGAAAAAAACAACCCCCTACCTATCCCGCCATCATTTGTAACTCAAAAATCTTCAGTAAGAAAGCAACAAAAAGGCTGAACGTATTGTAGAGCATGGAAAGAACCAAAACATTTATCCTACTCAGAAATTAAAGTGGGAGTTGCATTTACAAGTCCTAGAAAAGGGAAAGTGCAAAAGTTCATGCAGCTATAAATTATTGCTACCTTCTAATGAAAATAAAGAAGAAATGTTTAATAATGATAGTCTGTGAGTCATTCAGAGCAATTTTGGTCAAAGCTGTGAAGCCTGTGTGGGCTGCACTGTTCCTGATGGCATGTAGCTAATTTTCTGTAGGTGTTGTACAGAATTACAAAGTTGATTACTACTCCTGACTTCACTGTGTTCTTTTCCTTATATACAGATACTGCAAGGGTGCAAGGGGTAATAGTTTTAAGCTGAAGGAGGGTCAGTTTGGATTAGACATAAGGAAGATTTCCAGAAGGGTAGTTGAACACTGGCACTTTCTGGTTGCCCAAAAAGGTGGTGGATGTTCCATCCCTGAAAACACTGAAGGTCGGGTTGGAGGGCTCTGAGCAACCTGATTGAGTTGAAGATGTTCCTGCTCATTGCAGCACAGTTGGACAGTATGACATTCAAAATTTCTGAGCAAACCATTCTATAATTCTATGACTACACATGATATTTACATATTGCTGAATCTAATGTAAATACTAACTGAATCAAGCTACACAGATGCCTGTTAGAGATGTTATAATAAAACCAATCCATTATATACACCTGGAAGCCTTTCACTGGAGATTGTTTCAATATGTTTGGAAGGGAAAGGGCAAATATACTTTAAGATGAGTAGGAGGAGTTTGTTCCACCTCTAAGCAAAAGGTATAAAAGCAGATAACACTGCAGGTATTGTGAGTTCTGTACATCTGAGTGTCAATGAAATACTGGGCCAAGAGATCTTGCTGCACCTTCCCATCACCAAGCACAAGATTTTTTTTTTCTAGGAAATTCTGTGAATTTGCAAGGAAACTCATAGGATAAGGTTCTTTTGCAGTGCTGGAATTGCCCCACGACAGCAAAGACTTAACTGTGCAGGTGTCCAGCAACATCAGGATCCATATGACTCATAACCCTCCATGGATGAGCCCACAATTATTTCTGCGAATACCTCTCAGGTTTCCTTTTGGGCTCATTGCACACCATCCTGGATTTCATGAAACTTGGCCTTCCAACTTGCTCATCTCTCGTTTGCTTTATAGTTTAAGTGGAATGACAGACCCAGACTAATAAAAGAAAAGAAGAACGTGGGAGCTATTGAGAAAGAGAAGAGGAACTGAGATGACCACACAGTCCTGGAATGCATTACCAACCCAAGTATTAGAAATTCATTATTTGAGTAGTGCCACAAAGCTCAGCTTAAGAGTTATCTTCTTCCACAGCTGTTTCACCCTGAAGGCTCTCCTTTCCTTCCACAACCATGAGAATATTTACTTGTGGGACAGAGCCAGTGGTTGGCACCCACAGAGGTAAAAATGCCTTTTTTCCCTTTTACATTCCCACATCTGGCCCAGATGCACGGGTTACAAAGCCCAGCAGCAGTCTATGAGAAGATACAAAGGATTAAAAGGACTGCAGAAGCTTCACCCAGGATGCCAGAACACACCTAATGTTTCAGTATTGATGCAACAAATAAGAGAGCACCAGCAGCAGAAGTATATTCCAAAGCTGGGAGACCACCAGGCTGTAGGAGAACCTGTGACCCTCACCCATAGCTAGGAAACAGAGCAGCACTGGAGAATACCTGCATAAAGCTCCTACAGCAGCAGACAGAGTCCCTGGACCCTGCAACACATCTGTAAAAATCAGATTGGTGATCTCCTGCCAACCTGCAGCAATGGGAAGCCAAAGATAACTCAACCCAGGATGCAGCAAACTCTGGGTGGCAAAACACGTGGAGAGAGAATGATGGGGAAATTGGGTGCTGGAAGACCAGTCCAACTTGGTGGACATCAGAACACAGAAAGGAAATAAATGGGCAGAATTTCTTTGGGTCTATCAACTACCAGTCAATGTTTCTACTCAGCAGAAAGGGAAAATTGTGCTTTTAAGATAAGGACCATAAGAATGAGGATGCTTGAACTATATAATATGAAAGCAAAGGGGGAAGCAGGAGGAACAACTTAATCCAGGATACCTACCAAACCTCTTACTGACAAATCTGAAAGACTGAGTAAAATCTCACCCTGCTTTCTGGCCCACACCATGAGACACTATCAGGTTCAATATTCAAATGTATCTTCAGCTGAAGCTGTGGGTGTCCAGCTTTTGCCAGGCCACAGCTGCCAAGGTTCACATACATGATATTTCTTGGGTTTATAAACAGCTTCAATTCCATTCATGCATGAGAGCCAGGGCTGTCCAGACAGGAATGCTCAAGACCCCTCTGGGACACTGAGATATCCAAAAAGAGCAGTTCTCAGTAAGCTGAGCCCTGGCAAGATGCTAAAGCAACTCTTAACATCCTAACATGGGAGCCCAGAGCTTCTGAAGTAAGAAGACAAATGTCCCATATGGGTATAGAGGACTTCTGAAATTTCTGACCATAGCACCTGGGGAAGGCAGGAGAAACTAAACATGCATGAGTCTATGAAAGGATGGACACACATAATCATAATATAAATCTCATGCTAAAATCCATAGCTATCACTTTTAACAAATGCCTTCTCCTGGAGAAGCCTCACCTGAGGGCAGGACTGCTGCAGTGTGGAATGGGGACAGAACCTGCCCCAGGGGACATAAACAGGCAGGGGCACAACTGTGAGGAGGGTGAAGAAGCCAATCCCTGTGCACAGCTCTTTTGTGGTTGATGCTAGAAAAGACATTGTTTCACACTACCAAAGCAAATTCAGACACTTATAGGAGAAATAACGAAAGAAAAGGCATCAGGTCCTGCTTCTTTCAGCAGAAACGCTGTGTGTGTATGTGTGTCTGTGTGTATGTGTACGTGTGTGTGTGTGTGTGAGGCATCTTCATCAGAAACAGATTTGGGTGTGGGCCTCTGATCCATGTGAAAAACATTCAGTGCTACCTTCAGGATCTTGCCTTAGCAATGATTTCACTTTGCAAGGAGAGGAGGGACTGCCAAATGAAAGATCAGCTTTGGAAAGGCCCTGTGTACAATGCACCTATACCCATAGGAGCTGTGTCTGCTTCAAGCCTCAAGATGTTAATTTTCATAGCTGCATCTTCAGCTGCTATAACCAGAGCAATTTTGTCATCTACAATTTATGGAAGTGTAGGATAAGAGCCCTTCTACAGAGAAGTGTATCCAGTCTATCTCTGGTAACCAGATGTTGTCAAGCAAGAGGGAATAGTGGGAATGTTAGGAGAACAAGGCACAGCAACTTTGAACATGTGCTAACTGAGATTATCTGTGCATCATTAGCCATGGTGGAAATCAGGAGCCTTCTGTTAAGAAGCACTTAACAGGTAAACCTCAGCTCATCCTCCCTAGAGAGCCGTGGGACTTTTGCAGGGAAGAATAAAGGTGTCACTTTGTCTTTTCCTCGTGTTTTTGTTTTGCTTTGTTTTGGTTTTTTGTTTATGTTTGGTCAGAATATGTTTTTTCCTGGAAGAGTCCAACAAAATTTAATATTTTTTTCCTGCTACCAAATCCAAATATTTTAAAGATTAAATTCCTGGCTTTATATCTCTAAGATAACTCTCATAAAAAAAAAAGGAAAAATAACACATTATGGTTCTTAACACACAGCCTGAGGTAGCCCTGAGCCTGGGTCATTATCAGTTACTATGTAGTGAAATAGGTGTCCACAAAGGAGATAGTGCCAAATAAAACCATCTTTGAGTATCTGTCTCTCCTTCCCACTCATCAAAGCCAAAAGCTTTGTGTTTGTGTACCAGGACTGCCATCACATCAGATTAATCAATACCTGCCTACTAGTAGAGGTGATGAAGAAAAACTTGATTCTTTGCTTTCTTTCTCTTTTTAAGAAGTCTGCAGGTTTGCATTTTCCCTATTGTTTTTTATTTTAGATTGTCAGATCCACACACCACCTATTTCTCCACTTCATAAGTTATAGCAATCTTTAGTGCTGTTCTTCCTACATAAGCTCCTTTACTAATTTTCTACAAAGTGCAGAATAGTTTCTTTAATCATCACCCTGGTTTAGGACATTTTGTTCTTTCTGAACTAGTGGTCTCACACTTCTGAGTCATCAGGACTAGAGACTGAAGATGCTGGCTCTGACTCCTCAACGTGCAACACTGAAAGGAGCCAACACACCCAGTTTTAAATTCTTTGCTGCAAAAATGACTCAGGCACTGAGGAATCTCAGCCTGGTTGAAGGGACTTAGGCTCCCATGGTCTCTGCCCTTATATCTATGTAAAAAAAAAAGAAAAAGCATTTCAAGAAATTTTTCAAAACTTATGCCTAAAATTCTAGCTATGTTCAGTTATTTTTTTCTTCACAAGCCCATCACCTGTTTTGCCCTAATAAAACTGTTTCGCAGTTTTGCCCTAATAAAAACCCCTGTTGATAAAACTCTTTAAGAACTCAATAAGTGTTTGTAGTTTCAAACAATACCAGGGGATGCAGAACCTGAGAGCTGCCTTTTGAAATGCCTTTGAGACCTTCCTATACTATCTTCTCTGCCTTTCTCCCTGGAAAAATATTATATCTAAACCAGAGGGCCAACCTTCTTCTTTCCCAGTGGAACATCTCTTTCTGTCCATAGTTCTTCCTATATGTGAAGAGTGACAAGTCTCCAGGGAGACCACAGGGCTTTACACAATGTGCACAGTGACCTGCCTGCTGCTGCCACTCCATGGTTGTCTCTGCAGAGTTAGAAAGGTCTTTATTACTTTTGTGATTATGCCAGCAAAGACAAAAACTATGGATGATGAGGTGGAGCAGTGTCAGAGTTTTACCAGGACTCATTTGTTATGACTCTCATGACTTAACTAAAATACCACCAGCAGGGTGGCCATGTCAGCTAAATATCCACAATATTCCCAAAATAATTGCAATATTCCTTGTTTCTTCATACAGCGCCCTTAATCAGATCAAACTAATCAGACTCTGGTCGTTAGAGTCCTGTAAATACTACATAGGTTAATACTCCCTCTTCCCATTCCCTCTCACTGATCTGTGCTGTACACTTTTTTCATCTCTGTTTCCCCACTCCCTTGTATATGACAAAGAAACCTGCTTTTCATCAGCCTACCAATCCCCCATCACATCCCAGTTGAGACATGGAGAGGGTCCAGAGAAAGCCAGTTCGTTATTGGGGAGAAATTATCACCACTCAGTGGTTTCTAAGCACAGCCTTCCAAGTTCCAACCCCATGGGTGTGTTCAGGAGGTGGCAGTGTCCCTGGATACTCCAAGGAGCAGCTTCACCTGCTCTGTTCAATGGAGAGCCTGAGCTGGAACTGCTCAGACACAGGAGATTTTTTAGGCTATTTTTTATACTGTTTTGAACTCTTTTTAGATACTCTTTAGACCATCCAAACATTTAGATCTGGATTGCACTCACTTGCCTGCCCCCTCAGCAAGTGCATGTGCCTGCATGCACTCACACAGATTTTCATGCCACAGCAGGTGTTTTACAAAAATCTTTGATACCAAGGGAATGCAGGACAACCACTGCACAATTTACAAGGCCCACACGGATCTCCTCTAGTGACAGTGTTTGGGGGGTGGGGGGCACCTCCCCCTGTTTGATTTTTCTCTTGTGAACAAAAATCAGCTGTGGTAAGAACCAACTTCCCGTAAGAGCGCAGGAGATGCAGTTTGTTTGTTGTCAGTTTTGTGGCATGTTTTATTTTAGAAGAGGCACTGTTATCAGCATCCACGCAGGACTTATCTCTGTGCCATCTGCTGTGACACAGGTGTCCCTGGTGTGCCGCACCACGCACGCTGCTTTCCTGGTTTAAAGTGTCCCTGTACCTCCCGAAACACGAGCCAGCCCCTGGTGCCAGCAGCCCTGCCACGCAAAATCCCCTGTGCAGAGCAGTCGATGTCACCCTGCTCCGAGCACAGGGATGCTCAGACACAGCTTACACGTGTCTGGCTCCGGGAGCCCCTCACCTCAATCTGGGTAGCCCAAACGGGTCTCTGACATCCCACTCACTCCCAGGGTCCCCAAGGCTCCCTAAGTCCCGAGTGCAGCGCTGGCTCCGGGGACGAGGGACCGGGGACCGCTCACCCTCCGAGGACAGGCGCTGCTTCTCCCGCCGGACCCCCATCGCTTCCCAGGGCTGCTCTCAATCCAGCCCTCTCTCCCGGCAATTCCACCCAAGCTGCGGGCACGCACCGGGAAAAGCAAAGCAGAACTCCGGCACCTTTGGGAAACAAACGGCTTCCCCGGACCGGTTTTTCCAAAGAGAAGGGGGAGGAAGGCGGCTGCTGCTGCGTGGAGCAGCGGCTCCAAGAGATCGGGAGGGATTTCAAACCCTCCTCCCTCGCCGGCGCCGAGGCAGCGGCGGGAGCGGCTCCACCTGCGGGAGCGGCCGGCGGCACCTCCGGGGCCCGGTCCCGGTGCCGGTCCCGTTCCGTCACGGCTGCGCCCCGCCCCGGGACCGGCACTTCTGGGCACCGCCGCCCGTCGGGAACCTGCCCTTTTCCCTCCACACCGGTCCCTGACAGCCTCAGCCATGCTGCTTCAGGCATAGCAATGGGGGGATCTCCTCATCCTTCTTTTGCTCCAGGCACAGATAGTTACAATACGAAGGAAAAAACCCTACAGTTTTCTGTGCTGATCCACCTGGATGCTGAGAAGAGCTCAGNCTTTCCTTTCCTTTCCTTTCCTTTCCTTTCCTTTCCTTTCCCCCAGCTCACGTTTCCCTTCCTGCTCCCACACCTCCCACCTCCCCAAATCTTTCCAGTGCCCACTTCCCACATGCACCGCACTCGGCTCTCCGAGCCCACCCTGCATTAAACCCGTGTGTTTGCAGAAGACAGGTCTCCCCGGCAGTTTCCAAACTCACCTGCAAAATGCTGCTTGCTGCTAGAATCCAGGGCAAAAGCCACCTCATCCCTGGAAGCCGGGATTAAATACATTTGATTGAACCCAGATTTAGAGCCGTTTTGAACAAAAACACCACTTTGGGGAATGCAGAGCAATCCTGAACTGGCAACCTCGCCTAGGCACTCTGCCTTTTTCTCTTGGCTCTTTGGGGATTTTATTAAAGACAGATCTGACGTCACGGTGAAGGACAAGCCCTGCATTTTTCCTCTGGAGAAACTTTTCCTGCCTTCACTTCTTCATTTTTGTGTGTGGTGTTGTCCCACCTCCTGCATTTCAGTGCATCGCCGTGAGCCAAAGGGCTCTTAAAGGGAAAGCTGCAGCGCCGGGGTCCAACACGCTGCGATTTTAACGCAGCTCTGAAAGGCTCAGAGCTCATCCCTCACGTTGCTAAAGGCGTTCAGATTCTTGCGGTGTAGCCAGTACAGCAAGAAACCTTTGATCCGGCTTTACTGGTTACAATCAATGACATGATATGTATACAATTATTTATGTATGTTAGATTTATTTGATTTTTAAAAGGTGCCTTCATTTGAAGAACAAAAGGACATTTGTCCTGCACATCCTGTGGGAAGCAGTCTGACGACTCCTTTGGGACTCCCCTCTTTACAGAGCCACCCTAGATCCACGATCCCTGCCATGCCACACATCCCTTCCATGATTTCCCTGTTTAGGAGTGTGCATCAGCCCTGGGCCCAGTTACACTTCTATTCTGTGCCAGCAATGGGCATGATAAATATTGTCCAGGTACATGGGAGTGCAAACCCCACCCTGAACTCAAACCTCACCCCAAACTCTCTGATCACCTGTATCCCTGCTAATGTATGCCCTGATCTTAGCTGAGAAATGTCTGATGCGTTTTTCTCCTTTTACTTAGGCACAGGAATAGGTTTTCCCCCAACCATTCTAAATCTGAATTTGGAAGAATTTAAAGTCCCTTTCATCCTTAAACTGAAACAGAACATTATAAGGAAAATGAGTGCTAGCAAAGGGAAGGAAGACCTTGTTAAACAGCTTCACAGGTCTTAAATGCAGGAGTTTATTCATGGGTTAAAATAAGTGTCAAGGTAAATTTGAAAGTAGGTAAACCTTTCTTCTTGATATGACAGGCTAGGCAGTGATGGGTGGGTGAATCACTCTGATGGCCAAACTAGAAGTGAGATGTTTCCTTAACTTCTGCTCAGCTTTGGTTACCACCTGGAACTCAGGTGTGCCATGTTGGGTTGGGATGGGCCACTCCCAGCCCCTCACCCTAAGCAGCCACCCAACATAAGGACATGGAGCTGTTGGAGTGAGGAGGTCACTAAGATGATTAGAGGTATGAAGTACCTCTTCTGTGAGGATGGCTGAGAGAGTTGGAGTTGTTCAATCTGGAGATGAGAAGGCACTGAGAGGATCTTAGAGCACCTTCCAATATGTAAAGGGGCTCCAAGAGAGCAGGGGAGGGTCCTCTGGCCTTCATGTAGTGACTGGACAAGGAGAAATATCTTTATGCTGAAGGAGGCTAGATTTAGATTATATATTAGGAAGAAATCCTTCCCTGTGAGAATTGTGAGAGACTGGAGCAGCTTGTCCTGAGAAACTGTGAATTCCTCATCCCTGGAAGTGTTCAAGACCAGGGGCTCTGGTCTTGGATGGGGCTCTGAGCAACCTGGTCTAGTGGAAGATGTCCCTGCCCACAGAAGGGGGGTTGGAACTAGCTGATCTTTAAAGTGCCTTCCTACCCAAACTATTCTGTGATTCTATCCCAGCCCTCCTGGTTATTTGGTGCTGTGAGGAGTTTGCTCTGCAGACCCAGACCTCAAGGCTGGGGCTGATAGTGGGTGTGATGCAGATGAAATCTGCTCCAGTAACTTCTGGTCACACAGCAACTTCTACCCCTTCATGCTGTGTGACATGACACAGTCATTTTAATGGTTTTTCACCAGCTGGACCAAGGAGCTCTAAAAGATCAGTTTGTTTGTGTGGCAGTCTGGACAGATAGCTGCTCTGGGAGATGATTCAAACTGAGTTAATGAAAACTGAAGGAAGTTCCATGAGCTGTTGTCCTCCTCCAGCACCTTCACCCCTACCACAGCCCCTCCCCAGGACTCACAACCCTGAAAACCAGGCTCAACACTGTGTTTTCTGTCAGGTTCCTCCAGAACTGTGACTATTCTCCCTCCTCTGTATTCTCCCCCTCTTTCCTCACTTCTTCCTCTGTTTGTTCTTCCAGCTTTTTCTATGTCAATATTTCTCTCTCAGCCTGCTGTCACCAGCACATCCTTCCTTGTACATATTCTGCTGGGGAGCATAGAACAAACCCTTCTCTCTTGGTGTCACCTAGGTGGTGTTCACCTGCATGTGGATACTACTGAGTGCCAGACTTGGGGGTTCAAACCTCTAATATTTTGTGAAATGAAAGTAGCATTTTTAGAGTTCAATTCCCTTGACATAGGTGAAAGGCCCCTTTTTATTTTTTTGAAAAATAAAGTGAAACTATTTGGGTTAGCATAGGGTGAAGGGTTTAGATGTAAATCTGATAGCTGATATTTCATACAAATTGTGATTGCTGGCTTGGAGATAATGGAGCCATGATACCTGGTCTAGCAAAAATAACTTTCCAAATGAAGGAGGAACAGGAGTTCAAAGCTCCTGTGGTATCAGACTACAACATCAAGGGAAAGAGCACTTTAGAAATGACGTAAAAATGACATTGTGTTGGTTTGGGTTTTTTCTGAAAAAAAAAAAAATATTATCTCTCTCTCTTTGACTATTTCCTCAGCATATTTCATTGCCTCAGTGAATTCCATAGCAAATGCTGTGGTCAAGTGTGTCAGCAAGGGTGAAGTCATTGAGATGGGGACATCTGGCTGTTTGAAGCTCCACAGCCCACCTCAGTTGTCTTGTGAGAGTTTGACACATGATCATAAACCAGACACTCTGTCCTAGCTTGGATGAGACAGGGCTCAAGGACTGGGCCTGCAGCCCTGGGGCAGGGGTGCTGAGACATCCAGGTGCCTGAGCAGCCTTTCTGATGGTGATTCCTGTGGGGCTATGGCACACTGGGGCACTTACAGGTGTGTTTGGGCGTAATGTTATTCCATTAAATCCCAAATGACAGGGACATTTTGCCTCTTGTTGAGCTCTGATAGCAGCAGCCCAAACCTGGGCTTCTATGAGCTCTCAGGTCCCTCTAAGGATGACAGTGCTGAAAGAGATCACTGCAATCCTGTATCACCCTGGCTTGATCCTGGGGAATCTTGTACTAACCCCAGTAAATGAAGGCTCTAAAGACACTTCTCTGTCGAGTTTCAAGACTTCAATTTAAGATCTTCAAATGATGGAAAATCCACTTCATGTTTTGATGAGTTCAGTTACATTCACTATTAAACATTTGTGCTGTATTTCAGTCTGAGTTTGCTGGTTTCATCTTTCTGCCAATGTCTGCTTGGCTGATGAAAATTCAGCACCTTCTTCCAACATATAAATATGCAAAGGTTCCATAAATCACTGCTGACTCTAATAAAATAAGGAAGCTACATTGCTTTTAATTCCCAGCATCAAAATGTTTTTTGAGAACTCGAATGTAATAGTTTTATTACTTTTATCACTTTACCGTTCCCTTTCTATGGACATTATATCTGCAAATGGCACTATCCATCACTCTACAGCCATCCACAGTGAGCAGGAAACAGGCAGCATGTCCCAGTGCAAGCTAGCTCTGATTAATGTGGGGCTAATGCTTTAATATCACTTCTTCCTCAATACATCCCTTATGCCTCTCAGCCACATAAACAGGTTTCTCAATTTGACTTCATTTTAAAATCTTCTTAGAACAAATAAACTGGGAAATAGATTGATTTATTTTATGCTGTTTGATTTGTTTGGCACTGAAGGCTGTAGCCAGCCAAAGAATACAGGGACTACTAAGAACAGAAAGACAGCTCAGGGAGGATGGGTGCTGTTTTCTCTTGCAAATGCATGGCAGGAATAGCTCCTTGCCTGTAGCTGATTTCCTTTGTAAATAAGTGAGGTCAGAGTCTACCTACAAGTAAGTCCAAGGGGAAAAAACCCAAAAACAAAACAAAAACAAACCAAACAAACACCTTGGACTTTCCTGACTCATAAAAGGTAAAGACTGAGTCATGAATCTGACTTTTAAATGAGCCAAACCTAGCTGTGTTACTTTCTGATCAAGGTGCTTTTTCTTCTGCTTTTCTCCGTGCTGAAGGTGACATCTCTTTCTACCAGCAGAAAGGCTGGGATTCAGGAAGCACATACTGGAATGGAAAGGGAGGTGGAAAAGCCAAACTGCGCCATCAATTACTGTTGTTGTTATTGACACTACTTAGGTGATAGGAAGGAGAGTTACTTTAGCCCAGGCCTTTGAAATATTAAACGAGTTTTGCAAACAAGAATATGAAAACTGTTTTAATGGATTCTTGATAACATCAAGCATCTGAACACTCAGCCAGCCCCACTTCAGCACAGGTGAATATCTCATTTTCAGAGTTGCTGGCCTTTGCACGTGAGACCTGACACCTGAGTGAAAGAAGCTGCAATACTGATGCCTTGGGTTTTAGCTTTTATGTTTTTCAGATTCTCTGCTGCTAGTATGTAACTTTGAAACTTCATATTAGGTGTTAGTAAGTTCTCTTCACAGGGCAGTTAGACAAAACCATCCCTTTTCAGCTAGGGAATCGAGGACAATCGTTACCCAAAAAGCATAAAAAACGGCAAAGAGAAGGAGGCAAGCCAGAGGGGGTTGAGACTTCATAACCTGGAGCTGTAAGTGGATAATTGATCCCAATAGGTAGATGAACCAAAACTTATAAAAGTGTGGTAACTCATGACTGGGATCCATCTTGGATTTTACCTGGATGCAGCCCTGGCTGGACTCTTGTGCTGCCCAAGGTGTATCCTTTTAAGGCCTTTCAATAAATACCTATTTTATTCCTTTTGGTCTGTCTAGTGTCTGTTCCAGATCAGCCTTTCCAGGCATCAGTACTACAGAAAGACTCACTCTTTTGCTGTCTAAAGAGGAATCACACTGTGGATAGAGAGCCAAACACTGCTTTGCTCCTGTTCATCCTCATGTCCCCCTGATACAGTGATGCAGAAAGTACCAGGAGCTAAGGTGGTAAATCTAGCACTGAGTTCCCTCAGTCCTTTAGAAGATGCCAGATGAAGGGATTTACCTTGGAATGTTACTCAGCCCAGGTTTCCATTACTAAGTACATTTGCACCGTGCTGTGTGGCTTGAACTCCTTATGCCAGAATATTTGTGAGGCTGATCATACACCCAGCTGCGAAACAGAAAATCAGCTGGTCCAGGTAAACCAGCCTGACTGTCAGCACTCCAGGACCAGCTGGTCATTTCTCCAAAGAGCTGGTGTAAGTCAGCTCCACTGATTTAGGTGAGGCAGCAGCCAAGTCTGAAAAATGGAACATTTAATATTTAATTCATTCATGCAGCCAAAACAACTTATTCCCACCATTTCAGCAGGACTATTGCCTTTGAGAAGACATGTCTGTGGTTTCATTCCCCATAAATAAAGTCAGATTTATTAGGACAGGTCTTCAGCTGGTGTCAATCTGTGTGACTCCTTTGATTTCAGCAGTATTAATCTGGCTGACAGTATCTGAGCAGTTCCACTTGAGCAAAAATATACAGACACCAATGACAGTAGCTAAGAAACAAGTCATTAAAATATTGGGTTTTTTGTAGTTTCCCATACAAAAGATTATAAGACTTTATATCAATTTTCAAATCTGTTTTACATTAGATTTTCTGTTACTGATGACAGCATCATTGTATTTTCTTCATTGCCCTCAGTAGTAATGGCCTCATTACTGTGTTCATCATTCTTAAATTCTCATAATTTCCTGATGGACATTTATGTGGGCAAAACACATACTCTGATGGTTTTGAACCACTACCAGCCATTTGTAGAAACAACAACAGTACCCCGGGGTATCCAGTGTTTTTCATGAGTCTTAATATCTGCCTCAAACCCACACCAATTGCTTAATTAAAACTTTCAAATGGAACTTTGAATAAAAATTAATAACAATAATAAGAAAAAATCAAACACAAAACCATCACATCAGTAAGATCCCAAGCTCTAAAAATAATTAATGACCAAAATGAACAGGCCATAAAGAATGAGGAAACTGCCAGAAATACAAACAGTCTTAATAATACCTTGCTGTAGAAAAGTAGACTTCTGGAAATAAATACTTACGTAATATTTACTAACCATTAAAAGAAGATGGCTTAATAACACATATAGAGTCGGAGCCTCAGCTGGTTTAAGTATGAAGTACTTGGAGTTGCATTGATCTGTGGCATTCGTGGGTGCAATGCATTATTCATAAATATTAGTTCAACTATTTGAGCAAATGCAAGTGCAGGGGAGGAATTAATCTTCGGGCTTGCCTCCTGCAGATGTTTCTCTTGATGCCCATTAAAAGAGAGGAAAATATATTGGCTAAAAAATTATGAAAGGATGAAGAATCCTAACAAATATTGCACTCATTTCTGAAATGGCACAACTTGCTCCCTTTGTAGGTTTTCAGCTTCATATCATGGTCTCCTTAACAAGTAATTTTATGGTATGCTCCAGAAAGTGATATCACCTGCTGCAGCTAATATCCACGTGCTGACAATTCTTTTGTCTAGATCAGTGACCACAGAACTACAAAATTATGCATTAATCTGCCTGTTTTTTTTATTTCTACTAGTGCTGCAATATTCTGCAGTCTCTAGGATGGAGTTGGCTACATGAGGAGGGAAATCTCTGTTCTGGAAATTCTATTCTAGGAAAGACTAGACTCAGGTTTGAACTTTTCAGTCACACACTGAGGCTTCTCACACTGAGCACTGTTATATGTCTGTGAATTTCCAAGAATGGGTTAGATTACACATATATTTGATTGGGAAAAAAAACCAACCAAACAAGCCCATGAAATTGCCTTAAATGTGCAAGAAGTAGATGAAGTCTATAAAAGAGAACCATCTCCTGTCTGAGATGGCCTTTTTTTTTTTTGTTGAAAAGTAGGTCTGGTCTTCTAGCCCAAGTGTTGTTCTTAAAATATTTTTTAATAAATGCAGACAAATCATACTGTTTTCTTATTAAAGAAAATAATAATGAAACCTTGTAAGATGTTTAGAAAAGTTATGAATAAATTCCCAAAAGATCAAACCTGTTTGAAACATAAAATATTTGAGGACCAAATATTTTCCCTCCGTGGCCCAAGTATCCAAATTCTGCATTCTAACTCTGGTAACGTTTTATTCAAAGTTTCCTGTGGTATTTGGTTAGTAAACGTTTCCCTTTCAACAGAGTTGCTTTCAGTCTGTTTCCTGGGGAAATGGAGCTTATGCAATCACTTAGTACACGTTCATGTCTGTCTGTCTGTGTGCCTTTGCAGTAATTTTTGAGCCTTTTGGGCAAAACCAAGCCAAATTTTGTCAGAAAGATGGGTATCTCACTGATGATGGCATTCCTGCACTTTATGAAAGGAGGCACTGAGGAATATAGGAGTGGCCACTGGAGTATCACACTTTTGGGAAAAGTGAGGTGTTTTTTCACACACTATTAGAGCCAGAGAAGCCACACAGCTGAGACCTGTCAGACTGCAGGAAAATAGTTTCAGCTGGAGTTTGCAGTCAGCCACCAGACACAAATTTGTGGGGAAGGTGGCTTTTATTGGTGTAATGCTCACCAAAATACTTGAGGCACACATGGTCCGCATGCTCTCAAGTTCTCATATTTTTATTTTGTATTTCTTGCAAGCAGAACTTTACACTTCCTCTTCTCCCACCCCATGCCAATATTTGTTCTTAATTTGATCTTGGTTATGAAAGCAAAAGAGTTGAAAACAAAGGTATCCATTTTCACATTACCACATTAAGTAGTAAAATATTAAGTCCATTCCAAATTCCTGCCTGGATGCTTTCAAAGTGCAAAGATACAGTCACTTTCCAGTAGACATGGAGTGGTTCTGTCTGAAGAAGATGAATAAATTGAGGGTCTGATGATGTGAGCTCTTTTAGACCTCTTCTCAGAGAAGGAAAATGAGAGCATTCAGAATATACACATTTTTATTACCATTGACAGTTATGTTTGAATCATTTAAAAAATATGGCAATGAAGAAAATAAATTACTTTTCTATGCCCTGGAAGGTGTTCACCAAAATGTCTGCTAACATTCAATATCAGTTTTACAAAATTGGGAGCATTATGACTTTGTTTCCTAATATCATTTGGACACTGTTGCCAGTGCAACAATCCCAGTGCAAAGAAAGGAACCAGGGCACAGGAGGTGATGTATCACACCTGGAGTGTCAGAGCAGAATCACTGCTCTGAGGTCTGATCTTTGTGATCAGTTCTACTTTTTTCCATTCCTGCCTAATGTGATGAAACTTTCCACCTCCTCCTGGTCTGAGGGCACCATACACAGTGATCACTGTTTCCCTCTGCACTTATTTTTTCTTCCTTTTCTCCTGTCATTCTTTTGGAGCAGAAGACATGATATAGATTTGTTTTCAACCTGAGGGAAAAGGAGAAGATCGGGCTGGATCAAAGCACTGACCCTACATGCTCGGGGAAAAGGTTGGTGCAGTTGATGTCTACCTTGATCCAGTGAATATTTTTCTTCTTCATCAACTAAAAAAAGAGTTTCCTGGGTTCTGGCAGTACTTCTTTCCCTTTAATATGGCTTTGGTCCATCTCCCTTTTATCTCATCTGAAGTTGTTGAGTCCCTGAGGAACGTCTGGGCTGCACATGTTCAGCATGGACAGGCTTCCAAAAAGAAATTTGGTCAAGGAAAATGTATTTTGGGACACTATGTGAGACCTCATAGGGAATCCACAACACTGTGCATCTTGGGCTGCATTATCTATCCCTGGGTTTAAACATCAGAAAAATATACAGAGGGAAGAGTCTGTAGTTCTCATATTGAGCAAAAATTGTAGCCAGAATGGTGTCTGGTGTTGGTTGATTTTTTTGTTTGTTTTTCCCCCAGAAAACAACCCTTTTCTTTGCACAGTGGGGACTGTCTTCATCTTCTGTAACCTCCCAAAGGCAACTCAGGAAAAAAAAATATCTGACCAATTTGAGGCTTAAAAAAGTTGCTGAAATTACAAGTAAAATGTCCAAGTTTGGAGAGCTTTCCTGTGTTAAAAACCTCTTGGCATTATTTATTCACCGTGTGCTGGGTCAGGGTTCTTGAAATGTGCCCAGGGAAAGTGTCCACATAGGTGATGGAGAGGCCTGGCTTCCATCAGGGTATCAGTGATGGAGCACAGCTCATGACAAGAGACCTCCTCAGGTGGGAGCCATCACAACCTCTCTCCTGCCTCAGGACTCCAGATGGTTTTGGAGCAGGGAAGGATATGGGCTGAGAGCAGGGCCAAGGTCCTGAGCCTCTAGTGAGCTGACTCCAGAGATGAAGAGGAAAAACGGGAGGCAGAGGGAGGCAAGGGAATACATCTGAGTACACAGTCAGAGGGCTGGGAGAGACTAAAGGGTTCCTCTCATCTCCCCTGCCCCAAGGCAGAGCCTGCATTAACTAAACTCTTACTGACAGATGCTTGTCTCACCTTGTCTGTGGTGAGCACAGCTCCTTCCTCTCTACTTTCTCTGCAGTGATCTGTTCCAAGCCTTTCCTCTCTCCAGAGAGTTAAGCTCAATCTCCACCTGAAATCTCTCTTGCTGCAGTGTAGGTCCACTGCTTCTTGGGCCCACTGGAAAAAAAGTCTTTTCGTTGATCTTCATTGCAGAATTTCATGAGTTTAAAGACAACATACATATATCCACTGCAGCCTTCAGTCTTTTCCTTTGAGTGCCTGAAACAGAGCTAGCACTGGGACTAGACAGAGAACTGCTCTTTATTTTTGCTAGAGTTCACTTCCCACTTCCTTCTTCATGACCTAGACTATTTCTGCAGGAAGGCACCTATTCCCACTGTAGTGGTTGCTCCCTCTGAGATCAATGACTACCAAGCTAAAACAGGCCTCACCTGTACAGCCACTACCCTGTTGCTCTCATCTGGGTGAGCCAGTCTGATCACCACTGCGGTGGAAGAGGGAGGATGTCTCCAACACCACTCAAATCTGCTGGGATTAAACGGTTGACAAAAGCAACAAAATCTCAGCATCAGCAGCCATCCTCAAGTATGCCCTGGCTAGACAAGTAACCTGCAGGGCTTTACTTCTCCCCATGTCTGTACTTCCCTTGTGTTAGATTTCATATGAAAATGAAATAAATATGAATCCTGTTAATGCATCCTTTGAGAAAATAACTGTCAGTGTGGTTGATACAGCTGAGGAGCCTAAGGCAAAATCATGCCTGCTGTTGTCCTGAATGCCTTTATGAAATAATTATTTCATAGGATCTCCATGGGCTCTCTAATTTTCAAACCTAGACTTGCATCATCAGCAGATGTAGCCCCTATGCACTGCTGTTCAAGACAGAAAGATTTTGAAAGACCTTGGGCAACATTCCAAAGCCCCACTCCAGCTTCTCCTCCAGGACAAGAGGGCAGCACAGATAACCCCTGCTGAGGATAACTCTCCTACCAGATAGCTTTCCACACTGCAGGATAGAATCTGGGTTAGATTTCCAATTCACTTGAGCAAATTTCATGTGAAATAGTGGCAAAAGCTTTCCTACAGTTAAGGTGAAATTGCACCACAGCAACTTCAACCTCTTCTACGGTACCTGCTCAGTCTCCCACACCTTCAAGTCTGTCAAGTCTGGTGTTCTTTTAATCATGATTTTTTTTTTCAGAGTATTCCAAAATGGTCTAGGTGTTGACAGTATGCAAATTGGTTGCTAATTCCCAAGTTCTTCCCTTTCCTTCAGAGCATCAGACCCATATCTGCCCTTTTCTCTCCCTCCTAGGTCTCACATATCCTTCAAGAGGGTGGCTAGCCAGTTTTGCAATTTGAACCAAAACAAAAAAAAACCAAAACGTTTTAAATGAAATATCTTCACCTGCCTTTTACCTGCTGGCAGCTGAATTGCTCCTCCCCACTCACTGGTATTACCATGTTAGTTATAGGCTCATTGCAGTTTCAGTGAAGGCTGAAAGGTGAAAGGCATTAACCAGTTCAGCCCTCCAGGTATTATCAGCTTTTCTTCCTTCTTCTTCCTCCTGCTGAATATTAACAGGAAGCTCTTCTATCTTTCACACCCCTTGCTAGTTGTGTTTTGTTTTGTGCTTTGGTCTTTATGATTTTGTCCCTACATGCTCCAGCAATTCTTTTATAGGCATCTTTAGTAAACTGACCTAATTTGCTCTTCTTGCATGTCCTCATAGAGCATTTGTCTGATGCCTGGAAATGCCAGTCCATACCAGTGTAGGCTGTGATTCACCTCCAAGCTAGAGACTGGGGTAAACCAGGATCCTCTACCAAATCATTTCCACCAGGATAAGGTTGCTAAGAAGAAATATTCTAGGATCATCTCTTCTATGAGCAAAGAGAAACCTCAGTATTGCACTGGATTGAGAAGCAGGTGCCTAACAAAAAGTTGTGCCATCAAATGGCAGAAGGTGTCAACCCTCTGTATTCAATTAAAGATGTCTGTTTTTTACACCCTCCTTGGAAACTGAGGCATGGGAATTTTGAAGAGAAATAGGACACTGAATGATCTCAAACTCACATCCCTGTGCATAAATCCTCCCCCACATTTTCTTAAAATTTTGCTCTTTTGCTGTAGAAAAAGTCAGAATGGCAACACATCCTCACCAACAAGTCCAAATCTGACATTTCTTGTGTCATCTCCCCTGGGAGCTGCAAGAACTTGCTGAGGGATAGCCGTTTCCACTGTGCGTTCCTGTGGAGAAGTATGATGAAGAAAGTGCTGGAATAAATTATCTGCTGTTTGAATTATTGTCATGAATGATAAAACAGATGTTTCTTATGCATGAACTTTTCATGATCTTGGGCTGCAGGCTGGTGGGGTAATCAAATATTATTACAACATGGAACAAGGAGTTTTAATGGGCTTAAAAATCCGAAATCTAGCTCCCAATGATATAGTTTTTTCCACAGCTTATCCCTTAAACCACACACGTGCTAGTTCTTGCACATCCAGCAGCATTTTCTGTACCAATTCTTAGCTGGAAGTGAGACTTTTGGCAAATTATTTGGAAAGCTCCATAAAACGTGTACTCCTTCTTCCTCAGCTAATGCTAAGCTCAGTGCCCTTCAGTGTGTTTGAGGTCTCTGGAAGGTTCTTGGGCACGATTATTTCTGTTGCCTTGTCCCAGGTGAGAATGTCTATTCTTACACCTACCATTAGCATGCCCTGGGCTTTGCAGGAGAAAATGCATCAAAGCAGTTTGCAGTGCCCCAGGGACACAAAGCAGATTTAAAGCAAGCTAAAGCAGTTAATTGCTCTTCATCCCCAAAGCAACATAAAGGAGTTGGAGCTCCCTGGAGAATCCAGCATTTAGAGAGTAGTTTCTGTTGTATGAAAGGCATGACTCTTAAAATCACAGACATAATGCTCAAAGGGATTTTAGATCACACAGTCCAACTTCTCCCAGTGAGATGGGCTCAAGGTTAGAGGCAGGTTACAGCTGATGATGTTTGCTTACATCTTTTTATGAACTGAAGGTGTTTATAAAATATGTGTCTGGAGACAGCTTTGTGCCTGCCCATGCAGAATGGCTGAGCTCTCAGAAGAGATTTGCACACCAAATCCTCAGCCTGCTCGTTCTGTTGCTGTGCAGTTCTCATGCCTACTGTAGAGTGGCTGGGAGGAGCCAGCACTGGACACAGCAGCTCAACTCCCTTTCAGTAGCCCCTGGCACTTGAACCTGGACTTAGACTTGTCACCAGATGGAAGATTGTGACCCTGCATTTGGGATCCAGGCCAAGCCTTCCTCCAGCTGCACTGCTGGCAGACAGCAGTGCCCTGCTGAGAGCTGCCTTTCCAGTGAGCTTGAGTACATGTAGCAGAGGTGAATATCCCTGACATTCTGCACATGTTGATCTGAGGTCAACTCTACATTATGTGACTGCCACATTCTCTTGTTGTAAATAGAAAAAAATGAAAGGACTTCTTGTATAAATGACTCTCATCTTTAGCAATTCGTTGCAGCACTTCCTTGCACTCACCCTACTAATCATGAGGTTAAGGAAATACTGCTTGAAAGATGTGGTAATGACTTGGAACCCACCATAAGCAGTAAAAAATTGCACTGCTTTAGGAAATATTGTCATTATCTTATATATAGAGCATATCAGCATAGTCTCTGTCTTAGCACATATGGACCACGGAGAGGAAATTATATTACATCATGACATTATCATGTGCTGTTGGCCAGAATTTTGGGAGCTGTTCCTTAGCTCCAGGATCAGATGAGAGCAAAAAGGGGAAAGAAACAAGTGACACGTGGAGCTGCAACGAAGTAGAATATTAAATTTTTAAAAATAATTTTTCATCTGAGACAGTTTTACAATGGCAGAGATATAAACCCATCTTCCCTCAATTTGGTCAAATTAATGGGATTAATTTCTTTTCATGCTGTTTATTCACGTGTTGAAGTCATTTGCTTGGCTGTATCCTAAAATAGCAGAGACATCTATTTTCCTTTACCATATGAAATAAGAGTAATTCCAGGACAGGCCAGAGCAATCCATTCAGTTTGGCCCTGTATGGTACTCATATCAAACCCTCAGCAACAGGGAAGATCTGTAAGACAAATAAAAGTGTTTCCATAACATCTGCCATGGTAGGAGGCAGATGGTAGGTCTGGTCTGGTCTGCAGTCACAGGCAGCTGAGCCAGTGGAGTTCATGGCTTAGTTTATCCACCCACACACAGGTGAGTACTTCTGAAGGTGAACCCTCCTCTCAACCCCACATTACTGCTTGGTTGTCCATGGAATCACAGTCCTTGAATCATAGAATGGATTGGGCTGGAAGGCACCACAAAGATCAAGTTCCAAGCCCTCTGCTGTGGGCAGGGGACATCTTCCACCAGACCAGGTGGCTCAGAGTTTGACCACACAGGGAACCTGTGCTGATTTGGTCACATACAGAGATGTGCACTGCTTGATCTCAGATCTACTCACTGACTTCTGTAGGAATCTGCAGAAGTTACCCTTCCATGGAACTGACTGCTTTGGGGGTTTGGATTTGTTTGTTTTTTTCCTCCATGAGGAAATTTGCTGCGTGGTGGAAATGACTCATTGTTGGATATGCAATACCAGCTATGTACATGGGAGTCTGAGCTAGTAGCCAGGTTTGACATGCTTGATTTCTACCAATAAATGAATAAAAATAGGTCAAAAAGAATAGAGAAAATTTGGGGAAATCATATATCCTGCTTCATAATGCATCATTAAAAACCTAGATATGCCTACACATATGAATGAAGTGGGCTCTGAATCTCTCTGCAGTAATATATAGTAATATATAACTTATGCATTACCTGCTCAGAGCAGGGCCATTCTTACAGGATTTAAGACCACCTTTCTTGCATCCTGTAAATTGTAAGTCACAGAATATCACCCAGTTGCTTGGAATCAGATCATGCTAAAAGATTATCTTGAAAAGCCTCCAGCCACGGCTGGAAACAGCAGGAGACTGAGCAGCCACTTGTTGACTTGTTTCAGCAATCTAATCAGTCTGCCTTTGCAGAAACTGGTAGATCTTGCCTCGACCCTAAGCTTGTCTCATGTTAACTTCTAGTTTTTGTATTCTGCACAACTTCTCTTGGTGTTTTCTCCATGCCTCCAAGAAGCATGTCATTCTTCCTACCTAGTAACTTACAGAGGCTAAGTTTTCTAATAACTTGCATATTTCATTGTGAGATATTTTCTTGCTGTTCAATTTGTTTTAGGTTTTTTTTCTATGGCTTTTCTCTGCTTCTTGTGCAATTTTTCAGCATCCCTTTAAAAATAGAGTTATCAGGCCAAGGCGTAATACTCCAGTACTGCTGCTACAAAACCAGATAGGAATCACATCCCTTCTCTTACTCACTTTCCTCCCCCGTGTAAGTCTGATGATCACATCAATGATGTCGTTTCCCCCAGCATCATTCTTAAGGGTTCAAATTCATCTGTGCATCCAATATCATCTCTAGGTCTTCTTTAGTCTGCATTTCTAGGGCTCAGCTGCCACCTTCATGCACTCACATTTACTTTGAGTAGCCCTAATTTATAAAATGTTTCATCATCACTTTATTATTGCCTATGCATGGTAAAAATTTAGGAGTCTGACAAGATTTATGCCATTGGGAAGATCTAGTTTCAACCCCAAAGCTGCTGATAAAAACTTGGTTTGGACCAATCTCTGTGAAATCCACTAAGAGATCTATTGCTTGATAAAATCTATTCACTAAAAAAAGTAAATAAATTGATATCTGCCAGTTAAATGGTTCTTTAATCTGTTAATATATGTGCTTCAGTGTTGTATAGAGCATATTTTATTGTAGTTTATTTAGAAAATTATTTGGTACTAAAGTCCTAAAATATCTAGAGCATGTTCAAGTTATGCAGTCTTCTTATTCAGTTTACTGCCATATACACTGTATCAATTTTGTTAAATAAGAGCCATTTTCATATTAACATGTTGTTAACAGTAATTAATTGCAGTCCTAGCCTTGAGCCTTACTGTTGATTTATGAACACATCTCTTTTTAATAGAAACAGCTCGTTGGCTTCAAGCCTATCTTTGCATTGTCTTGTTTGTCTTTAACAAACATTGGCAGAGAATTAACATTTTTCCAGTCATTTGTAGTTTCCCCAGTACTGTGAGATTAAAAGGAAACATCAGGGAACCAGACACGACATCAGCCTCACTATAAGATGCCTGAGTCAAAGCTATCCAGAACTGCTGTTGTTTTTGCTCTCTGAACACTACAGGCTCAGAAGGTAGTTTGTCATTCTCATGTGATCTCCGTGTATCACCCTTCTTGCTCCCAAATATAGACTGGAAGCACACTACCTGCATTGTTATTGGCATTTGAGTTGTTCCTGATGTACTTTAAAAACTCCTCCTTCTTCTCGCCTTTGGCCCTTTTAACTCTGGATAGTGTCCAGCTTCTCTTATCAACCATCTAATTAGAGAGAAATCCCAAAACATATTCCCAACCTTTTCATTTTTAATATTGTTTTATTTTTTAATTGTTTGCACTTATTGCTTTTGCTTGCCAATTGTACTTCTAACTAAAACTAGTGGGTTTTTTTTTTTGATGTTTCAACATCATTTCTATCAATAATGTCCAACTTCTATCCCTGATGACTCTTGCTTTTCTTTCTTTTAGTGCATTTTTAGTTGAGATACTTGAGTTTATAGGCAAACCTCACTGTTTCCATTTCTGCTATGAGAAATTCTGAACACATGATAAAAAGAGTTTGAGACTTCAGGATGAGACTCCCACCATACAGACACATGGAGCATCCAGAAATAATAACTAAAAATATAAATCAGTACCAGCAATCTATTGGTGATTTTGTTAAACCACCCACCAGAAGATGTCAGAGCAGTGCACAAGGTTTTGGTTTGATTATTGGGATAATTAGGCCAGTGGCTGACCTCTGACACCGCTTGGTTTTATGGCCACTTTCAATTTTTTCTCTTTGAAAATGAATAGATAACATTAAATAAATTGTATAATAAATATCTATTTTTAAGAAGAGTTCTGTGAAGACTGCAGATGCAATCAAAAATTATGTTCTTAGCTGTTGAAGACTTAACAAACAATGAAGGAGCTTTCATCTGCATATTTCCCCTTGTTTATTTGCTTTTTTAATATGCAGTTTCCCAGGAATTTGGGTTTTTTTACTGAAGGAAGAAAGCAGCTTTATTTTCATACATTGCTGTTTGTTTGCTTGGATTTCTAATATGCTGCTCCCATGGATTTCTTCTTTTTTTGTGTGGTAATGGAAGAATCCCACAATGTTTTTGCATCATTCTCCACACTCAGCAGCAGCAGCAGCAGCACAGCCTGAGCCATGTCTTGAGCTCCAGAGCAGAAACAGAACTAGTTTCCCTTGCAGGAAACCTCTGAGCCACAGCCTGCAGGTGTTGAGCAGTGCTGGGCTGCTGAGCCTGATGTGGTAGGCACAGGTGAGTTTACACAGAGATCTTGTCTTTTTTTGCCTCATGATTTTATGTCTCTGTACTCCTGACAGTGGGGTTTTACTGACATAGGCTGTGCTGTGTAAAACATGAATGTATGTGGCCACACATTCATGTCCCTGCATTGTTAACAGGCTCACAGAATTTTCTTGAGAGTCACCTGTGACAGAAAAATGCTGGTTTTATTACTGAAGTAGAGCTCAGGTGAATACATCTGGAATTCCACATAACAAAAGAAAAAGGCACATCTCTTAACCCTAGCCTTCCTTGCAGTGAAACTTTCAAGGCCAGCAGACAGAAATGCTCTTCTTTCATTTCTCAGAAAGTTTAGAATAGTGCAGGAAGTCTGACAAATGTCTCTATAACTCCCCCTGTGCTATGACAAGGTTAGGTTAAATATTTGTGTTGCTCAAATCTTATGCTGCATCACCACTGAGGCTGTTGCTGAGAACGTTGTGACCTACCAGCTGTGAAAGCAGTGCAGGAGACACAGGGAGCAGAGGAGGCTACTGAAATCTGTGGAGGATTTCTTTGCAGATGATGGGATTACTCCTGGTGGGGCATGCTCTTCTCCATAAAGCTATCACTGGCTGCTCTTTCAAGGGCTGAGTGCCACCAGCTGTGATCTTCTACTCTAGAACACTTTTTAGGAAACTACTAGAAAATGAGATTTCTTTAGTTGTTCAAATTAATTACAGATTGAACATTTGTATAGGAAGCTTAAGCTCATGGCTGTATATCCTTACTGCCCTCAGATTTTTTTTTTATGGGTCTTGTTCTGAAGATACTGGAAAATATGTTTTTATTGGAAATTCTCTTGAAGAGTTACAAACAACATGTTAACTCAAAGTTTTGTGTTTGCCTCTCTGTTTATTTTTTTGCTGAGGCCACTTACTAGTCCCACACTTAGGTTCTTGTTTTAGTGATTTCAGCTTGGACGATGCAAGATATGAATGACACCAGCAAGAGCCACACGACCTATTGGTTGACCCTAATTTCTGAGTGAGGCACTTGTCTGTTTCTACTCTTCCTTAGCGAATGCTGGGGGATACATTCCCTCTGACAGATAACACCACCCAAAATATACCTTCAAGTCCACTCCCTTGATCATTCCCTTTGCCTTGATGCTGATTGTAATTTGTACTTTCTTTTGGAGTGAACAGTCTCTTCCTGAAAAACAAAACCTGTCCTGGGGCACAATTTGGCTTAAAGGTCCTTCCCACTAAAGAGGACAAGTCTGCAATGTACAGAGCTCCAACCCTCCAGCCCTGCATCTTCCAACCCAAGCATGCCTCCAAGGCAGGTCGTGTAGTCTGATGGCCCATCCCATCAAAACACCCTGGTCCACACTGTGGTCCACAAACTGCTTTGAGCAGCTGAAGCAGAACTAAAGCACATAAGCTGGTAATGATATCTCAGAGGCACAGAGCACCTGATGCCAAGAAAACACCAGTGTCAACTGCTGTGCACTGTGACCACCAGAGACTGCCAGCACTGAATGATGTGGGCATGAGGTTTCTGCACCATTTGGCTCTGGGCCCATATTCACCCTTGAATGGCTAGAATACATATATTTAATATACATGCAGCCTGAAATGTCCTTGCCCATGCAACTGACAAATTCTTTCCATTTGAGTCTTCTGTGTCTACTTCTCTAGTCTTGAGAGAGAGTTAATGTTTTCATTCTTCTTAAATTATTCATAGTAAACATTTTAAGAGTTGAAATAACCAAACAACACATTTTAATCCATGTCTTACACACATGAATAAAACCCACTTGATCTTTCACTAGGCAGCTACCTCCATTGGTGTAGAATATACCAGTATCCATAAATGGTGAAAGAACCCTGGAATCCCCAACAGCCATCCAAATAACAACAAAAAAAGATTGTTATTTTCACAATGTGTAATGAGAATGCTATTTGAGATGCATCATACTCTTTACACACTGCAAGAAGCATCCTCTGTTACTTGAATCTCATCATTTCCCTTGGATAAAGGTCATGGAAATGAAACCCACAAACCTTATGTTTAAATAACATTATAGGCCTGGCTGCAACCCATGACCATAATGAAAATTCCTAATTAAGGTTTCCAGTTTACCCCTAATTCACTCCACATTGCTCAAGTATTACAGCATATGTCTCATGTTGTGCTTACAGTGAGAGCCCTCAGAGAATGAAGGGTCCCTCCACACCCAGGCAGTTTGGGTTAATCAGAAAGTATTTTATTAGCTCTGAGTGATCTTTAATGCTATTTGAATACTTCAGTCTGGGAAGTAGACTCTAGCTTTTACAATAACATTCAAATAATTCAAGGGCAGCCTAAATATGGCAATGTTATTAACAAAGCTGTTAAAGTTTACTGCTTAATTTTTCCTTCTATCACTACAACATACAAAGATAAAGCCCTAAACAAAGGTCTTAGGAGACAGGACTCTCTTACAAGGTTCCTAGGTGACTTTGAACTATCACTTAGGTCCACATTTAGCTCAACTAACTTTGATTTGAGGCTACCTACATTGTCAAAGGATGAGAAAGACAGAGAAAGTAAAAAAGGAGTAGAAACTTTCAGAGAGAAGCTCATTATGCATTAATAAGCATTGTCCAGGTGATCGACCCTCTTTGAAAGTGGCAGGAACCTTGGCCAGCTGTTTTCCTGCTTGAGAATGTTCAGTCCAGGAAGTAAACTAAATAAAGACATATGTCTCCAGGCAGCAGAACTATAACTGGTAAACATTTGCCTTTGTGTAATGGGGAGCATTGCAAAAAATATTCCCTAAAGATCAAGAGATGCTGCATCCACAGTAGCTCAACTGCTCTAATCCAGTCTTGTAAGCAGGACATGATGTGCACATGATCCTGAAAATCACACAGAGAGTGCACTTTTCCCTGGCCTGTGTGCAGTACTTTCATAGGATGATAGCTCAGACCAGTTAAAGTTGAAAGAGGAGAGATATTAGGAAGAAATTCTTTACTGTGAGAGTGGTGAGGCACTGGCACAGGTTGTCCAGAGAAGCCGTGGATGCCCCAGCCCTGGAGGTGTTGAACATCAGACTGGACAGGGCCTTGAGCAACCTGGACTAGTGGGAGGTGTCTCTGCCCAAGGCAGGAGGGCTTGGAACAAGGAGATCCTTCTGTTCCCTTCCACCTCAAACTGCTCTATGATTCTATGATGACCAGCCTGATTCTGGCATTGCTCTGGTGAACAGTACATCCCAGAGAAGCACAGCAGAACAGCTGAGGAAGAGCTGAAGCTTTGCTCTTGTTCTTCTTAGTGCCTGGTTCATCTGGCCTTGTCCAAGATTATAATTTATCCATTGACATCCTACTGCTCGTTGTAAATTGGTATTTACCACACACACACTTCTTCAAGAGTAACCCAAGATTATAGCAAATTGAATACTATGTAAATGTGAAATGTTTGGATTTGTAAATTTGCTTAACTGCTATTTTAGCTTTTATTGACGATGGTGTTTATTTTTACAGAGACAGTGTTTTTCTTTTCCCATGTCTTGCAACATGACTAAGAGGGACACAGAGGATTAACCCTTCTACATCCAGACCACTAAAACCCAAAGCACACCCAGCCAAGCTGCAGAGCTGTAGACAGACTCCTCACAGGAAAACCACTATACCTGTGAGAGTTCCCACAACCAAGGGCATGTGTACAGCGAGTACACATTTTGCTAGAAGTTGTGCCCTTAGAGAACCCAATGTAATAAACTATTATTATAAACAAGTTATGATATCTTGGTTCTGGCAGCTTCTTCAGTGAGTGACTTTTCCTGCCACAGATCTAGAGTCTAGAAACTAATTTTAATTTTGAAGCTAATTTCCATTTTAAAGGGGTCTATAAGCCATGTCTACATCAAGTAACAGCCACATAGCCTGTAGTTACTCAGATATGCTTTAAACTGACTCAGACAAGGAGCAGCAACCCAGAGCTTTCATGTGGATTTCTTTTTCAAGGCAGATAAACCAGCCTACCCCTAGGCCACCAACAGGCCAACAGGCTGCTACTAACACCTGAACGGGAGTGCTGGTTGGCATGGGACAAAACTAGAACAGCTTTGGTGCTGGCAATTCAACTTTAGGTATGACCATGGCACAGTTAGGTCGATTCCCCTACTTTGACACTACAGCTGTAGCAACACAAACAAGTCTGAATCCAGCTTGATGTTCCAAATCCTGATGAATACCTGCAAGTTAGCATAGACACTAAAAATTCCAGAGGGTCGTACTTTATTAAGACCTCCTGTTATTTCAAGAGGCAGTGTTATTTCATGGCAGTTGAGGCTCACATTTTTACAGGACATAGGACAAAGAGAGGTTGGTTTGCCAGGAATGGATGTGTTCATTCCCCCTCCATATATGTATCACAGATGTCTCACAAGACAAAAAGGCTACGACTGTTCTGCAGCAGCACAGATAATTTATGTTCCCCTTCCACAGCTAACTCTCCTTCCATGATTACAAAATATTTCCTTCTCTTGCCTTCTGAAAAAAAAGAAAAATTAAAAAGAGCATTGGTTGGGATGCCTGGTGGGATGATGGAATGTCTGTTACACTGAAATAGGGGACTATGCTGGCTAAATATTGATGTGCGGAGTGTAACTTTTATGTAAGTTGTCATCTTTAAATATTCGGCATCTGCTCCTCACATAAGATGCCCTCTGTCCCTGCAGAGTGAACACACAACAAAGACTGTGATGCTGAAATATTTTGTGTTCTGGGATTTAGAATGTCTCTTCTCTTAGGGCAGGATGTAATAAAAAATTAACCTATGGATGATTAGGAAGTGTTTAACAAGGGTAGGAAGAGAGGCAATGTTGTTTTACTCAACTGAAGCCCCATGATGGCTAAAATAAGCTCTTGTCCTGAAATGAAATACAGACTTGAAGATCAAATTAGACCCTCTGTTGCCAGCTTGCAATTCTGAGGCAAAACTATGGGGGTTTACTGGAACTAAAGCAGCTTATATCTTCCAAAACAAAGCACAAGCCCAGTCATGGGATGAGAAGTCCATCATAAACTGTAACCATGAAAGATCTAATCATCAGATGTGATGAAAAGGAGAAACATTCAAGGATCTATCTCTTTTTTAGTAAAAGTTTCTCTTTTTTTCTCATAATAAGACTAATTAAGGACAAACTTTTTTTGTTCTCTTTTTATTTTTGTTTCTGGATTATTGTTTATAGGGAATAGGATGGAGAGGTTTTATATATGAGTCTATGATTTATTGTTCTTGGATTTGAATTTATTTGGGCAAATTATTCATCTGTGACTAATTATAGCTGCTTTAATATCATAAACATGTTGTTCTAGAAGAGATTTTCTGTATTCCTTTTGTGTTCTTTGCTGTGTAGTGAATATAAATTTTTTCCTAAAGAAAACTCCAGAATCTCACAATTCTTGTTCCTGAATATTTATTAATCACAAACATTTGTTCAAGAACTAGGATTTAAATCACCCTTAGCTAAATATCACATATAGCCAGAAAATAAAAGAAGATATGACTGCAATCTGTGTTGTTGTCCATACTCCAAGTGCTGGTCTTTAATAACAGAGTATCTTTCATAACACAGTGTCTCAGTCATGGCATGGAGGATGAGCAGATTACTGTAAACAGATTCTTTTTCTGCTAGTTCTTCCCCAGTAATCCCAGTTCCACCACTGATTCAAAAACTACAGGACAAGGTTAACATTAGTATTGCCTCACATTCAGAATTTGGTACTGTTTTCATTTGCCTGTCACATTTTTACACAAACAAATTTGCCTTTTTGATTGAACCATGTGGGTTAGAAATGTACTTTTATTTAAAAGAACAGGCAAAGCCTTGCAAAATCACATGATTCAAAGCTGTCTTCTGAAAGAAAACAAAAAATTATGTGTCTTTTAATGATATCATTGTTCTTCCAGATCTATTCTTACCAGTTTGACAGTCTGGTCCTGTCTCTCTTTCTAAATATGACATAGAATGAAGATCAAGGCAGAGTCCATCAATCTGGCTATGTAAAAGTTAAGATGTCTGAGCTAGGATAATCATCCTGTGTCGGCATTCCAGAGCCACCAGAAGAAGACGCAAGAAGGAGGGACTGGGGATTAAGACAATTTATTTTAAACACCTATTTTCGTATGAGAACGATTTTCCCTGGGATTGACTGAAGGGGCATGTAGTTCACCATTTGGAATGCAGGTATAACAGATGCATAATCTAATTATTGTATGTGACCTTAATTATATTCTATATGCCCTCAACAGAGCTCCCACAAGTTGTGGAGTGCCTTTCAGCATAAAAATGTTCTGAGAAAATACCAACCTTTGCTAAAGGCCAGGGCAGACACCATACATGAAAGAGTGCTCCAAAATAGCATTGAAGTGGACATGAACAATGTGTGTCCTCTATGCAAGGACACATTCCACCATCTCATTCCTGTCCTGTTCCTGAACTTTGGTTACGACCCTCTGGGATCTGATAATGAGATAAAATATTTCACTTATGAAATTAGCTCTTATAACACAGATGGTCATCTTAAAAGAGTGCAGTGCTGGAGCAGTACTGGAAGGGCAGCGTGTCCTAGATGGAAACACTTACCTAAACCTGAGGACTGTTTTTCTTGCCCCATGTAAATGATTGCTACTTCCAGTACATACACATGTCAATATCTTTGGAAAACGGAAACTCACTGAAAATCTTCACCACAATGTCCCCATGTCTGATGCTGAGGTATAAATAGACCTATATAAATGTGTTTTCTTTCCTCATGCCAAGCCACAACAATACACATAATGGGTGCTTCCCATGTTATTCTTGCTGTGGAACAGACAGGGTCTAGCTCAGAAGCACCATGTTGAAAAAGCACAACCCTAATTGCCTTGAAATTGGGTCTAGAGGGAGCAGTTTCCTGTCTAAACCTGCTGTGCTAATTATAGTCCTGCAAAATGAACATGAACTCTGACCCATGTTTGCAGACATAGCTCAAAGACAGCCCTTGGCCAGGATCCAGTGGCAGCCTCCAGGCACTGGGTCCCAGAGCTCATGAATCACCAGGAAAGCAGATCCTCCATGTGTACCTTGACAGAGAAGAAAAAAAATGTTGGCTGGACAAAGAGATTATAAACAAAATCTGTAACACAAACAAGGTAGGTGGAAGTTCAAGAAGAGTAAAGATGGCAAATGAACCTAGTGAAAGTATATTTGTCTAAGCACAGACTGGAAATTAAAGATTGTTTTATAATTGAGATATGAAATTGAAGGGATTCCAAGTTCAGACTCTGGTTCTTGTAGACACTTGTTTCATATTTTTCATCATGTCACTGATTCTATACTTCTGAGCTTAGGAAAGGCTTTGAAGAGCAGTGTGCCAGGTGCCCTTCTCTCTGCTAATGAGGAACTTGTAACTCCTCTCTATGTGTCTCATTTTTTTGCAGGAGCCCTTCCCCCTCCACTGCATGAAGGGTAGTTCAATGATGCAGACATAGCTACAGATTTCACATTCATAACTTGTAAATAGAGATTGCCATAAAACTCTAGGTTCTGAAGGAAAGAAAATGTATGAATAATAACTTCAAAAAGTCCTTTAAATGTGTCCAAAGTTTAATTTCCTGGGGATTTTTCAGCAATGGCAAAGTGATCTGAGCCTTCATGGATCCTTGGTAATTATCAGACATCCTGAAACCATAGTTTGCTTGATGGTTTAGATCCTATAAAGGAGATTCTATACTTGACATATAAATGGAAATTATGGTGTTCAAAAAATCTGAATGCAAAAAAATAATATCTTAGAGGGCATAAATGGAGTGTCTGTCAATCCATAAGAAATAGGTTTTTCCACAAGGGTCAGCAGTGGCATGTAAATTATCCTCAGCAAGTTTTCTGGGATAGTTGTAGCAGAGAAATACATCCTTGGACCTGTACACTAGGACCTTGGGGAATGGAAGCACTTCTCGTAGAACCATAGAATCATATCTTGAGTTGGAAGGGACACACAAGGGCCAATAAAGTCCTGGCCCTGCACAGAACACCCTGACAAACCCATCCTGTGCCTGAGAACATTGGCCAAACATTTCTTCAACCCTGTCAGGTGTGGGGCTGTGACCACTTCCCTGGGGAGCCTGTTGCAGTGTTCAATCAACCTATAGGTGAAAAAACTGTTCCTGATATCCAACCTAAACTTCCCCTGACTTTTCTTCAGGCCATTTCCTTGAGTTCTGTCACTGATCACCAGAGATCAGTCTTTGCCTCTCTGCTTCCCCTCTTGAGGAAGTTGCAGACTGCAATGAGGTCTCCCCTCAGTCTCATTCAGGCTGAACAGACCAAGACCTCAGCTGCTCCTCCTGTGGGTTCCCCTCCAGACTCTTCACCATCCTCACAACCCTTTGGATACTCTCTAACAGTCCTATATCTTTCCTACATCGCAGCACCCAGAATTGCACATTTTTTAAAAGAGCATTTTTAAACAGGTCAATTAATCCACTGCAGTCAGTCACAAATCCCATTTAATTTTCCTTTTATGCCTGGAAGAAGGCATTGTAGCCATGGTTGCATGATTAGACATTAAGTGTTAAGGACAGTAGGCTTTTCGTTAGGAGGGCTTACAAAAGTCCAATTTCAAAAGTGTTGTTGAGTCTCCTAGCCAAATCTAAAATGCCTAAAGCCTGTGTAGGGTCATGCTTTATTGATTAATTGATTTCAGACAGAAGTAATGAATGGAATGTGTTAAATCAAAACAAGAGCCTGGTCTAAATTTCTTCAGTCTTTAGTAAGGAAGGCTGATGATTTTGTCTTCAGCCTCAAAAGGGTAATTGTTGTTCAGTTCCAAAACCCTTTGCCTTGACAAATCTAAGAACTGTTTATCAATTCACTCAACTAAGTAGATCTGACAGTGGCACGAGGTTCTGAAAGGCTTTGCAGCCAGGATGGGATTACTGGTGTCTCGCCTGTTACCAAAGGTGACTGGGTACAGCCATCAACACTGGTGACGTGATGACAAGGGGAAACATCCAAGAGTTGACTGCTTTTTCGCTAAAAGTTTCTCTGAACTTGGCTGTGTGAAAAATTGGAGTAAAGGGAATGTTCAGCTTCCAGGTTTCCAGGTTATGTTAGTTACACTGGAATTAATAACACTTAGAAACAAAATGCCTGCTTGCAAAAATACAAAGTTAACTCTGGTAGAAATGAAAATCTTTTCATTAATGCAGACGCTGAACATAATTGAGAATACATCTGTTTTTATCACATGACAAGCCCACAAAGCATCCAGCATTTTTGAGATTAGGGAACAAAAGGAATATTTGGCCATCAGTACGATGGAATTTCCATCACAGCAGACAAGAAACCCATGTTTTCACATCTCAACACGAAAGAAAAATGAACACAGGCCCTGGAATTATGAAACTGTGGTTGAATTTCCAAGAAATCTTAGCAGCTGTGATTGAGCCAAATGCCTCAAGCCAGGAATCCTGAATGTGAGCACATTAGATGAGGAGAGAGTGTTTGGGATGCTTGTGGCAAGGAACGTCTTCAGGCTGAGAGAGGTCAGAGGAGCTGCTCAGAGAGCAGATCAGGCTGCTGGACTGGTGAGAGCAGTGTAGAACCAGGGCTCCTCTCAAAGGGACTACAGTAGAAAACAGAGATTAACTAAAGACTGGCTGATGTTTCTGAGCTCTAGGGTAGTCAGGTAATAGAGAATCTTCATTCTGAAGAAGAGACTCCAAAACTGATCTTCAAGAGAAAGCCTGAGTAGGAAATTTATCTTTCTGCTGTGTTTTCTGCAATTACTTGCCCTTTTCTTAGCTTAGTGTCTGTCTCAGACACTCAGATACGGCCCAAATGAAAAATAACTTTTCATATTTAAAAAAAACTAAGATTAAAAAATCAAACCCTGATTAACCTGTCACTTCAATTTTTTATTCAATATGTATTCAAATCTGTCTTCAGGAGAGTGAAGGAAGGAGGAACTGGAGATGGGTAACGTTTTGACTGACATGTGCACAGTCCATACAGCAGATGGGACTGTCAGGATGTCATTTTGATAATTCATCCCAAAAGAGAGACAAACTGAAATGGGAAGACCCCTACTCACAGGAAAATTTCAAGACCATGTGATCATTCCTCAACCCAGATTGGGGTATCTCACAAGAATCCCTTAGTAGCTACTAATCAGTTATTAGATTTTTAGGTCATGAAATACCTGATTCATGAGGTGCATCAGCCCTGGAAGAAGTCCTCAGTCTACACCCTAGGCTGCTCTGTCTCTCCTGCAGGGGAATCTGCTGAGCTGGAGGCACATCCTCTGCCAACACCTGTGGGTGGTCATCCCCTTCAAAAGGCACCAGAAAAACTTACTCCTGACATTTTGTAAATTATAGGGAAAAAAAAGAGATGTTATTAGTAAATATTAAAAAAATTAGTTTTCTGTAGTTACTTCTTTGCATTATCTACAGTGGCTACAGCTGTATTAGTGAATTAAATAAAGCTGGAACTTATCTCTGACTTCCTACTCTGGTGAATCCTTTGTGCAAGACAGACAATTTCTCCCATGTTTCCTGGCCCTGGATTGTCACCATCACTTCACATCATCCTCCCTTTCAGAATGATTAGTTCTGAGGGACAATAAATAATATCAGGGAACACAGGAAGAGACAACATAAATATTTTTTTGGTCAGGATGAAACATTTCAAATTACTCTGTCGATGAAAATCAGGAAGAATTGAAGTCATCCAGACATTTGGAGTTGTAGTGAAACACCTGGCCCAGACTGATGGTGATTTCTTGAGGGATGATGAAATGAGGGCCTTTGAGTAGCTTGCAAACGCAACGGATACAGGAACTCCTGTTTCCTGGACAGATATTTTCTCCCAATCAATTAAAGAGGAAAAAAAAAAAAAGACACTCACATTTTCTATTGTGCTTTTTTCTCTTTGGAACTGAATACAGAAAATATTCTACTATTTCAAATTAACAGTCTGAGGACTGAAAATTTCTGCCTTGGTCTGTGTGGTGGAAGAGTGACTGCATCCTCCACAACAAAATCTCCCCAAATAGCCAAGGCCTTATGCAAGAAGGAATACACTGCCATATCCTTCCTCTTTTTCTATTTCTGCATTTTGTGCAGCAGTTTGCTCTATCAACACTTCATTTTCCTTCACTGAGAATCAACCTTTTATCCCAAAGGAACCCTGAATGCTAGCCTGAGCCTTTTCAGAGTTTTGAATATTTGGATTCCTTCATCAGAGAAGAAAAACTTAAAAAAACTTCAGCTCTTCATCTGAAGGCTGTGTCTGACTCACCAGCTACTGGATGACAATCAGGAAAGTTTTAAACTCTCCTGACAGTTTTGGCCATTAATAACTGAGATTTTTGAGACTGCCAACAACCTCATCTTTCCAGGCTTTAGTCACGACCCTGTTGATTATTTTGATGTCATTCATTAATGCATTCATTTAATAAAGTTGTTCACAAGAAGACCCTGGAAGGCAATAAGAAAACCCAGCAGATGTCTGTGGAAGGATGCCTGGCTCCATAGCCCTTATCAGCTCACCCCAGTACTGGTGCAGACCCTCCCAGTTTCCTCACTGGGATATTGCTGTGGGTCAGTGAATCTCTATGGCATCTGCAATTTCTGCAGGCATAAGCAATTAGAGTAGTGCTGTCTAGAAGAGTTACAGAGAAACCTGACACTGCTAAATGCTTTTAAATTTTCTCTTCAGCTACAAATGGTACTCTGTATTTTGGGAACTTAAGATAAGAGGTCTTGATGCAGCTCTCAGCATCTCCAACTTATTTCTGTATTCATCATATTTGCTGCCTGTCTGCAGGTATTGATCCAGAGCTGTAATAAAAATTAATGTCCCTCACATTCCACCAATTCTACAGGTTCAGACCACAGCCAGAAAGAACAGTGCCCAGTGAAGGCTGCAGCCACTGGGGCAAAACAAATATATGAGAGTAAATTTGATGGTCTGGCATTGTGAAAGATGAGGAGATGATGATGCACAAGAGAAAGCTTTCAGAAAGTCCTGTTTCTGGGCTGTTAGCTGGGCATTTAAAAATGACATAAAGACTTCACAGTTATGTGGATGAATTAACAATGTATCCTAGTAGGGTGACAAAATATTGTGGGTATATGTGTATATATAAAATATACTTTTTCCTAACAGAGACTAGCACATCCAGAATTGCTGAAAATGGTCTGCCTTGGGCTTTTGTTTAAAAGTTACTAACAAGTAGCATGGAACATGCTTGTTGCACATTGCTTTTGGAAGAAGACTTGGCAAATAGCTGATTATTCCTATCTGCCTCTGTAATCACAGCAACATTTGAGTTGCATTGAGTCTATGGTTTGTCACATGATGCACATCTCTGGAAGGAGAATTGCACTGACAGAGGGAGCATTTTGTGTTCAAGTGTTCAGCCTTCTCAACCCTGGCCCTCCTTCTCCTCCTTCTCCCCAGCAGCACCAGCTGATGCTATGACACGTGCTCTACTCACTCCCTGAGTGTGGACATGTGTCCTTCTCTCATTGTCCCTGCAGATCTCTGGTCTTTCTTGCAAAAAGTCAACACCTAAGTTAGTAATCAAATATCATGATCAGATCTTTGATGCTTCTACTTCTTGCCCTGGTTCAGTCTGCACTGCAGCCCACAGGGTATTGGGGGGCAGTGTTGGAATTTTGCCCCAGCTGTTTCTAAATTAGCCATGGACCAGGCTCACCCCTCAGCACTCCCCCTTTCTAAGACTGGGGCTTGGTGATCTTTTAGTGTCAGCAAGTTTGTTTTGCTCTTCTCTGTCCATTGCTCTCATCAGGGAAGACAGATTTGAAGCCAGAGAGATTTTAGCTGTGGGCTTCAGTGGGAGAAGACCTCAGCTCTATTTGACTTTCTGTTTTCTTTCAAAGTACTAAGAACTTCAGGCTGCTGCCAGAGCCAGATGCTTTCTTGGCCAGTTGCAGGAAGCGTTCCTGATCTGGCTGCAATACAAGAGGCCAGAATTTCACTTGGATGAATTGTTCTTGTTGGAAACAACGTCTCCAATGTATTAGGCAAAAAAAGCCTTTTCTTTTGTCAGCTGTTATGCAGGTTCTTTTATCTCAGCAGATTTTCATTCATAGACCTGTTTACTGTGGTGGTTGAGTGAAAATGCTGAGTGGGAATTAAAGATGTATCTCAGGCAGCACTGCAGTGCAGTTTGAATTTGTTTATTTTTTTTCCTTTTTACTATTACCATTAGATTTTATCTACTACCCCTAAATGTTGCTCTTAGGGGCTGTGAATCACCTGCTTTCTGCAGAGCTCCATTCCTTTAATTAACACTAAACTAAGTCCCCAAGCACCTTTTAACATTAAAAACGCTTTATTAATTGAAATTTTCTTCCTCCCTCTATTTTATTTTTTTATTCACAATCATCATGGAATGTGAAGTAAGTCTCAGGAAAAGTGGAAGTAGAATAGGTCTGAGTTTGCCACAGCAGAAGCACAAAAAGATTCTACTCACAATAAGTGAAAAAATTCTATTGGGGTTTTCTGCAGTTAAGGACAGATTCACAGCACAGAAACCAGAATGGGCAGGAACTGGAGTCCTTGCTAAGTGAGGACTCTCACCTGGAGAGCAGGGGATACGTTGCTGGAATTCTGCAGTGCACCCCAGCTGTCGGCTTTGCATCAGAGGCTCAGCTTGAAGGTGAAGATTTGTCTGAAATCAATACAGACAGTGAGAAGAAATGGGATAGAGTGGAAATAAATAATTAGGGGTTAAAGAGAAAAGCCACAGCAGCTGCAGAGGGCAGGAGGAAGAGTGAGCAAGAAAGAGGCTGAGTGCTGGCAAGCTCAGATTCAGCAGCCCAGGAGGGCTGTGGATATGGAGCAGAACACTTCCAGGACAGCATTTCCTGTTGGCTCAGGGGCTGTGATGAAACCAAAATCAGTTGGGGAATGTGGATTTCTTGATACACTTCTGTACTGGCAAAAACATCACCATTACAGATGAAAAGAGCCTCTTTTTTTGGAGTTTCACAAGTACTGCTCCTCCACTAGTGCAAACTGATTTGTGCAGAAGGAACTGTCTGGAATAATTACCCCAGTTCCAGTGTCCTCACAAACAAGACATTTTTCTACACAAACCTGACCTATGGCAGCATCACGGGCAGGGTAGGAATGTGGTCTCCTCTAGTTTGCCTTTGCCTTTTCCTGAAGGTAATATCTTACATTGCTGTACTTTAAAACCTACCTGCCCTTCCACTCCACACCTATACTGCAGTCCTCTCACGAGATGACAGAAAAAGAGGATTCAAGCAAACGATAAAAGAAACCCATGTAGATGTGTTAGGGGGCTTACATTGGAACAGTCAGCCTTTCATTGCTGCTGAAATGAAGCTAAACCACTGTCACCAGCTTTGGGTCACTGACTGGTACACACAAAGGGGAGCATGAGGACCTCTACCAGAACCAGCCTGGAGAACTGCATGCAATGGAAAGGAATGAAAATAATAACAGGAAAGGCAATTTTTCACCCAAAATAAAAGCTGGTGCATTAAAGTAGCATGTTGGATTTGTCTAGGCAGATCCCAAGTCACTGATCCCTTCAAATCATACTCAAAATTCAGCTTTCTAGTCTTCCACCAAACTTTCTTGAGCTTCAGTCTGTAAGACAATGGCCTTACTGAGAGCTAAGCATAGCCCAAGGGATCTATTTTTAGCATGCTAAATATTCCAAAAAAGGTGATAAAAAGGTGTAAATCTGCAGCTGGACTCCAGGGTGGAAGGCTGTGGAGAGGGGGTTGAAGAAAAATGGCTTCTCAGAGAGAGTGCTCCTTTTGGAGCACTTGTGGCATCTTGGCAAAGGAGTAATCCATTCCCTCATAAACACAGTCACCACTCTGAGTGCCACTGCTCTGAATCAGTGCAGCTTGCAGCCTCTGGCTCTGATGTCATTTTTGACTTCAATGGAAAGGCAGACCCATGGCTTTTGACAGAATGATCGCTGCCAAATTCGAGAGCCTCAGTCCTTGTTCAGGCGTTTACTACCAAGCATGAAAGGAGCAAACTGCCATGTAAGTGATCTGAAGCAAACACATCTGTCAGAATTTGCCTCCTCTCCTGCCAGCCAGCTGCTGTCTTTGAAAGCAGTCAGGCTTGTGATGGGGTTTTTGACTGTGTTGGCTGGGCCAGAAACAGTTTTTCAGGATGAAGTTTTAACAGACATGGGAGTCTGTCTCCTGAGAGTGTTTGTCCTTGAGGTGGGCATGCAGCCTTTGCATCATCATGTGCAAATAATTCAACCTTGTTCTCACAGCCATAAGTTCTGACAGCCCAGGAAGCTGCAAGAAAAACTGTGAAAAAACAGAGTTCTGGAGTCACAGAAGCCAGGCTGTCAGGCACAACTCTGGCTGTTCTTGAAAGTCTTATTCCATCCCCACGTCTTGTAGGAGTTACGGACCATAAGGAAGGATAGGACAGCAGGTGTTAGGCTTAGCTAGCTCCCAAGGTACTAAGTTAGGTGCTTAAATAGCTTTGTGAATTTGGATAAAATGGAGAGATGACGTAGGGCTCTCTTCAGCACATGGTGGGAAGTGACTGCTTCCTTTTGGGATGAAAGGAAGAGTCAGGTTGAGGTCCATCCTTCCTTGCCCTGTGGTGAACATTGCTGGAAACACCTCTACTTCTTCTGAAAAAAGTGCAGTTGGTCACCACCTCAGGATGATCTACATCCTGTGAAACAGGATCTCACTTGTGTAATTGCCCTACACCTTACTCTGCTACAAGATAGCATTTTGAATGAACAGCCATCATGAATGTTTTTGCACTTTAGGCTGATCTGAGATGCTGAATTTAAATGGTGCTGCTTTGGCCTCTTCCTACGATAAACCAAGCAGTCGGTGGTTAGTTATTTGAGTGATCTTTCACCTTAACATGGGCTTTACTTCAGAGTTGAATCTCCCAGGTAGCCAGCATCCAGCCATTAATTTTTAAATTGCCGCTCCAAAGAGCAGCTATCAATTCACACTTGTATTCCCTGTGTTTTAGGGTACAAGTACTGAGTAAACTCTTCAGAGCCAAAATAAATCCTTGCCTTACCTAGGTATCCTACTTTTGAGGTATCCAGCCAAAATCTTTTAAACAAAAGACTTTTCACTGAAAAATCATCCTTCTGTTATTTAAAATTGACGTATCTGAGCAATTGTGCTTGCATAATGTAAAAGAACATCAAGTCTCTTTGCTCTTGAACTTAGGCTCTCATTTCACTTACACTGACACATGCAGAGTAGATGATTGCTTTCAGTGATACACATAAAATGCTGCAGTAAACTGATTGTGACTCCTCTGAATTCTCTCCTGAATTGAAAACGGAGACATGTGAGTCCCTCTGGAGGTGTGCATTACTTCTTTGTGTAAGACAGTACCTGTATGCTAATAATGGTCATGAAAATCCTGGCTGCCCCTGAAAACTGGCCACTATCTTATTCACACAAAACAAAACAAACAAACAAAAAAGGGAAAAAAAAAGCAAGCTTTTTTGGTCTGTCTTGCTAAAGATCTCAATCGGAACAAGGGAAGCTAAACAAAAAGCTCAATTCTCCCCTTGTGAGTCAATGAACTGCTGCCAATTGCAATGGTGCTTTTGTCTGTGGCCATCCGCCCATCATCAAAGGGAAAAGGCTCCTAAATAAGCACTGACCATTGCACAGATGTTGGGTGGGGTTTTCAAAGCCATAATGGGAACCGGCATCCAAATTCCCTACAGGTTAGTGGTATCTGACTTACAGAGTTCCTTAGTCAGCTTTGAAAAACAGCTGTAATGTTTAAAAATATCCAGTCCCATCTGACTTCGATCAGAGGCCTAGAAGATACTACCAGTTCGATTGACTTGCCTGATTGTGTAAGAAGCAGGAAGGATTAACTCCTGAGGCATTGCCTCTCATGCCATGATAGCAGAATATTTGAGGAATAACAACAGGAAGGAAAAGGAGATCTCCTTAAAACCAGAAAATAACAGCTTTTGTAATGATCCAAAATCTGTGCTGTGAAACGCAGCATTCTCCACACCCGGTCTCTCAAAGAGTGAGTAGATACACCAGCCTCTCAAAGAGAGAATAGATTTGTCAGGAAAACTGATCCAAAACCATCTTAATTGTCCTTGAGGGCACATGAGCTCTCAGCTGAAGTTCACTGAATTTTAGCCAGTGCTGGAATCAAAGGGTCTTCCCTGGGCAGCTGGAAAACTAGGAGAAGGAGCAAACATCAGTATGACCAAAGGCCATGCTATAGGATTCACATCTGAAGGGGCAGGAAGTAGTGACCCCTTCAGCTTTGGGCCAAATCAATCTCATATAAAAATAGAAAAAAATACAAAAAGTTGAAAGCCCTGGCTATCACACTTCCGATTAACCAAATTCTCTCACACCTGAAGCTTCTATAAAATCCCAGTCAGGCCAGTGTCTGTGTTTCAAAGATCAAATGAGAACCACGTGGAGGATTTTTGGCTTAGTTTTTTTTTTTTTTAGCCTCACACAGGGAGAAGCAACAGTCCATAAATATCTAATTATTACTATATAAGCCACAGCTATAAAGTGTAGCTGGAGCAAGTTAGAGAGAATGTGAGTCTTTGTGTAATACATAACATTGATTATGATGCTGCTATGGGGAAAGACTGAGTCCTTAATTTTAGCCAAGAGAATTACATGATGTGGGCAATAGCAGGATGACAGCTGTGATGTTCCAGCTCTATGTGTCAAGCATGAAAAACAATCAATGTTCCAGCATTGCCATTTAGTCAGTTGTTTTCTTTCCAACTCCGAATGGTAAAAATTTCTACTACTCCACATTTTTTCTCTGTTGCCTAATATCTCCTATGTGAAAGAATCACACAAAATGCTGTAGGTTATATATCCAAGTATTAAAAACAACACATGTAGAAAGGTTCTGATGGCTTGTCTTTCAAAAAGTTCAGATTAAATAACTTAAATGGCATTAACTTGAGTTGTCTGTGTGTGTGCTCATAGGAAGTTTTAAAGAATGCTTCACTTTAAAAAAATTATAGCCATTTCCAGTAGGGAGGAGGAAAGCATGGCTCTAGTTGTGCTTCTGTGCATTGCTTCAGTACCAGGTCGCTGCAGTCCTTGGTATTTCAGTTTAAAGCACAATGACCTAAATAGTCTGGGAATGTATTTTTCTTACAAGGAATTATATGTGGGAGCAGACTTGGCCTCTCAGTATCACTAAGACTAAAGTTTCCTGACCTCTGTCAGTCAGTCCACATGTGTGCTTTTCTAATTAAACCTCTTGTTAGATTTGACCACGATATTTCTAATAAATGCCTTCAGAGGCATTAGAGGCATCCTATGATTTTCCTTATGCTTCCAAAACTATTGTGTATCTCGCCTTGTTCTTTAAAAACATAGATGTTCCAAGGATGGCATGATCTCAGCTTTAATTAACATACTCTTTGCATTATCTCTTCTGTGTACTCTGCCTTATCCTAATAGTCTTACACATAATTTCACAGGGGATCATGAATATAGCATGTGCATGACTTCATGTGAACACACTCAATGCACACTCTTGATTCCCTTCTTCAACTGTCCTTCCTTCCCATTTTAGAGTTCTTTAGTTTTCTCCAGAATGCCAAACCAGTCTCTTTCTCCTAGCAGCTTGTGATAGGATGAGTAAAAAAAAAGAACAAGATAGATATGACATTTAACAAATCTGAGCCTCATCAATGAGGGGATTCTGAGTGCTTTAATGTATGTCTTTTTCTGGCTGGTGATACTAGAATATGCTGCCATTTGGGTAGTTGCAAGAAATAAAGACCAAATGTATTTGTTTTGGTTTTGCAGTTTTTATTAATACTTCATTTTTTTTTCAAATTAAAGTCTCTTTTGACTTAAAACAATAGCTGTAGTACTTATTTTGAGCCATATTCATAATTTTTTTGAAAACTACTTTATTGAAAGGTCTACTTCACTTGTTGAGAAAGTTAACTAAAGGTAGTGTTGTTCATCCGGTGTGAGATGGTTGTGTGGATGCACAATTGTGTGACAAAGCCACCCCACAGCCCTGTGACTCCCTATCTGCTGTAAGCCACCTCATCCCCCAGGGGCTGGCTCTCCAGGGAGGTAACTTCACTTGGAGTTTCACCAGAGATGTTTTCTGCAGATGGCTCTCCACCACTTGCACTTCCTGAAAAGACAGTACAATTAAGATTAAAGTAGACGTCATATTGTTTAGGCAGCAAGCTACAAGGTATACATTTTGTTAATCACACCTTTTATGCAGCTATTAATGTTCAGGAAACTGTTTTTCTCAGTTGGCAATCCATTTGCAAAATGCTTTAGAGTAATGGCAGATCACCTCATGGAAATTAAGTATTGTCCTTTAAATAACTGTCATTGTAATACATAAGAGTTTTTTATCCACTCATGCAAGACTTTACTTTTCTATCATCTCCTGAAGATTCCCTGCCAGGTAGGAAGTGTGGTCAACATTAATTTTTTATCTGTCAGTAATACAAAAAGCCCCATGCATCCACTTCCAACAGATCTTTTCTTTGTTATTTTTTAGCTTCTCTGATTTCAGTCTCCAACCCCATTTCAGTGATGCAGTTGCCTCAACACCACTAAGCTATGTCAAGAAAGTGTTTATTTAATGTCTCATAGCCAGTGCTCTCATTGCTGCACAGATGTCCCTCATACTAAAGAAATATTTTCTATTTGAGATTTCCAAAAGGAAGGTGTGACTAAATAGGATAAAAAGATGAATGCTAACCATAACCTTCCTGATTTGGTTTTGATTCAAGTCTGAACTCTGAACACTCTTACTTTGTTTGGACTCTTGTTTGGCTACACATGGCATCTCAGAGCTCATAGAGAAGGCTCCAGCTTTGCTACCTGCTGAATTTTCTGCAGATACAGTCCAATCTGGATAACTTGGGAATGGAAAATATGCCTAAAAGTTGAAATTTAGGCACATGAATTAGGCAGACAAAAATTCACTGTGAGACACTCCCCAGCTGCAAGATGCTTACAGAGGCACTTGATTTGGGAGGATTGGTTCTGTTTAGACAGCAGCTAGAAGAGTAAGAGATGTAGACTGGATCCAACTCCACCTGTTTGGGATGCAGTGATGCCCCTTATAAAGGGACTCACTGTTAGACACACAGTCCACCACATTACGTAAGGGGAATGTTAGCATTCAGACATCTGTCTGGATATACATAAACATTCTGGAGCTCCTGTTTTAAACTGAATTTCAAGAAATTAACACATTCTCTGGAAAAAGACATCCACAGCTCTTTTTTTCCACAATTGCCACTCTTGTTTCTCATTTTGATGTTTCCCATGGAAACCGTCATAATTCAAAATATAAAGCATGTCTTTGAAATGCAGCCATGGGAACTCCAAACCTCTTTAAGCACCATAATTCCCCAAGCAAACTGCTCCCCAAAATGTCAACTTTACAAACTGGTCTCAAACAAAACTTCAAGAGATTATTAGTTCATCTGCAATGAAACAGATTCCAAGTTCTCTCCATAGTTTGTAATGGCACTGCCAGCAAACATTATGATGAATCATTGCATTTATTACATGAATTTTAAAAAGTATCTTCAAATACAAGAACATACATTCCAATTATGTGCTAGGAACAAATGATATATTCTGTCATTAAATATTGTGGTCTAATCACAAAATGAAACACCAACTTGGACAATATTTTTAACTAAATGGAAAGAAAATTACAGGTAACAGTTAAGATAAACAACAGCTTCTAGATCCAGCAGTGAATAACATAAGAAACATCTCAGATTTTTTGTATGAGAGGTTTTATTCCAGAAGCTGAAATTTATGAGTTTAGCTTAAACCACAGCATAGAATACCTCAGTTTTCTGTTGGACAGAGATGTTGAGCTTTGAGCCTTTAGTCATCCCTAATTTGACATTTCCAAGTCAAGACATTTCCCATGGCAGTATACAAAGGATGGAGAAAAATTTTTTAAATGCCAGTTCCAGTTATATTTTATGATCATTGGTTTGTCCAGTTCTTCTCCATTTTATTGAAATATATTAGGGATTTTTTTGCTTATAGATTTCAGAAGGTATATGAAGCTGGAAAAATATTGGTTTCAAGGAAAAGATGAGATGAACAAAACAGGATTCATCACAACTGGTTGAGATTGCATCATACTAGATCCTGTACACCTTTGTACTTAGATGTGAAGAATGGAATGTTTCGTTATCCGTGCTTCTCGCTGGCACACTTGCAAATTCCATCTACTTGGCATGAGGCCACAAATTGCAGCCCACAACAACAATCCAAGAACACTATCATGAACATTCATAATTTCTGAAAGGCAGAAAAGTGTTAGATTGGATCTCAGGATAGCTGACAGACAAATAGATCCCCCCCAGGAAGGAGTACAAGGTACAACGTCCAAAAATGGTTTGCAGCATTGTTCTCTCAAATCTGGTGTTCAGCATATGCCAAGGTCCCACAGGAGAGTCTGACAACACTCCAGGAACAGAGGCTGGAGCAGACAGGGAACAAGAGAGGTGAAGTTCTGAAGGGACGTACAGCAAATTACCTCATGTGCAAGGACACACACCAATGAGGTAACAACATGATACATAGGGATTCGATTCCAGCAGAATCTAATTCTTGGGAGCAATGCAATTGATGAACTTGTACTGGTGGACTGCTTTGGCATGAATTTCAGCAGCATATCGTCTCAAAAATAAGTCAAGGGTGTTCAGCTATCACCATCTGAGTTATGCAGTCTTTCTAACTGAACTGATGAACACTATGAATCTTTTCTCATAAGGACCTGGGCTCAAGTTGTTATCAAGGTACTCACAGAATGTGTCTCCATAAGTTACCATACCAGGCTAAGGGGTATGTAGCAGAAAAGGGTTTGATCTGATGTCTATTTAAATTGTACGAGAAAGTTTAGTATTCAAGAGAGACAACAGATTATTAATTACTATCAAAGCAAAGTGTCAAGCCAACATTGCTGTGAGATGGAATTTAGCAGAAATCAGCTGTGTAACTGCATTACCATGGTGCTGAAGCCAAGCAAATACTGGCTTAAAGAGCCAGCTGGGTGTACTTTGTTCTGCTTGAAGATTAACATGTACTTTTGAAATGAACTTTTTCAACCTTTTCTTGACAATCCATGCTCCATAAATTTCACACTTTATGGCTTATTTTCAAAAATTTTACTCAAGTCTGTGAACTCTTCAAGTGTGTTTTTCTCTCCCTCCCTGTATTTTTATGTTTAACATTCAAATATTTGGCTTTAGCCATGGACAAGAGCAGGATATTGAACTAGACAGTTCATCGGACTAACCCCTACATGAATTTTGTTTTCCTATGCCAGTTTGGGTAATTTTAAATCTTGTCTGTGTCAAAAACAATATGCCCTGGTGGATATATTCCCACTTTTGGGGGGAATTTCCATAGGTTCTAGGAGTAGTCTCTGTCCGTGGTGCTCGGTCAGCAATCATTCTACCAGAGCTGTGACTTCAGCCCAATCTGGCAGTACACAGCCACAGTGCTGTGAGATGAGGTCCAAAAAGATCTAAAAGTTATTGCTAGGACTGTTTAAACATCAGAATAAAGCTGTGAAAATTAGCAATATCTCAATTAGCACAAAGCCATTATATCCCCTCTGAACTTGAAAGACATTGAGGGATACCAGGGAACTGGTGAAAAGGTTGACAATAAAATCTTGACTCCACTTTGGAAGAAAGACAACAAGTAAAGATTGAGGCTGTCTATTGAATGAGAGAACTGATGCTCTTTGTTTGCATTAGAAGCATCAGCTTGATGGTTCTGAGACATTTCAGTTTTGTGTCGCTTGAACATCAGCCTCAGCCCAGTTGAGGTCTTGTGTCAGGCTTAGATAGCCTGGGTAGCTTGGAAATGTCTTGGAAAGCACATTTTGTTCTCAGAAATTCAACAGCCCTCAAAGCAGAGAAAGCCTGAACTGTGTTCACTGCGAAGATGAATCCTTAGGACATAAAAAACACATGTGGGCCTCCAAGAACAATTCAAAACATCTCTGCCTGCCAAAAAGGGGATGGTTTTGTTTGCTTTGCTTGAGGCTATCCATATTTATTTACAAGATACACAGACATGAAGAGGAGTTTATTTACTAGAATAAATTCAGGACAGGCAGCAGATTGAAATGTAAGCAGAATTGGTTTTACTGTCCTAAGCACTAAGAAAAAATTGCAGGGCTCTCATAGCTGCATTGAAATTTATGGCAAATATAAAAGGAGACATGCAAGGGGCATAATCACCACAGCTGTAAAAAAAGCCAAAGAAACTAATCTAGTGAGAAGTCAAAGCATGCAGGAACCATAATTAGATATAAAGCCTCAGCTGCAACTTTACAGTGGATGGAAATTATTTGTGCTCCTCTTAAGCCATAGGAGTCTCAACATTCTCATGTTAGGTGCTTCCAGTAGAAAAAAGATGCCTGTATACACAGCCTTCCAGTTTACCCAGAGTCTATATTATGACTGTAAATAGGGAGCAAGCTCTCTACATGGCTTCATCATATCTTCTATTATCATAACAAGATTTCTCTAGCTAGTTAAACTTCAGGAAAATTAAACTTTATTACACATTATCTGCCATAAAGTAAATTTGTTTAGTGTTACATTCTTAACTATATATCCTGGACAGTGCAAGATGTTTAATTTGCAAAAAGTGCTTTTCCACAGTGATGTATCAGCACTACAGTCAAACAAAAATATTTAGCAGAAAATTTAGGTTTATTTAATGTCAGAAAACACTCTGCTCACCTGTGGATGCTTTTAGCCTTCTGATATAATCAGACCAAAAGGAACAGTCTGCTTTTTTCAGTCCCTTAAGAGTTGGCAAAGAAGCAGTGAATTCCTTGTAGTTATCACCATCATCACTTGACAGATACATTGGCCAGGCAGGCATCACCCCCAACATTCTTCTCGAGAAACTGTGGAAGTAGTTTGGATTTCTAAGGGAGTGGGAGACATTATCATTAGAAAAGAATGACATGAACAGTAAAATGATAAGAAGATTGGCTAGGTCAGAGAAATGTGTATCCAGTCTCTCTGACCAGGGGGAGTCAAATTCAGATTGGTGGATCATTCATGGTGCCTCATGTGACAGCACCTTTTTAGTCTGGTTTAGTTCCTAAGGAACAGATACACAGGGCCTGTATAGATACAGGCTTATGAACACCCTCAACAGCCCTCAATCCCAGTCCAACCCAAGATACCGTAAAAAGTACACGAAGTCACTGTTCCCACCATTCCCACACTGGGTTTCCAGAGATACTCCTCATTCCCAAGTATGGCCACAGCATAATAGCACAGAACAATGTTCACAGAGTAGTTAGTAAAGGGTGCACTGTGTCTTCTTGTGCTTTCCCTTTTCTTATGGGAAAAAGAGAACTCTTAGCCAGGAGGTTTCAGAATTGAGGTCCTAGAACTAAGCTCTGGAGATAACACCAAGGCCTTTGAAGCCTGCATGTACTTTAGTAGAATTTGCAGCTGGTCAATGGAGATAAAATGTCTATTCTTTCTAGCTAAGTCTCATACTATAAACCTTTGGTGACTGCTCTGCTTGGCAGCTTGGCCATGACTTTCCAACAGTATGGACCAAATCGCACTGTAGGCTTAAAACTGTAGAGGAAATGGAGAATGATTAAGTGACGGCAGGGTCTGGACTGACTACACTCTCTATACTTCTCACCATCTCCCCAGTCACAGTAATTCTTAAATATCCCACACTTACCCAGAGTTTATGAAATTGGAGATATACTGCATAATTTGCAAGGAAAGGCCCTTTTCTTCCTCAGTAAATTGTACTTCATACTTCGGGTAAAAGGGTAGACCAAAGGCATACTGAACATCCAGTAGGAGCTCCTGACCTGAGCTAAACCAAATATTTACAGAAAGATAATTAAAACCATCATTTATTTATTTGTGGAAGAAAGGGAAATAAATTAATTCAGGGAATAAAGCAAAGTTGTAAATAATTAATGACCATTAATTAGAGTGTGGTGACCTGTGGGACTTTTTCAATCCAAAACATAAAAGAAGAGCAAGCAATAACATGCAGAATTTTCTATTATGTTAGTGCAGGGTCTTTAATATTTGTTACAAAGGAAACTGTGGAAGGCATTAGGGCACATTTTCAAAATTAACTGGGTATATAAGAGAGAGTGATAGAGGGAGAAAGTCACTTGGCTATTCCTTAAATGCCTCTTAAGTTTTGGACAGATTTTCACTAAAATTAAATTCAGAAAGTGGAAGCAAGTGGTGACATGGATTCTGGCAGCCACAACGGAAGGTTAATTATGGCTTATTTCATAGACTTGGAATAAAATTCTGGCCTTTCTTAGCAGCAACTGGAGTTTTTCCATTGACTTCATTGTGGCCAGCATTATGGATAAGAAGCGATGTAACAGGAGATGTTTATGAAGATTTCTCTTAGGCATAGTTTTAATATAATTTTTCTGCTGGCTGGGTGGTTTTGGTTCATACACTCTGTTCTCCCCACATTTTATATGGCAGACAAGTCAAAACAGCTTGAGATAATCAGATTTAAGAAAGAACAACAGCTATGTAGTTCCTTGTAATACTTATTATAAGGAATATTTCAACAATTCAGAAACAAGACTGGCCAGGTAAGACTTGCAGGACCTAATTGCAAAGGTTACACACCTCAGCATTGTCAAGTCCTGCAGAAAAATAGTGGCAAACTTCTACTAATAAAATTATAACTCAATTATATTCTACACGTAGCTTTGAACCATAGCTCAGGAGGAGATAATATTCTGGCCTGGTCCAATTGTATTTTCCATATCCCACTTTTGGACAAAGGTCTTATTGACTTGGTTTAATGCTGCATGAAGGCAGACAGCATCAGGGGACCTGGGACAAGGAACAGATGTCTGTGAGGCAAGAATAAACAGATCCCAGATCCACTCAACAAGATTTCATCTGCAGTGGCATCTGTCAAAAGGTAGCACAACTGAAACTATTTTAACTTTGGACATGAAATGCAGCAGCGCTGGCATGACCCTGATACTGCCTCCAATGGAAAAAGGAGTGTTCCACCACCATTATGGGCAGGTGGTCTAAAAACAAGATAACTGTTTTACATTTTATGAGTGGTGGCGCGAAAGCCTCTATTTTGAAAAGCACACAGCCCTCTAAATGAAATACATCTTGGGTTGTGTTTTCCTTAGTCTTATCATAATACCTCAGTAATACTCTGCATCTGGAAAGTGAATTATTCACAGATTATTGACCAAAAAAATGTAGAACTGAAACAACATTAAAGCATATTTTTCTTCCCCAAATATTTATAGAAGGATTAAGCAAGATCATAGTTTAATAATTTTGCCTTAAAAATAATTTGCTTGGCCCGGTACATAACAGCAATTTCTAGTGTCAGTGTTGCAGCAAAGGTACAACATACTTAAAGAGGCAATTTTCTTGGCAAAGAAGAGTCACTTTTGATTAGATTAGAGGACATGAAATTAGTTTAGGGGCAATGAAGAGATAAATGTACTCATTTAGGGACTGCATAGCAGAGGTAAATCGAGTCGTGAAGCTAAAACAAGTAAGCTGGGACTGAGGGTTTCCCCCCAAATGAGATTTTGTTCTTAGCCCTCATGTTTCTAGAGGTGAAAACTGTTATGGTCCCAGCCCACACTAAAAATCCAGTAATCTCATAAACAAAGAATTTATTTGATTTGAAATGATTTGTATGACTGTGCTTGGTTTGATACAAAGACATAAAGTGGTAGAAAACCCTACAATTTCACAGGCTGCTTTCAGTATTTCTGGTTGATGAGAAAGAAAACACAAGGATGAAAAAGAACCCGCTAAACTTAAGAGGGAAAAGTGGCACATATATAAAGGCAAAGAAGACCAGGAAAGACAACTGGGAAACATCTAGATGGCAGCTGGATGGAAAATATCAGGAGAACATTTCTGTCTCCTTCCTCACACTCTGATCATAGAATCATAGAATCATGATCATAGAATCACAGAATCATAGAACAACAGAACCATAGAATGGTTTGGGTCAGAAGGGGCCAGAGGGAAGTGCAAAATGCCTAGAAATACCCAAACAAGGATTTTGGAGTCTTGTAGGAGATCTGAGCATACTTAAAGCAACACCAGGTAGTGACACTGTTTTCACTGGAAGAAAAGTGGAGTGAGAGAAAGAAAGGAGAGACAAATAAGTATTTATAGCTTTGCTGTTGTACACTGCCAGGTCTGAAGGGAGGTTTTTATTTCCCAAGCTGCTCCAAACTGCACTCTCAGGATACCAAGCATGTGCTCAACAGCAGGAGCTCTAAATGGGGATATGAAGGCCCCACAGCTGTTGGACTTCAGAGGACAATTTGACAAAAGGGAGGACTGCAGAGAAAAGGGCAAAAGGGGTTTCTAAGGAAACCAAATAGCAGCTAACTTCCTCTACAAAAGTCTGTTTTCAAGGAACAGATCTAATATTTTAAAGACAGCAGTGAATGTAATTATGTGTAAGGATGAAATCTTGGCTGTGGTGACTTTACAGGAGTAGTACTTTGTGCAAAGGTGGCTCTTCAGATCTTCTCTATATAGCTTTGCTTTTTAAGACGTCTGTATTTTTAAAAACAGATTCACAGATCTTTTTATTTGGCAGACCAGTAAATTAAGCCATGGGAAAGACAGAAGCCAGATCCTACAACTTTGTTCACACTAAAATGAGCTCTCCATGGGGAGTTCTTACTTCACCTCAGAAGGAGGTGCTACTGGAATCCAGTTTACAGAAAAATAGATGGTAAAATCAGAAACTTTGGGACATTCATAACTAACAATTTAACAGCAGACCCTGAAATATCATTTGCTGGGAATTTTTATTATCCAGCCAAGCCATTTAATTGGGAAGGTATTGATTCTGAGAAAATTTTCCTTTAACCTAAGATGGATTTTCCACTTAAATTTCCAAGTAGGAAAGACAGAAAGAGATTATTCAGCCATCAGATACTCCACTTCTCTTTCTACAGGGCTGTGGCTACTTTTACACACAAGGGACACCTTCAACAGGGAAGAGTAAAAGATGAGTAGATCAGAATTTAGAACAAAACCACCCTGGTTATGGTTGATTTGGTTTAAATTCTGGTTCCAAATCAAACAAAGCATAAGCCTCCATGTCTACAAGCTGAGGTTAACAATTTAATTACAAGCTGTTGGAACAGAAAAAACACAAGCCAAATCAACAACTAACAAACAAAACCAGACAAAAGACCCCCAAACCAAACTGCCTCACCACCCCCATCCCAATCCTAAAATCCTCAAAAATTTGTTTGCAAAATGGAATTGTCATTACTGGCAATCCATAATCAGGAGAGTTAGAACAGAGGAATAAGACCTGGCAGACTACCATGCTATGTTAGGACTGAATGCACAACTCAGAGCTGGGGCTGCAGGGACCTCACGGTGTGATCCACAGTAAATTAGGACATAGATCTCATTTTGAACCTTGTCCTTATTTTAGGTCTAGCTAATTATTTCATACTGGAAACTCATTTTGATGATAAATTACTTATTCTAGCCTCATATTTCTCCCTTTCATTTAAAAATAGTCCCTACTCTCTATTCCAGCTAATATCAATTAATCTCAAAGCATTTTGAGTTACGGCTTCTATTCTTAGTCGCCTTAATGTAGTTTTTGGTTTTTTTAACCCTCCACACAGAGACAGAAGCCAACATAAATTAGCTCAAAATTCTAATGATATCCTATATGATACGAAAACACCAAACTTCCCAATGCTATTAAATCATTTAAATTTTAAAATAACAAGATAAATATAACTAGCTAGAGTTCAGACAGAATTACCAGTGATTATCTGAGAAATGCAGAAGAAATATTGTACTTAAACTCATGTCAATCACCAAATAAAGCAGATGTTGGCAATCTATGACAGATTGGTGAGATAAGAAAACCATTTATTCTTTAATGTAAACTTTTTCAATTCTGTGAAAGATTTTGTTTTAGAGAAGAGATTAGAGACCTCAGTCTCACAATCAAGGCCCTGTTCAGTATCCCATTGGCAAGGACATGCCTATCACTGGGAAAGTAAAAATCCCCACCTCTTCAGTGTCACTTGGCTTTGCTGAGAACAGATTATTTACATGCTGAGTGAGTTGAATAGCACAGGTGAAATCAAGACTCATAGGCTGCTCATAAATCTCCTGCTGATTTGAGCTGAAATAGGATTTCATAACAACTCTGTCCCAGGAGAAGAGGATAGGATTTACATAAAATGTGCCACAGCCTGTGTGCTCTTCTGTCCCCATTCCATGTTTATTTCAGTAAATGGATTTTAAATTATTTTGGTAAAAATTATTGGAAAAATTAAATGTGCTTATTTGCACCCAGATGCATTACCTTCATATTAATACCAACAGATTTTTCCAGAGTATATTTGCATATCCAGTACCCTGAACAGCCATAATCTCATCCATGTCATGGGAGAGGAACAGCCTACCGACCTTGCACTTAGCCTGAACGGAAATGATCATTTTTATGCCAAGCAAAAATAATTTTAAAAAATTATATACCGCCACATATTTTATGAAAAGAAATGGTTATGCGATTGTAGAGAGAAAAAAATAAACAAAGGATAGCTGGATATTTATAGAAATTCAGTGAGCCAATGTGAGGCCTGGTGTGACCTCTGCAGTTCCAGGGATGCATTTGGCTCACTGTGTCTCTTCTCATTATGAACTCCTGACAAACAAATGGGGGAAAGGATGTAAAAAACAGATGAATATTTTGCTTTCTTCTTTTCAGGAAAATCAGGACATACGGAAAAAGCTTAAATCCTAAGAGGATTAAACTGCCAAGTTTATCCACATTTGTACCAAAAAAACCCTATAGATACATGTGACTTGCAAAAGTATTCTAGAGTTTGCTGTGTCTTTTCCACTTGAATTACTCCCAACACACACAATGTTCCAGTTTTCATTATAGCTGTGCCAATTAAAAAAAATAAACTGAAATAGCAGATAGTAAATTCAAGAGCCTGAAAGCTCACACTAATTGAAAAAAAAAATCATAGATCTTAAGGCAGGAAGAAAGAAAGCACTTTTATCAACTTGTCAGAACTCCTAAAGAAGACAGATCACACAAATCTGTCAGGGAATTACTGTATTTAAGATCTAGTAATAGGCACGCTGACAATTGATTGGACTTTTGGGAGACAGAAATTCATGTGTTTGTTCAGTATGGCTACTCTTAAGCTGAATGAATGGATGTATTTCCCAAAAAAGGTGATGTGTACAAGTAAAAACCCCAGAGCACCAAGGAAAAGATGGTGCTCAATATGCATTGACTGTGTACTTATCTTGTAGATTATATTTGATGGGAACTGCCAGTGCAGCACATGCAGCTCCAAAATTGCTTTGTTCTTTCCTGAGTCTTTCAGCTGAATTTGGTTCATTTAAAGATGTTTTCTGCTTTTTCTGAGCTGGCTACTTTGCATATTTATTGCTAATTTACAAGATCTGGAAAAATCTATGGAGTTACAAAGGCCTCTAAACTACTTCATGGGAAGCAAGAACAAATAGTCCAGACCCCAAGCCTTTAGAAGCAGAGAAAATTTGCAAAGAGCTGAGATGGGCATCATGTGGCAGTGTCAGTGGGATAGTGTTTTCATAGCTGCAGCTGGCACAAAGCAGTGGATAAGGCCAAAGGAATGAGAGGCACTCCCAAAACAACAACTTTTAGGAGATGACTGGGAGTAGAGACTGGGAGGCAGAGCACAATGACAAGCTGTTGTTGCAGCAAGTGGACATAGCTGCCTAAGGCAATTGTGGTGCTTGCCCAGCTATGGAGCAACATGCATCTCGTCACCACCCCACTGGTAATTTATTTGCCTTCTGTTTTTAGATAATTTATTTGAAGCCCAGAGGCATGCTGCTGTCTGCCTGCACAGCACTCAGTTTAGACTGTGTCCCCAACCTGTGGGGTGTTGGTACTCATGGAGTAACAGCTACAGACAGGAGGAGAACATCAAGTGGACAGCAAGTGGTGGATGGATTAAAGGATAGGGATATGACATAATTGTTGTGAAATGAAAAGAGTAAGAAAATCTCCTTTAATTAAAGAGACATTAAGTATAGCCAAAATTCCTGCAGCATCCATAACAAATAGAAACCAAGAATACTTCACATAGTTGAATGGGTTTATACACAAACATTTTTTGTTTTATCAGTCAGGAGTTCTCGCCTTCAGTTACAGAAATCTTAAGAAGTGTCACCGAAACCCAGCCAACTATGTGAGCCTTGGCACACAGCAGCCTTTTAACAACTCACACCAACGTACACCAGAGTGCATAGTCAGGAGTAAAGACAGCCTCAACAAAAAATGACTCAAAAAAGACAGCAGCTCATTAACCTTGGCTGAATCTGTCCCATGCAAAATTAAGATAAGTTTTTATAATGATTATTATGGTCATGTTAATGACTAGAAGATAAAGCCCCATTAAATCTCAGTTTGATGCTTTTCCATCCTGCTGCTGCTGCTGATCAGCCCCCCTCAGTAGGCAGAGCACTGAATTTTAACCACCATCTTTAAGACAGAACATTCGGCACTACAGTGTGGCTTGGAAACTGTGCTGGCACGGCAAGCACTGCTTCTTCAATATAATATGCAAAAATCACCCAGAAACCTCTTGAAGGGTTAACAAGGCAAATCTTTAAACAGTTAATAATATTATCCTTGTCAAAACATACTTCTCCTATCACACATTTCTTTACTATACCTAAAGCTATTCTCCAGTCCTCCCCACTAATCCTAGGCAGTGCTGAGCAGTCACATTCCTCCTGCATTGTTTAGAATAAATGTTTACTCCAAGGCCTAAGTGTTCTCAAAGAGAGAGTGAGAAAATGGCAGCTGGGTCATGTATATATTTTTACCACAGATTATTAATGTGGGAGTTGGCTCCTCGTTCAAATGGGAACTGAAGACTAAAGCAGACATGGTACTGTGCCAAGCTCAAGAGAATGCTACCACGTGGAAGGGAGATATTATTTTGCTCTCTGCAAGATCCATTCATCTATACAAAGACTGTCAGTTCATAGTTTTATGTGATTTTCCACATATGTCATAGACATCAACTTAGAGCAGGCTTTTTAACCCTACCCTTGTATATACACATGCTTGAATGTGTGTGTATGTGTATACATTTTAGAAACATCCAGCTGAGAGACAAACTTTGGCTAATTGACTTTTACTGGCAAAAATTCCTCCCTGTTTAATAATTTTTGTCGATTTTGCATCATTGTGGTTGAATCTGTCTTTGCTAGCTGACTTCTCTCTCCCTCTTGTTTATCTTGCTGTTAGTTATGAAGTGAAACAAGAGGAAATATCAGTACTTTTTTCATCCCTGCATTTTAACTCTTTTTTTCTGTTAAGCATTTTGGGAGACATATAAAGTAGGAGAGAGGCGACAAAGCAGAAATTGAAGAATGTGTTGCTATATGGTGCCTCATCTAATTAATGAATGGCTGTTTCCCCAGATAGACTATTTTGTCCAAGAGTAAATAGTCTTCCACTGTTGTAGTTATCTGAACATTATTTTAATGAACTCTTTCCAATACTCCTGTGAGGTAGTCATTAGCAATTATTATAGATTTTATATCATTATATTATCATCATCTTTATGATACAGATTGCCAACACAGAGGGGGAAGGTCCATCATCTAAACTGTTCCTGAGAAGTCAGTTTACACACCAAAGTAAAAACACCTCAATATTTTATCTTTTTTGTTACCGTATGGACATAATACTATAAATATTCCTATTTTTATAAGTGAAGGCTTATATATCAGCAGGCTGGTTGGGAAATCATTATTCTACCAAAAGACTACGACTGATCAGGAATGTCTAATGAGGTTTTCCTCCAGCTAAAAAGCACAAGGAGGATCTCATTTAGTGCGTGCGCTCACAGAGTACCTCTACATGTCTACTGTGTGTGAATCATACTTTGGCTATTGCATTCATTAACACAAAGAAATGGCTGTAACAGGGTTCTTCTATTCAGGCCTTTAACAGAGTGTTTGCAGGGTTCAATCCTCACTTCAGTCCTCACTTCTGTTGAGCAAGTTCACACCCACAAGTCCTGCCTTCCAGCCTAAGCTGTAGGTTATTTGGGAGAGTTTATGCCTCTGCTCCTCCTCCTAGGAGTCACAGATTTCAAAGAAGAATTGGACAACTGTCAGGACTCAGTTCCAGTGGTTACAGAAGTCCCTTGGAAGTTTGGGGACATGGTTGCCAGATCTTTTTCCAAGATTAGTTTATATAATTTACCTGAAGGCTATTTCATAGATATCATCAGTTTTAATCTGGTACGACAAATCACTAATAATATTCCCAATAACTGTTTTGTTGGTTCCAGATTCTGGATGGTTTCCCATTTTCAGGAGTTAAAGCCACTCTCTCATGAGAAGCTCCTTCCCTCAATAACATCACAGCACCGGCATGAGTGGTGCTGCAATGCACCTACACTGCATGGAGGGGGGAATGCTCTAGAGAGGGTGACATGGCAAAAGTGGGATGAAGAATAAAGGAAGATTCATTAAGGAATGAATGAATGAATGAATAACAATATTTAAACAAAATACTTGCAGTGTATTCACCAGAGGACCTAGTGTGGGGTCCCTTGGGAAAATGAGGGTATCACTTCATAAATAGCCACGTTGCAGTGCCAAATGAGATCCTCCCACACACAGATAAGCTGAATTCTGCAACTTCTGTTAAAGTAGTTGCTTTTCAACCTAAATAGCATTTATTTTAATGGCACTTAAGGATAAATAAAGACAAAAGGAATAACAATGTCATGCAGCATACCAAGTTGGGCCATTTCTCCTTGCAAGTGGCTTAACTTAAGGTAATTGAGCCTCTGCCTCACGTTCCTACAAGTTTCAGACAGGATTCTTGCTTTGTTTGTTCTTTTAAAGAGGGTTATGAAAAGGCAAACCAATAACTTTTGCACTAAGTTAAAGCAATTAGCTTAGAACACCAGTATCAACATAAATATGATTAAAATGTGTAGCTACGTGCTGTGTAAACTATTGCTGCACAGAACAGTGTGAGGAGAGCTAAATAACATGAGCACAAGAGAAATCTTAAATAGGGTTTGATACAAGAGAAAATCCTTATCAATTCAAAATCACTGCCTCAAAGCCAGTGAGTCTAAGCTGTATAAGTACTATTTAATCTACCTACAAATAAGATCTAATCGTAGATGGCTGGGTCACTATCATTCTCCTAAGCAAGAGAAAACTTGCTAGCTCATTTGATAACACATCTTTTCTTTTTGTGCGGCTGGATTTTTGGCATACCATAGCTCAGCCCTGTTTGGAGCCTTGTAAAAATCACTTATCTGGGCCTATCAGTAGCCAAATGGAACATTGTGAGCATTCCCGCTGGAGCTGCCAGAGAAATAATGGCTCCCTGAGGATTAACTTCTCAGTTAAAAAGAAAGCAAGCCTGTGTTACCACAGCATAATGGCCTTCATCTGTAACCTAGATCTGGGCTGGCTTCTTTCAAGTGCTTTTTCACTATGCTATCAGGAAGGGAAAAAGCCCATGCAGTTTGCAGGGAACTTCACAGGATCAAATGGTGCCAGTAGGAACCAACCCGCCCTCCCCTGAGCCCTTTTGGAGGAAGCCTGAGAACAAGGAAAGGTCTCAAAAAGCCTTCCTGGAGAGAGATGAGGGGCAGGGAACAAGCACGGCTTCTTCAAAAGGAAACAGTATGAGGATAAGCATCCCTGTGTGCTCTCCTGCCCTGGTGTGTGGATTCAGGGAACAGAAGGAGCGACTGTTGCTGCAGTTTCTGGTCACTAAGCCTTTGAGAGCAGGAGACACTCTGGTGAATCACAGGGCAGCCCAAAGTGCTGGCCACTGCCTGCAAACATCAGCACCTCTTCCTGACTTCTGCCAAGGGCTGGGTCTAAAATAAAGCCAGGCAAGGTCATCTTAAAGTCCTCTGCCTACCCGACTGTTCTGTGCCCAACAAGACATTGCATCTCCCACAGACACTCAGGCCTTTCTGCCTAAAATATAATACAGATTGTCCTGCTGACAATCTTTCAAGTAAGCTTCTAAAATGAAGGATGACAGAGCCTGAGTCCACCAATGTTTGTGTGCAAAAATATTTTTCTTCCCTTGAGACAGTCTGTCGGCAGAACACCAGTCACAGTGCTGGAGCAGGAAGGAATAAATCCCTGAGCTCATCCACGCTGAAGGCCAGTCAGTACAACTGGGGTACCACTGCACTGACCTCAAAAAAGGGCAGTGTTAAATTAATGGTGACTAATAAGAAAATGATACCCCATTTATCTTGAGAGCCGTGGGCTCCTGATGACTTGGACCATTTTCTGGAATCAGAAAGGCTAGCTTTGGAACTGGTCAAGGTAGGTAGGTTGGAAAGGGGAAACTCAGTTTAGACATCTAATGGGAAGTGCCTCAGTTCAGAAAAAGCATTCCTGTATAGTTAAAGAATTTATTAGAGATCAACACCACGTTTGCTCATCTGAACTGTTTATTTGACGTACCTACATCTATTCATTTATTCCACAGCATGCCCAAGCAGACAGCCCTGGTTTTACAAACTCTAAATCCAAGAACCATAATAAAATCCATTTCTTTACCTGCTCTGTGAGGAACTCTCAGGTACGTGGTACATGAAGACATTTCCTCGGGAGGCAGCAGCCCAGTAACTCGCCATGTTTATGATGGGACATGTGATAAACTGGTCTCTGATAAAAAAGGAGGAGCAGAGAACAGACAGTTGTGTAAAGAAAAAAAAGGAAGAACCCTCACAAGCAACAGACTTCTCTCTATCTCAATAGTTTCCTTTAACTTTCCAAACCAGCTCATATCTCTGTCTTCAAATCAACTGAAGAAAACCACATTCACCCTCTGCAAGACTAGTACTACTTGGAATTCACTAGAAGTGCTATTTTATGGAGTGTTGAATGACAGTAAACCAACCAGATCTGACACATGAGAAATATCCTGGCAGAAAAAACCCAAACCAAACCAAACAAAAAAACCCAAACAAACNCCCCCCCCCTTTAGTCTAGCTTATAAGGGCTCATGCTTATAATAGTTTAAAGTTCTTTCTGGTACCTAATAAGAGGTTTTATATATTTCCTGAATTAAGGATCAATAATATAATATCTGAGTTTGTATCTCGGTGATTTCTTGGGTAGAGTTTCCAGAACTGGAATAGGTAAGAGACCACTTTTGAAGACAACCTGCAGGGCTCAGCAGTATGGAATTTCTGGTGCAATATGTCTGGGAGAGAAAGATTAACCAATAAGAGTGCAATGAGGAAGTCAAGTGATCAACCAGGTCTAAAAGGTTCAAGTGAAGCAAATGTATCCAAACCTTCCTACGTTCCTTTGCCCCAGGATGGGGGCTGGAAGGTGGGGTGAGTAGGTGGAAGAAGCACAAACACTTCAAGAGGGGCAATGGTAGAAGAGAGGAGACCTTACTACAATATATCTCACTACGATTCCTCAAGGCATTATACACACATGTATCACCACTGCCCATTCTTCCTGTGCCTGAGGACTCAGCACGTGCTTTGGGCATTTATATACTTTAACCTAGATGAGTGCATACAAATATATCTGCTGAGGAAGTGGGAGGTTTCAATTCTCAGTTTAGTGAATCTGAAACAGCAGCTTCTCCTTCAGACTTGGCAGGTTAAAAAAAAAAAAAGACTGGTGCAAGAACAAACAGTGTCAGAGAAGCATAAAAACACGTCGCTATTTTTACCTGGTATAGTTATGAAAGGCACTGTTTGGGTAGCTATCTTGGTTCAGCAGAGTTTATTTTAAGCTCATCTGTGAGACCACAAGCTTTGGGCTGACTGACCACAGGGCTCTTTGACAGTTATGGTTGACAACACCCAAATGAAACAAAAATTACTGCTCTTCACATGCCTACCAGCATGGGGTTTTAGAGGAGCAGATGGTCTTTGAAAATAGGGAGTGTGGGGATAGCAATAGCTCTCAGTTGGTGCTTCAGGAGGGGGGAATAAAGTCACCTATTCTGAGAAGTAGAAAAAAACCTAAATATATAGTAATCATAAAAATGAAATGGCCATCTCTTACTAGCAAGGTACAAAAACAAAAACAAAACAAAACAAAAAAATCTCAAACAAAGTAACAAACAAAAAACAAACCAAAAAAAAAAAAAAGGAAAAAGAAAATGAAACTAATTTTACATTTGGGAAAAAATACCAGAAAATTGCAGCCAAAAAAAATTTAAAAGTAGAATTATTTTAAAACCACAAAATATGCACAAGGTATGTTGTTTATAACAACCATTTATGTTGCTTTATCACACTTTGTAATCCTGTTAAAACTTTAGCAGTTAATTCCTGATGTAAAACTTTTCTTGGCTTACACATCTATGCTGGTAGTAAGTTTTTTGCTAAAAAGAAACAAAACTAAGGAGAAAAAAACCCAAACCAAAACAACCAACCAAAGATCAAAAAGTCCAAAACCAATCCCCTGTTTTCTCCACCATGTATGTGATGCTGATACAGGTGACTCTCATTCTGTACCTACTGTTTCATCTCACTTTCTGCAGTAGCTGGAGTAATTTCCAAAGTGTTTGAAGCAAAGTGTTATCATCAGATGCCCTGGTCTCACTCATCCTTTTGCTTGGCCAGAAATGAGCTATTCACTTCTTTCCTTGGCCAAGGTATTTGCCTCATGCTGTAAATGAGCAGGTAATCCTTACACCCAGGAGACTGCCAAGCCTGAGTAGGTGTTGCTGTATCCCATTCCTGATGGAAATGTGTGATGTGCCAGCCCTTGCAGCTGAGCCCTTGCAGTCCTGAGCAAAAGTCAAGGTTTGCACCATACTGAGCCCTGGGCTGAATGCCAGCGATCAAATCTGATAGCCTTGTGTTATAACAGCTCCTTATAGAGGGGTCTCTGTATGGGAAGAATGGTTAAAATATAAGTCCTATAGTGGTTTATTATGGCTTAAAACCTCACTGATCTAAAGAATTACCCCCCCAGGGGTGACAGTGGTGATGGAAGGAGACTGAAGACCAGTTCTGGCTTTGATGCCCATGAACCACAGTGCTTCTACACGTACTGCAGCCAATGGCCCAGATGTCGTGGTGATGGGAGGCCCATCCCTGGGACAGGCTACAAAGGAGGACAAATGTGGCAAGATGTGTGAGTTGATAAATGGCACAAAGCTCAGCCCACAACCCTCTGGCTTGTTTCCTCCACGACCTCAGTGCACCGGCACACCTGGACCACCCAGAAACTACTGTCCACTTTTTGAGTCAGATGTTTCCAAGAGAATCTTGGCTCCTGTTCATCTCCTGCTCCCTAGGGCTCTCCCAGAGCAATGTTCTGCAGCTCTGATGAAGGAATAAAAGGAAAATTCTGTCTCTGAGGTGTTGTGGAGAGGCTCACAGTGGACAGAAAACACTGAGAGTGCAGACACCAGGAGCCTGTAGCTATGGATATCTCAGTTCAGAACAAAAGTGGAACATCTTAGACAGGCCCATTAGGATTCAAGTCACCAATTTATAAGCCACATCACATTAGAAAAAAAAGTAAACAGTTTTCACAATGAATCTGCTCATAAAGCAGAGACAGAAATAGGGAAACAGTTTTTTGATTTATTTCTGGAAAATCTGTTCCACTTAAACATTCAGTCCCTGAATTTGCTCAGAGGCAGAAAACAGGAAGTTTTCAACTCCCACCTCCCAAATGTCCAAGCAATGTTTCAATGCAACGGATGGCAGTGCATTTACTGGAGGCAAGTTGCTTATTCCTCTGCTGACATGCATGAGGTGCTGGAGCCTATCCAGAGCAGGGCAATGGAGTGGGGAAGGTTCTAGAGCACAAGTCTGATAAGAAGCAGCTGAAGGAGCTGGGGATGTTTAGCCTGGAGAAAAAAGGCTCAAGGGGAACTTTATTGCTCTTCACAAGTGCCTGAAAGAAGGTTGTAGTGAGGTTACTTTTCCAAAGCAACAAGCAAGAGGAAATGGCTTCCAGTCATGCCTGACAGAGTAAATAAATATATTTTGCAGGTTTCATAATTAAAAAAAAAAAAAGTGTAATTTCTGAAATCAAAGTTTTCAAATTTGACCACCATGAAAAAGTATCTGACAGTATAATTAGGGGACTAAGGAAAAAAGGCAGACTATTAATTCTACTGTCACAGGGATGAGACAACTCAAGGAACTGTTGATGCACAGTGTGCAAGCAACCCAGAAATTTATGACATGAAAATGCAAAAAGAAGCATTAGTAGTCTGAACTCAATATCTAGTTCTAGAAAGACATGTCAAACTTTTCACAAGGCATAAAAATTACTTCAATTTCTGTTTACCGATGACATTGGAAACCTCACGGAAAATGAAGTCATATTCGCCATTTTCTGTTCATTTGCATAAGAATTTCTCAAGTTTTTCAGAATATAAAAGCATACTTTAGATAAACAAAACAAACCTTGCTCAACTCCAATCACAAAGTTGTACTAGGAGGACTTTCTTACCGGGTGGCATTTTCCAACGCCCTGGAAAAGGATGAATAATCATCAGTTGAGTGTTCCAGGGAGTAATACCATGTAGCTGCATCTTCAATGAATGAGTTGGACTCTTCTCCTCCGAGAGAATTTTGCAGAGCCTGATAAAAGGCTGTTTTGCTGTTGGGTCTTCCTTGACTTTCTTCAAATTTCTGAGAAAAAAAAATGCATACATGGAATTCAGAAACAAAACCAAAAGATAAATTTTTTAGTGGAAAAATGTAGGCTCAGATCTCCCTCTGCTGGAACAAGTCCTCTCTGCTGTGATCTCTGATTCCTAGGGGATTGAGTAGGGAACAGTCCTACTTCTGCTCTCCCAAAACTGTCACCAACAAGAAATACTGGCTTGCTCTGGACACACTGCAGTACAGAAACCCCGATCTAGGAGGTCCAAACCATAGGTACCAAGCTGTGCCAATGGATCCCTAATAGTACAGAAATCCTGCTGGCTCTCACAGAAAGGGTTCCCAGGGACAGCCCTCCACTGCCTGTGTGTCCAGTGCTGTCTTTCTGATGATCTCCATAAAGCAAAACTAGGGGGGAGAGAGGGAGTTACTGTTTTTTCCCTTGAAAATTCCAGAAAGCAAACATGTTGTTTAGGCCATTTCATGGCTATGTCACTCTGCCTCTTCAGGGAACACCTACAAAGGAACATGGCTGTTCCAAGTTCTTTATTTAGGTCCCTTCTGGAATAATATCTGCCTTAGAGCTGGAAGAGAAATTCCATTCCTCCAAATCCCATTGCAGGGAACAGCCATGATCTTCAAACTTTATAACCCTTAGGGCCTTTCAGAGAAACCAACAGGGAAATGCCCTTTTTCCTGAGATCTGTGATCTGAAACCTTTCCTAACATAAAGGCATGTTCCCCAGAGCAAAGTGCCCATGTCACAGGGACCACCTTCTATGCCAAACTTCATATTTTTACCAAAGGTAAAGACCGCTGTAATTTTTCAGCACATCTTTCTTTGAGGAAGTTTTTTTTATGTTATCAATTGAAACTTTTCACTTTTAAAAAAAAGTACTTTAATTTCAGAAACAAAACAACTTCATGAAAAAAAAAAATCTACCCTGAACTTTCCTGTGCATCAAGTCCTTTCTAAAGAGGGCACTATACAGGTGCATACTGGTTGAAACTTGGATAAGAACTCCAGAGAAAAAGATCTAACAAATCACTTCTATTATTTTGGGCAGTCAGTCTGATGCAAACTAGGCCAGTGTCTGCCCAGTTGAGTTACTGTAGATGCTTTACTTAATATATTATTTTGATGGCCCACAGCTGGTTTTCATCATTCTGCTTAAAGGTCTTTCCACAACCCTATACAGAGAGTACAGATGGAATAATAACTTTTCAGTAGATTCACAGAAATGAAAGATGGAAAATAAGTTCCCATGTGCTGAGGCTGAGGTTTGTCCTTAGTATTCTAATGCTCTTTGCATTTTGAATAATTTAAGGGATTTGAAAACTCTACCAAGTATCCCAAAGTCCAAGGAGATCTTGGCAATTTTCCTTGTATTTTTAATAGATTCTTCTTTTGCTGGGTTTTGGCCCAGGCAATGTGAAAGAGTCATGTGGTGCCAGCTTTAGTAATACAGATGAACTTTTAAAAAGATGGGGAGCTCGCTCCTGACACGTCACTTCAAGTGCCCAAATGCCACATACGAAACTGCACAGCACTCTTGTCTGCAAAATCATTCAGCTTAAAACCAAGGACAACTGCAAGGACACACACATTCTTCTGCAGGAAATAGAAATGTCACTGAAGATCTGACTGCAAGTTTACTGAATTCAAAAGCAATTTTTCCATCACAGCTTCAGCACACATCAGTTCAGGTTCCTACTAACCAGCAGAAGCATTGCTTTGTTTAGTTAAGAATCTCTCATTTGAAGACTGGGGTTAGCAGTTGTGGGTAAGAAAAGATACTTTCCCATGGCAGAGCAAAGCCCAATCTCTTCTGTATAAATCAACTCATACAAGCAACTTTCATGCAGTGCTTTCATTTTGTTGGCTTTTTAAAAGGGATTTGTTAACTTGTTCTATTCTTGCCATGGATACGTAAACCAGAGAGAAACAAAGTGAAAAAAATCTTAGGGTATTGATTATTTAACCTAGGAACAGATCCATCATTGTCTCATTAATGGTCAAGTATCAAACAAAGGTTATGGTTGAAAACCACAGAAAAGGAGATGGATCATCATACACCAACATTTGGTTTAGGTGACAAACTCCCTGCCAAATGTTTTTTAAATGCTGAAATTGGTGAAAATGAAGTTTCATGAATGAGTTTTTGAGTTAAAAAATTTAAAACCAAAATCATTTGGTAGTTATTAAATACAGAAAAAATCAGTTCAGGATAGGAAGTCTCTGAGCTGTAAAGTGCTAGGAGTTTGGGGAGCTTTTACCAGAAGTATCAGATTTGCTTACCCTATTCTTACAAATACCATCTTTTAACCACTGCTGAAAACAGCATTTTGTGCTGAACAGCCCTTTGATCTGACTCAGTGTGGTCAGCATTAGGTATTTAATTTCAGAAGTCAAGGAGAAGAGGCGAGGCTGGCTTGGTGGGACAGGGATCTCTTGGAAATAAGGCAAAAAAGGAAGGTGTACCGGAAGGCCCGGGTGAAGCAAAGTCAGGTGACATGGGAAGAATACAGAAATGCTGCTTGCCACTGTAGGGAGAGAATTCATTTGGCCAAAGCTCAAGTGGAGGTCAAGCTGCCAGAAATGTGAGGGGCAATAAAAAAGTTTTTTTCAAATATATTAATGAAAAAAGGTAGTGTAGAAATAACACTGACCCTTTCCAGAATAAAGATGGTCACTTCCCCCACCAGGACATGGACAAGGCAGAGATGTTCAATACATTCTTTGCCTCTGTCTTCAACGCTGATGGTGGACCATGAGGGCCTCAGTGCCTGAGCTGGAAGACCATGACTGTGAGAATGATCAACTCCCAGCTGACTCTGAAATTGTGTGGGATCTGCTGCACCAGCTGGATCCCTACAGATCTATGGATCCTGATGAGATTCAGGTGAGAATGCTCAATGAGCTAGTTCATGGCCTTCCAAAGCCTCTCTCAATGATTTTTAGCAGTCTTGAGAATCAGAAGCCCCAGCTAACTGGAAGTTGGTGAATATTGTACCAGTTTTCAAGAAGGACAAGGACGACACAGGAAAGTACAGGCCTGTCAGTCTCACTTCAGTGCCTGGTAAAGTTATGGAGAAGATTATTCTGGGAGGTATCGAAAAACATCTGAAAGACAGTGCAGTCATTGGCCTCAGTCAGCACAGTTTCGTAAGGGGAATGTCCTGCATATCAAACCTGATTTCCTTTTATGACAAGGTGACCCACCTAGACCCTTGATCTGGGAAAGCCAGTAGATGTAATCTATTTGGATTTCAGCAAAGCTTTTGATACTCTTACACAATCCTTCTGGACAAAATGTCCAGCTTTCATCTGAATAACTGTGATACATGATTGGTGAGCAACTGACTTGTGGGTCAGGCACCAAGGGGTGTATGGAATGGGGTGATATCAGGCTGGTGACTGGTCCCTAGTGGGGTTCTACAGGGCTCCATCCTCGGCCCAGCTCTTTTCAGCATCTTTGTAAATGACCTGGGCACAGAACTTGAAGGAAATTTGCCAATGACACTAAATTGCCAGGGCAAAAGAGGGGATTGTTTTGCTCTGCTCTGCACTGAGGCAGCCTCACCTCAAGAACTTTGTGCATTTTTGGGCACCACAATATAAAAAAAGATGTTAAGCTTCTAGAGAGCATTCAAAGAAGGGTCACAAGGATGGTGAAGGGTCTGGAGGGGAAGGCATATGAGGAGCAGCTGAAGTCATTGGTCTCTTCAGCCTGGAGAAGAGGAGACTGAGGGGAGACTTCATTGCAGTTACAGTTTCCTTGTGAGGGGGAAGTGGACAGGCAGGCACTGATCTTTTCCCTCTTGCAAACAGTGGCAGGATAAAGGGAATGACCTGAAGTTGTGTCAGGGGAGGTTTAGATTAAATGTCAGGGAAAGGTTCTTCACTCAGAGAGTGGCTGGGCACTGGAACAGGCTCCCCAGGGAAGTGGTTGCAGCACCAAGCCTGTCTGATTTCTAGAAATGTTTGCACAATGCTCTCAGGCACAGGGTGGGATTCTTGGGCTGCCTTGTGCAGGGACACAAGTTTGACTCAGTGATGTGGAAGGGTCCCTTCTGACTCAGTGTATTCTGTGATTCTGTTCTATGGTTCTGTGAATCACTGCGCCTTTGTACAGGTTTCTGTGGTCTTCAAAATGCCCCCAAAACTCTGAAATTTTCAGTTTTCTCAGCAATAATTTATAATAATGAAAGAGAGCTCAACAGGCAGAGATGGATGATAAACAGAACTAGCATTTGTAAGATGGTAAGAATTTTCATCCCTCAAACAGCACTAAAATAGCACAACCTGAAACAATTTCTCAAGCGTTGTTTTGGCTACAGTATAATTTAAACATCTGACTTAAACATGATAACCAAACCAAAGCAATATGTTCAAAATAAAATTTGTTAAACATTAAAAAAACCAAAATATTTTAACTTCTCAGAAACTGATTCAATTCAATCAATTTTCCATGCTCAACATATGCTTCCATTAGAAAATATATGACCAAGGAACAATTTTCAAATCACAGTAGATGCAACAGCTGCCACCACATTAATATAAACAGCTGCACATCATAATTTAATCACAAAATAATTTACATTTTGCTAACCTTTAAAGAGGCATTAGGAATTGGACTCACAGTTACAGGGGGGTTTTCTAAGAAAGTATTTAAGAAAATAATTAAAGGCGACAGGTGCACCTCTTTCCACTCTTCTGATGATTCAAAAACATCATAAACATTGCCTAAATAATGAGTTAAATACTACTTACTGTTCTTGTTGCTGCAGGATAGCTTATGGAGCATATGAGTGAAACTGGCCCAATGTTTTACTTAAAAAGAAATTCTAGCCATAGGTAGACCAAATATTTATACCTTCCAAGGGGCAAAATGTACTTTTCTGACAAACTGAGACAGTGATAATGCTAACAGTGTATGTATAGATCTTAGGCCTTAAATGGTTTTTGACAAGCTCTGCCACAAAAGATGGTGAAGGACCTGCTACCATTCAGCAGTCTTCCAAAAATTCTAACTAGTTTTGAAGTAAAGCGTTCAGCCCATTCTCCTCACTGATGGCATTTATGGAGACAATTCTCCCCTGATCATCACAGTAAATATACACATATCTACCACCTGTTGTATATTGCTGAGTATCTTTTTCCATAAAGAAATTAACTGATTGTAAGAAAGTGCAGGATGGCAGTTCTGTTCTGCACAGGTCCATTTGCTCACACGAGGCAAATAAACTAGATTTCTATTTACCTACTCCCCTATGTCCTGGATTTGGGTTCTGCATCCAACTAGATTGTACTAAAGAGGGGAAGAAAAAGAAAGCAAACGCATGAAATACAACCTCAGTCTTTCAACTAAATCCTTGCAATGTGGAGATCACACAGCAGCATTAACATATGGAGGATACAGACTGGGCTATACTGACCTCCATGCATATACAGATAAACACAGACACAGAGCAGCATGAGAGAATCTGTAAATTTAATGCCATTAGGTCCTCCCACCTGAGCATCACATATAGAACAGGGATGAAATTTTGTCCAGTTGGGAATTGAAATCAACAATTTTAGAGGTTTCTGCTCAGCTACCCTAATCTATGGCTGCTCAAAGCTAATATACCCTGAAGGTCTGCCATGGGAATTGCAGTCAATGGGTTCAGGCCTAACCACTCCATATGTCACATAATAGTGCATTATGGTACCACTTGCCATTCCCTTAACAAACTATGCTTTGTTTCTCACTTAGTTTCAACCCAGTGATGGCTGCACTGGTGATGAGTGGGAAGTGCTCCAGGAAGTGATGAATCTGTCTCAGTTCACATGAATAAGCATTTCAGTGAATGCAATAAAATGGACATTTCATGGGCCTACTTTCTGCTGCAAACATCACTGAGAGACCTCAGCCTTTAATTGTAAGCAAATTGAACATAAATGTTTTCCTAGCACATAAGTGGTGCTTTGTGTCTTTCTGTTTCATTTTTAATAGCAAAGAACTTAAAAAGGCACAGGCGCAGCATTGCAGTGGGAGTACAGAGACACCCAGTGCAACAGTGCAACCCAAGGCCAGTAAGATCCAACAGAACAGGGTGCCATCTGGATTTTCCACCTTCTGGTCTGGTTGCAGTCTAGAGGTTTCACTCTCACTTCTATGTGAAGAGAGCATAGAATTTATAACACTCGCATGCAACTTCAGTCTAAGGTGATAAGATTTGCATCACGTCTCAAGCTTGCTTACATCCAAATGGCTAAAAGTGTCTTCTTACAATTTACAGGATCAGTACTAAGAGAAATCAGAATTCATAGAGCAAGTCCTTGACTGAATTGCCCAGCACAGGTATTCCCAGGAGCTGGTGGAGCAAGTCAGTAGGGGTTAAATGCTTTTACCCCTCAGTCTTTGCACTGTCTGCACTGAAACCAGCCATCCTAAAGAAGATGGAAATTAGGACTTTGCCAATTCCATACACTTGCCAGAGCACCTTTTAGCTGTGTTTGTCTACTGAAATACAGGCATGGATCTTCTCTCTGCAGGGCAGGAACACAGCCAGAGGTGGATTTGCATCCCAGAGAGGTTTGGTTCACTCTTTTTAGAACAGATTAAATACTTTGGGTGTAGTCAAACACAAACTAGTAATTATGCCTTGGTTCTCCAAGTTCAGTTCAGCACTCTGTCCACCACCTAAGCCTTCCCACACTCCTTAGTGTACCAGCAAAACCAGCTTTGGCTATTCCTAGAGAGGTGCAAGTGAGATTTACCTCAAAGGAACCCTTAAAATTAATAATGTAGATGACTGGGATACAGCATGGATTGTCTCAAATCCTTCTTTGAGGCCTAATGTGGGGAGAGGACATTTGGCACAGGTTAAAGATATCTTATGACATTTATGACAGAGGAAATGGGGCACAGACTTCTAAGTAACAACCACCATCTGCACTAGTTTTGGTCACTGTATCTAAATATGTCTGTGGCTTATTCAGGACTTCATCATCAGACTGACTGCAACCATACATGGTCATGGCCAGGACATGGAAACACTGCTGAGGACCTGGAGAATGCCCGTTCTTAAATTGCTCAGTGATGGAAGGAGCATTACAGTTTCCTGGCAATTAATACCCTAACTGTGCCAACAAGGGGGAAATCAAGAAACTTCAGCCTTGCAGCAGGTCTTTAACAAAACAACCCAGACAGGAATACAGACTGGTCAAAGCATTCATATTCCCTCAAGTCCTAAAAACCTTAAGCCAAGTTTTTAAAGGTTGGGTTTTGTTGGGGTTTTTTTCAGTCCTAAAAACAAGGAAATAGAAATAGAGGGAAATGTGCATTAAAAAAATCATCAGTAGATATGACCCTTTCTTAAGGCTGAGTTGCACCAACTTACTGAGTTCCCTTCCAGTCTTATTTTCTGCAAGCCTTTAAATGAAAAAGTTATTTCAGATTTTATTTTTGGACAGGCAACATTTTTCTACTGAATTCTCAGTTGCAAGTGTTTCTTTTCATTTCATTCTTACAGTGCTGGGACTTAGCACTTGTGCCTATCATCAACATCATGTTTTGTTGCAAAATTTTTAATACAAGATGAAATTTCTTCTCAATTTTGCAGACAACTGTCACATGCAGAAACAGTGGTAAAGGAAAGAATTTCACTTCCTAGTCTTCATCACAGGACTTGTAATGAGGTCACTGAGGTTTATTCCTCTCTCACAAGGTCTGGATCATTATCTGCAGGCCTCCAGTATCACACTATATCTTCTGTGCCTTTTTCCTACGACTTTCTCTTGAAATTGATTCCAAAAGAGAAAAAGACAAGAAAAAGGAGCAGGAAGGTTCAGATTGAGAGTAAACAAGTAATATGAACTTAATTCAGGTGGGCCATTAATTAAATTGGTGTATGTGCTATGGCTACCAGCAAAGACAAGCAGGGACTGACATTTCACTGCCTTCTAAGAGGTGAAATCCACAGAGTTATTGCAAGATAGCAGCAGACAACACAGCGTGGACACAATTCTTTTTGTTTTCATCAGTTTCTGTCCGGAAGCCTTATAGACCACACATCTGGCCAGCGATGCTCTTTATTACAGCTAGTCCATACTCAGAATCATCCTTACAACAATATGTACTTCTAGGAGACAACAGAGGAAAAGGTTGCTAAAAAAACCTCAAAATGCTGACTTAATCCTGCTGCACAGTGAAGAAATGTATAATTAAGTTGCTTCTTCTTTGTGAGATGCTATTGAGATTGAAATATAAATAGGATTTTAAAGATAGTAGAACATAAATGCTACATCACTTCTGGTCTCTTACCTTTTTGTATCTCCAACAGAAATATTAATCACATATTATTATGCCATTAGTCATCCCGACCAAGACTGGCCAGAGAAGGACAATGCATTTGCAATATTTCTAGGGAGCATAATTCAGAACTTGTAGAAGTTCAAAAGCATCTCTCCAGGCTGCATATGATTACTGTCATCACTGTAATCACAGTGATACTATCAGTTCATTAACAGTGAGTGTCTTCCTACCTTAATTGCCTTGGCTCTGGTGATGAGACCATCTTGTTGAGCACTTCCAATGAGCAGATCTACTTTCTGAAGCCAAGGGCGCTGAAGGGCTTTAGCCAAAGGCTCCCGGAGGTAAATTCCATCCATCACTGGGCCCCAGTACTGGAACGGGCCACTTATAGCTAGCAGCTATGTCAGATAAAAAAAAGCAAGAATTGTGCAGTTAATTCAGCTTAGCCTTTACATTATATTTTATTTATGCTTAACTCAACTGATCTGATTCCCTTCAAGTGAAAAAGTAACCAGGTAATATAAGCGCAAACTCATCATTGGCAGGAAACAATGATTTTGCTGACAGTCTTAGGTGAAACAAGCTGAAGAAGCCGAGAGAAATGATGGTCTTATAGTCATAAAAATGTTCTTTTAAACTAGGGATTGACTCCATGCTGGTCCTCATTGGAAAATTTATTGCTGGTGGGTGTTTTAATTCGTGGGTAAAGGATTAATCTCTAGAATTATTTATAGTGCATCTTTCACAAGACTCCCACTTCAAATACATAACACTGACATCCCATACTGCTTCGTTTTCTGCATAAGTTCTCTTATTAAAGCTACAGACATTTGACTCTCCTCTAGAGTAACACCCAGGGGCAGGCAAGAAGGAACTGAAAGGAGGCAAAAAAACAATATTTAGATTTATTTTAGAAGACATGATTAAAGCAGTGTAAAAGGAATTTAGTCTAAATGATAATCAAACTATGAGTATTCATAGCTCAGAGCTGGATGTCATGGACAACAACTTCCTTCCACCAAAAATAGTCCAGTTCCTCTTTCACAAGGATTCAGACTAAATTTTTTTCTAAGCTTTCTCACAGCTTTGTGTGAATGGAAATGTTTTGATTTCTTGCCAGTGTCATATGTTTTGCTATGTTGTACCTTAGTTTGAGCATCATTGAGGACACGAGCAGGCAACTGACGAAGGCAGGCTACAATTTCCTCACTGGTAGATGAAGGGCATCCCACATCTTCAGCCAGGGCTGCTGCTTGGGTCTGTGCTCTCCTTGTAGTAATTATGGATGCTGGAGAAAAAGCTGAGCCTCCCTAGAAAAAAACCCCACAATATTAGTCAACATATATTGTCAGAACACCTGGTTCCCTGGTGCAGGTAAAAAATATGAGAAGAAAAATATGTCCACTTGCAGAATGTAAAATCCTGGCTTTTAAATTAAAACAACCAAATTCTAAAGGTCAAAGCAAAGGGGTGAAGGGTCAGTTAGGCCGTTTCGAGCTCTGCCATGGTTATTTTGGAAAAGCTGTAAGTGTCTATATTATGTCTCTAACCAAATCACAGATCTTTCTGAAAACTTTGGTGGAAGGAGAAACAGTGAGACAGAAGCAGATATGAAGAAGGTGCTGTGAGGCACATGAGGGAATGGAGAGCCCATCTTACAAGAGGAGACTGAAAGGAGTTTTATCATAGGTCTGATAAACAAGGACTGAGAGCAGGTGTGATGTCCATAAAGAAGAGCTCTTTCTACCTTGGGACAATGCTGGTACAAGGACAAATGAGCACTAAGTATTCGCATTGAGCATAAATCAACTTTGGCTAGAAACCAAAGATAACTACCACAAGGAGCTGTGAGAGTCTGGAAGTGCTATGAACTGAGGAAGTAGGAACAAAAGACTAAAGGCAACTGCAGAAGATTAACCAGAGCATGAAGATCAAAACCAGAGCAAGGCTATAGTCCAGTCTCTGTCCCAGACTCTTCATATTCTTCTTACAGCTGTGCCAACATAGCAAACGTTCTTAACAAGAAAGGGTGACACAACATTTTTGAGTAAACATGAAAACTACTTGTTGAAAATGCAGATAAATAAGTTTAAATCTGATAAGATCTGAACTAGAACAGAAAGGTTGGAATAGCTCTGACATGGTGCAAATGACTAATTTCCAAGTATTTGCAACAGTTTACTGATAATAGTTGCTAAGATTAGATTCTGTCCTCTAAAAAACCCCACAACCTAGATGCAAGACATGAAAGACCCCGATCCATTGAACTGATTAACATACTTCTTACTGATTTTGCTCAAAGCATAACTACAAGTCTTGAAAAGCAAGGTAAAAAGAAACAGAAAACAAACTGCAAATCTTTAAATTGAAATTGTCTCAAACATCTGAGCCCAAAGAACTCTGTGAAGCCCTGGCCAATGCCCAGGACATTTTTTTATACTTCAAACAAGCAGAGGCATTGAAACTAATGGGATACCATTGCTCACAACTGGAGAAATTGGTTTCCAAAAATAGTGAGAAAGAGGTTGTTATTTGGGTGTAGAGACAGTCTTTTCAGTTCACTGCATACAGAATTTCCAGTGCTACTGCTACCCTCCTGAAAGGTTTCTCTTCTTTTTTAACAGATCTGGAAAACAAGCACTATTATTAAATTAATGATTGAGATGAAGATGGTTGCAGATGAGCAAAGGAAAAACCTAATTTTTAGTCTGGAACACTGCAAGAGCCATCTTGAATTTTAAGAGGGTGGAAAAACTAAGGAAGAAATAAACACCATTTGGTCTTATTCCTCACTTCTGCACTCAATTTAGACAAGAACTCAAGTGAGCAATGGGCTTTATCCTCTCATGGGATTTGCAGTAGCCTATTTTGTGTTTGTAAGGCATGATATTTGCCAGCTGCTGACTAGGTGCACTGACTCAGCTGGTCATGAGAAAGAAAGAAAAATATCTTTGATGAGAGTATCTTGTCTGTGGATGGATTCCCAGCACACAGACTGAGAACTATGTATTTTAACCTGGTCTTTGGAAGAGCATGTTCATCAGAGTTATGATGAGTGAGACTAGAAAAGGGATAACACACCATGTCAGCTTCCCTCAGAGGAAGAGCTAGAGCTTCCTTGCATTTCATTCAGAAGGAATTATGAGCCCACTCAATATCGCAAAAAAATTAAATCCAGGACTGCACAATATTTACCCACTAATCTGGCAAATGTATTCTTGCACATCAGATCTGAATGTGCTCAGCATGCTTTATCAAGTATGCAGTACCTCCAAATAGCATTCCTTTAAAATAAAACAAAATCGTAAAAAATTAAAGGGGTTCATTTTACCGAACTCCAAAAGTTTCACAAATTTTGAAAGTGTCAGTTTCTGTGAAAATTCTGAACTTACACTATTAAAAGGCCATGTTTGGTAGGGAAAGAGTACTGAAATCAGATGATATATGGAATCCAAAAATTCACTGGGACCAGCAAAACATCCTCGTGTGTGCTTGATTTTGAACGTTTCCTCCTGGAGATTTTAAAAGCTGTGCAAAGTTTCCCTGTCTCAGATATCTACAACCTGAAAGATTGCCCTGAGATCACGTGCTGAGTAAAACAAAGACTGCAAAAGGTTCTGGATTGAAGTGTCCCCCAGGTTCTCTACTGCAGGGGCAGAACTAAAAGCCTGGGGAGGCAAATCTTCATGTCGCAGTACGGGATGTGTATGGGCTGGCAGTAGATACAGTCAAAGCTCAATGAGTAAAACAAAACCCCCAAACTTCTGCAACTTCTGACAGGAGGAGAGCTCGATGGAGCCTCAATCTAGCTGTGGATCTTTTCTCTTCTTTCTGTGAGTGGTTACTAACAGAGTGGTTTATTTGCTCTTTATTCTGGACTTTTTCTTCCATTTTCCATGTTAATGGCCACTTCCTCAGTTTGCTTTTTTTTCGTACAACCCATATTCAGGAAGCAAGTCTTGCATCTGGGGTTTGAAAGAGACCAAATCTTTGGGGTTTGAAAGAGATGTGGTCTCTACTACTTTTAATCGTGTTTAATTTTTACTAGGACTGGAAGCAGCAGGGAGAGAAACACGAGGCATCATTCAAAGAGTATTTGGAAACAATACCATTATGTTTCCTTCCCAGGTGCATCCAAAATATGTTCCAGGCTTTAGAAACATGGCTCCTCTTAGGGCAGAAGTTATGCAAGCAAAACTGTACCAGTTCTCTGCTTTACAAATTCACATCAAAATTCAGGGTCGCTGTTTCTTCATTATTGCCAAAAAAACCCCTTCAGGAACTAATAAGTGAGAAAAGAAGCTGGCATTGCCCAGAACTAATTTTCTTTCTTTTTTGAGCCTGCATTTTTCACATTAAATGGAAATCTTCCCTAAACACTGAATCTACATTACAGGTAGGCTCAGAACACAGAGAATAACAGAGTTACACTTAGCAGTTCCCTCTTCTCCTATAAAACTATAATTTATTTGCATGATTAGTCCCAGCAACCAGTAATGGAGGACTTGTGTACTTTAAAAAATAGGACTACTTAGGCAAAAACAGAAATAGTGGAGAGCCTGTTTATTTCCATTACATGATACCCATATTACCATCAACATGACAGAATCATGAATCAGAAAACCAAAAATCATGAGATCAGCTCAAGAATAACAAACACGGTGTTCTTTTTTTAGTCCTCTGTTTTTTTAATTCTCCAGGAATTCTCCTGTACCTATGAACACAAGAGCTAAAAAATTCACTTTTGAAATTAAGTGAAATCTTCAGATATTTCAGCAGAGTTGTTTTTTGAAAGTGAACATCTAAAAAATGACATATACAATAAAATTGTAGTCATTAGCCACCTTCTCATGACTGGGGTATCATTTTGAAGGGACTTACAGGGAACTGAAGCCACACAAACTTCTTGTTTTAGCTGTCCTTACAGATGGACCCACAACAAGGGAGAAGAAGAAGACAAAGGAAGTTCCATTGACATTTTTGACATGGACCCAGTCGAAAATGTTCAAAAGTGCTACAAAGAAGCAGTTGCAGCTGTGTTACACAATCCACAACAACATTGTTACACCGCTCTCCAAAATTCATAGGAATAGGAGGAACTTTAGTGTTGAGCAATAGCACCTACTGCAACAAGTGATGGCACTGAAGATGGGAGGCAAAGCCTTCCGTACTATTTCGTTCAGGGACCAGGAGCATTGTCAGCATTTCTCTTTTCAATATTATAGGTTCAGCTGTAGAGTAGGAATTGAGATACCAGGAAATGTTGCCACTCACAGCGGTGAGAAGCTGATGAATCAGTATTACGTGAAGATGAATTCTCACTCTGTTATCAGGCTGTGACCAGCTGAGCTGGGGCTGGTACCTCTTGCAAACTTTTCTTTTCGGACATCGTAGCTAAACAGATTTTCATTGGTGCTATCCTGGCCATCCCAATTTTTCCTTCACAACCTCTTGCTGCTGTTCTGATGAGGTGATAAAAAAGAATATATGGACCTCTGTTTGGTTTGTGTGGTCATGGTTTGGTAGTGAGGGAGTCTAAATGAAATAATTGCAGTGTTGTGAGGAAGAGTGAGAGTGAAAAATCCCAGATGGTCATAATCATGCATTACTTCTCATTATCCTGCTCTGTTTAATTGGTAATAAATTAAACTGATTAAAATAAATTAGTTTAATTTCCCTGTCTGTGATGGTAACCAGTGGGTGATCTCTCCTTGTACTTATCTTGACCCATGAGAATTTCATTTTATTTTCTCTCCCCTGCCTGCTGAGGAGGGCAGTGACAGAGCAGGTTTAGTGGTCAGCTGGTGTCCAGCCAGAGTCAACCCACCACGGTGCTATCACCGTACTCTGTACCTTTGTCTCACAACATATGGGGAAAATACAGTTGCCATATAAGCTGCAGTGCTGAATGCCTTTTGATTCTCCGTTTAGTTTGGAAGCTCACTTCTGCAAAATTTTTCAAAAATTATTCAGAACACATCTAATGATTAGAAACTTCACTGGAACTAGATTTTATCATCTGCACTCTGCCAACCCAAATGCAGCTTCCTCTCCTCACACCACAACCTCTTGTTTTCTTCCAAACTGACTTGAAAATGAAATTCTTTCTTGAGCCACCTTGTCTCTTCAACACACACACTCCCTGCAAGTGAATGTGGTTTCTCTGATGGCTGCAACCAAAGCGGCCTTTCTGTGTGCCCTGAACCATGCTATAGGCAATGCAAACAGCAATTACAGTAATACCACCCAAAAATGAGATCAAAAGACATCTAATGCAAACAGTCAGAACAAGGAAATGTCCTGAGAATTCTACTTTCCCAAAGGAGCCAGCTGTACAGCAATATTTTATTTGTTAAAAATAGGCACTCTCCAGGCTCACATGCACACTGTTCCCAGCCAGAAGTATCTGTCAGACCATCTGGTTTGACCTCCGGGATAGCCTGGGCTCTTCCATTTCCTGCCTGCTGAGCTCAAGTGCTTCATATCACTTACAACATGGTTTGTGTTTGACTAAAGCCTGATCTTGCATGAAGCATTTAAGCTGGGCTCAGAGACACAGAGAAACAGATACCTCAGCCTTCTCCTTGGCAGTTTGTGCCTAAGGATAATCGCTCCCTGGACAGGCAACTGCACCTTATTTCTGTTTGAGGGTGTCTTCAGTTTCAGTTAATGCCAGACTAAAGATACTATTTAAATCCTGTTATTTCTCCCTGCATTGAGAAGCCAGCTGCAACTAAGAGACCACTGACTCACTTTCCCAATGAGTTTAGGAGATTATTCTTGAACACACTGGATTTAAAATATTTTCAGAAGTTGTTTTTAATTCGGCCCTTTTTTGCTTCTTTCTTGCAGGGTTGTTTTCCAGTGTCTTTCACTGTTTTTCCTTAGATATCCAATTCCACATGGTGACAAGGGCTTACAAGACACCAAGGTTGCAGGGTTCAGTGTGATGACATTAATGTCAGTTTTCCAGGCTTTCATGAAGTCTGGCTTCAAGAGCCTGGAGAAGTAGAAAGCTTTGGGAACAGCTCAGGGAGTCTCTGTCACAGCTAAGAAGACATTTGGCAGACACCTGGCAAACACCAACACAGGGAGCGTAACAGGGAATGGTCAGGTCAGTCCAGGAATGGAAGGGGAGACTGAGAAAGAAAAGTTTTTCCCTCCAAAATTGTCTACTAGACTATAATTTCCCTATTAAAATGGGGGGAAGGCAAGGGTTCTCTCTCTTACATCAAAAATAACATTTGAAGAAGGAAGATTTCATATATCAGCCTTTGCAAACCCCTCTTTGCTGACATCAGAGGCAGCCCTGCGAGGACAATGTTCCTCTCACGAGTGACTCACAGAGTGCCTGTGTCAGGCTAGTGACTTGAATAACAGGATATGAATATTTCTAAGATGACATATAAAGCCCCACTTAATTCATACAAGCACTTTCTTCCATTTAGATGTAAACACTACCTTATCAAATATCCTATTTGAAACAAGGTATTAGCTAAATGCACCGAAAGGGTAAATCAGCTCTCATCATTGCACAAGAGCAGACAGCAACAGGCAGAAATGACATGGAAATGGAGAGTTCTATCTACAGTCCTCCATGCAAGCTCATCTGTTCCTCTACAAGCACAGTACAGTGTCTGAGATTTACTGTGTTTCCAGCAGATCATGTTCTATCAAGCAAGTCCAGCCTCTCCTTAAGTTTGAGCAATCTCTCCTGCTTAGTCTGAGACCTGTCCCATTTCCAAGTGCATCTTAGGATGTAACCTCACTTCTTGTAAAGCCACAAAGACCATAGGAGGCAGCCTAAGGCACAGGGTGGTGAGAAGGATCAGGAAAAGGCTCTGCCTATTCCCACATGCACACATCCCCTAACCCATGATATTTTAGTAATTCCAGAGACACTGTTCATCAATTCAGTGAATACCATTAATGGGGATGCATGTCACATCCTTGTGATTTGAAAAATGCAAGAAGGTCCTAAACAAGCAAAATTTAACTGGCCAGGGTAACCATGGAGCTGTGCTATAGACTGATTAGCTTATCAAGCTCCCTAGTGCTTTCCTCTCTATTCAAACTGAGAACTGCTGGTACAGCTCATCAAAGAGAAAGAATATTCTCCTGAAATTACCAAATTACCAATTTTTGGCACATCTTTGGATCTTTGATCAGTGTTTCCTGGATTCAATAACAGTTATACAATAGCTCCCATATAAGCACCTACTTGGAGCTACTCTGGTGTGAAGTAGGGAATCTGCTTGGGCTTGTTGGGTTATTTTGTTTTCTTTGAGTTTGTCAAGGGTTTTTTTTATATTTTTCTATACTACATTAGGGATATGAGTTTTTTAGATCCCATCTTGATTATAAAAGCAAAGGGCAAACCTTAATAAATCTCTTTGACTTCTATATTCATATCCACAGTACAATATTCTTCAGTGCCTTCAGCCAGGTTACTTAATAGGCCAGTATCTTGGTTCCTCCATCTCAGACACTGAGATGAGGAAGGTCCTGAGATGTCTGCACTTTTTACAACTAATGTGAAAATGGGCTTCACAGACTGGCTTTCAATCCATATCTCTTCATTGCTGATATTAAGTGTCAATTATTTGCAGATAGAAGTATTTTGGGGTACAGAGCGAGGCATAAAGCAAAGGCTGCATGCCTATTCAGACTCAATAAGAGAGAAAAAAATGTTTTGTGACTCTTCCTGTCTGTCATAAAAAAAAGAACAGCAAAACTGCATAAAAGAAAACAGTTGAGGAATGAGCATTACTGGATAAATAAATTCGGAAGAAGAAGGAAAAAATAAACCCTTTCTGTGTAAGTAATGTAAACTGGGTTATTTCCCTCATTTTTTATATCTGCTGAAACCAGCTCTGATGCAATACATCGAAAACCTCCCTGTTTTTCTCAGCCCATAGATAAAATATGCCTTCAGTAGTGACTTGCAACAGGAACCTCATCTGTTGCAAACACTTTGAGCCTTCCTTATTTCTCAGAGAGGAAGTATGTGGCCTGTTTGGCAAATGCTGCTCTACATGACAGCGTGAACTTCACAACACACTCATTCGACCGGCTGCTCCTCGACTTGATCAGCTAAACCTTGCTGGCAGCATGAGAGCAGTACTATGACTACGGCTTTTTTCAGAGATACTGCAACCTGGAATGCCATGCCCAGCATTTAAAGGTAATCACTGCTGTGATATGTTTTACATTATCTGTGTACGAGACCAAATGCTTCAATTTTATTTATATACAAGGGTGTTCTATTTCATTAACAATGACAGTATTCAGACCGTGGATTTCAAGTACCACCAAAGGCAGAAATAGAAGAGCTTGCCTTGATCCTTTTCATAAGGAGTGGTACTTAAGATAGACAGGACAAGGAGTATTTTTGCTGAAACCTAAGAGTAAGATAGATGCTTACGACCTTATGCTAAAGCAAACTGCATTTCACTGTAACCAAAATATGAGCCCACAGATTAGTGGGCTTTTTATTCAAAGTGTTAGAAGTGTGGATAGTGTGGTATTTCTGTGTTGTTTCATGTTTGCATGTGTCTATGAATTACTTTGATGAGAGTATTGTTTTATTCTTTCTAAGTGCTAAGGTAAAACTGCCTCAAAGGTGAAAGGATGTTCACTTTGATTAATGATATATTAAGGGAAAATCACCAAAAAATATACAGTCTGAAATAGAAGTTGTTTTGCTTTTTCTTTCCCCACATGAAAAGTAATAGGATGCCAGTGCTTTCATTTTCAAGCTAAATGAGATTCAGACATTATCTGTGAACTTTATTGAGAAATAAATTGTAAGACCTGGGCAATATAGATGTGAATATCAGGAAACAAAAATAAAATATGGTATAGCATCTCAGGAATGATAAATGTTCTAATTTTACTAGTCTATGGTATTCCTTGTAGGAGGGCTTTATTCATGTGCTTATCTTGCCTTTTTATTCTTCTTACTACTTTCATTTCTTTATATTAACTAATTCTCAATCATATTAAATATAACTTTGAAAAAGATCTCACCAAGTAGCAGAATTTCTTGTGTTTTATGCTATTTACCGGTTGCAGAAGCACATTTTCTCAGAGAACAAATTCTGCAAGAGGAAGTTATTGCTACATGTGCTGCACACAGGAACGGAAGGGGAAAATTGTACCACAGGTTTTGGGGTCACACGATGTAGATCAGTGGGATTCCAGTCTTGACAGGTGAAGAATTCATACCTGCTGAGAGTTCTGATAAATAGGACACAAAGCAGGACTGGGACTGCGGATGTTTCCTCACGTTCCTTTTGGCAGTAAAGATCCCTAAGCCCTAAGAGCTGCGTGTGCAAACAGCCATGTGACCACCTTCCCTTGGACACTATGTGCACAAGTGGAAAGGGGAGATGAGGAAGGACCAATGCTTGGAACACTGCAAACGTCATCTTGATAGTTAAAGCCAAATTTTCATGCAAGCCTGAGGAGGTGGCTGGTGAGCAGGAGAGCTGCAGGGAGATTTTGGTTCCCAGCAGCCCAGCAGTTCCTCTGAGCTGAACAGCAGCTGCACTCCATGCAGGGTTTGGGGTAGATAAGACACAGTGAGCTTAGAGTCTATAATTTCTCTTTAGTTCCTACATCACCCTCAGTGAATTATTTTCTTTGGGTCTGGCATAATTATCTGCTTTATAGAAGGATGGCACTTCTACTTGTATCCCAAACTCTGTCATCAAGTTTAGATATAAGGAGCAAAGTTTTTACAATGAGGGGGTGAAACACAGGTTGCCCAGAGAAGTGTTAAATACCCCGTCCTTGTAAACATTCAAAGCCAGGTTGGACAGGGCTCTGAGCAACCTGATCTAATTGCAGATGTCCCTGTCCATGGAGGGAAGGTTGGACTAGGTAGCCTTTAAATGTCCCTTCCAACCCAAATTATTCTGTGATTCACTAAGGTCAAGTGAGATGCAGTGCCTGTAGCAAATTTGCTATTTCAGAAGATTATAACCTATAGAACTTTTACTGTTCTTCCATTGATTTCAATGAAAAGAATTGGTTCATGAGATCTTTAAAGCTTCCAGTAAGTCTAGTTTTGCAGAGTGTCTCAAAATTTCAGAAAACCACACAAGAATTTATCAAGCAGCAATGGAATGGATTTGTATTGTGCTGACAATAACAACACAAGCACAAGCTACTTAAGCTATCAAGTTCTATCACTCACTTGAGAGTAAAGCACACCAATAAGAATAATTTGTACATTCTTATTCTAGAAACAGTGATACTAATTTGTGCATTCTTACTCTAGAAACAGTGATATGCCATTGCCAGCAAACAAGCAGAAACAACTTTTACCTGCCCTATTTCAAACAAAACTTACATGTCCCATTTTCAACATCTGAATGTTGAGTCATACTTCAGAATATTCACTCCACCACCTCTGACTGGACTATAGGAACCTTTACTCTGCCCATGTGCATAATGATAAGTGGCTTTATAGTAAAACCTAGTCTGGTGTCTCATTTTCCTTTAGTCACTTTGGTTAAGTGAATTAACAGCAAGAGTCGGAGCTTTTCATTTTTTTTTATTTTTACTGAGCACTTCTGCCGTGAATCTGGAGAGCATCTTGAACTCTCTGTCTCTTTCACCACTTTAGGCTACCAATGGTAATGACAGCAAAAAGAGCACAGAAAATGCAATGAGAAACAGCAAACTGCCACGTTAATGGCGGCAGAGCCCAGGACGTCACTGCTCCTCACTGTACTGATAACATTTACATTTTCCACAAGTCAGATTATTCCACATCTAAGGCAGCAGCATGGAGCTGCACGTTATACCCTGATGACTTCAGAGGTCCTTTGAGAACAATGATGCCTGGTATGGCAGAAGGGAACAAGGCTGTGCTCTGCAAAAGTACAAAGTAGGAACTTGCCTGTTGTCCAGTATTTAATGCCTCTGGACTTGACCGTGGTTTCATTGCAAACGACGTGTGAACAACCCTGCAGAAACACTTCAAGTATTTCTAAAGTAGCATGTAGAATTTAGATCCTTAAACACCATCTAGAAAAATGTAAGTGCCTTGGTGAAATGTGCCGCGCTTTAAGAAAGATTGAAAGCCTGAAGAAAAGTTTTCAGAAGTCTTTCCACCACGCACAAATACTACGTATCACTTTCCAAAGAGACTCGGGCACATCTGAAATTAGGAGTAGGAAAAAGACCACAGTCACAAGCCTGACACTTGTTGGATGATTTTCTCTCCTGGCTCTCAAATAACAAACCCAGCATAAAGTGGTACTTAGAGGTAGGACTCTTATTTTTATTTTTTTTCCAGACTTTTGGGACACAAAATTCAAGCAATTCTCAGCTAAATATCAATTGCATGTGTCAAAATTATAGATGGACATAAGATGTTTATGCTGTCATTCTTCCCATCCACCTAGAATTGCACAACATTTTTGGTAACTGTGGCTTAGATTCTATACACTGATTAAGATTTGAGCTTCCCTTTTAAATTACTGCAAAAATGCATCTACCAGAGCACAGAGCTCAGCAGAGGTTATCAGTCCAGGTATTTATCTCACTCTCCTGGATGACATTTTCAGCCCTGTTGAGCTCTCTGTTGCTGTGCCCAGGAAATTTTTCTGGTTAATTTGAAGATGAGCCATGAACTTCTACAATATCTGCAGCCAAAATACTGGCTGCACTACTTCTATGGCTTTACTGCTTGTTCTTTATGGGATACAAGTAAGAAAACTGTTCAACAAGTTAATATTGTGTCTTGTAGAAAAATACTCAGAATTAGATCAGAAAATTATGATCTTGAAAACAGACCTTGCCTGAAAAAGAGAAATTTAGAAATTATTTAGTGAAGTTTAGAAATTTAGGAGCATTTACATGGAGAAAGGCTTTTTTTTTTGTCTTCTATCAAGAGAACTTTTTTTAAAACATGAATACTCAAGTAGTTTATTTAAATTTAAGGGTGCTGATTTATTCAGCTTCTAGACTTCTCCTATCAGGAAACACATTTTTGTTCTTGTGAAAGTAGGTTTCAGATTCTTGTCAGAAAGACACTGGCACAGCTGCACCCTCCAGATGTGCCACAAGCCAGTTCTGAGTGCATAAAGCAAAGGGGTAATATGCCATTTGGCCAGTGAAAAAGAGAATTCTAGCAAAGAGCCGTTGGGAACAACACTAAGAAGCTTGGAAAGCAGATGAGGTGGAGTCAAACTGTGTACTACCATCTGTTCTAGCACTGAGCTCCTAGCATTTGATAAGGCATGAATTTTCTTTTATTCCGTAGGATATCTTCCTAAACTGTCTGTAAAATGTTAAAAATTTATGGTATTAATCAACAAAGTGAAATTCTGCCAATCTTATTCCAAAAGACAATTAGCAATAAAGTCTTGCAGATGTCAGTGGTCTTACTTCTCAAGTTGGACATCTCTCCACCTGACCTTCATCAAGCTCTAGCATGTGTAAGTGAAGAGCAGCACACCAAAGTCAGTAATCATCTTTGAAATATTTAAGCTAGAAAAGGCCAAGATGCAGAATACTCACACAATGCTGCTAGAGCTTCTGTTATTTTCACAGGGCAATGGACAGAAATATATTTTTAAAAAATAATTACCCGTCAGCTGGTAGTGTTATTTTGCTTTAACATACAGTTTTTAAATAGATATACCTTTTTGTCTTCTGCTTTTGAAAATATACTCTAGTGTGATACACCTTCCACATTCAAAATATTTATCTCTCTGTCCTCTGTCAGAGAGAATTAGGATGGCTGCAGCAAAGCTATGAGAAGGAACTGTTCCTCTCATAGTATTTATTTCCACAATTGTCTGATACCGTTTCTTGTACATCCACCAAATTTTTTTAAGACAGGAATCTGAAGAATGTTCACTGCTGGCTTTATGCAGGAGGACTGATTTGAAATCAAACAATTTTTTTAGGTAAGGTGTTACTTTTAAAAAAATTGCCCACGTTTGCTGAGGGCACAATTGCATCAGAAAAAAGCCCAAACCTACCAAGCTGTGTTCTTTGTGTTCAGTAGTAAATCAACATAATATACACACAGTGCTGAAAGCCAGGGACATCAGTTTAATTAGATCCTTTGTAGCCTCAGAACCCAAAATGCTGATGAAACATTTTGTATATGAAATGCCCATGTAGGCACAGCTCTGCTGTTACTTCCTATTGTGCTGAGGTACTGGTAATGGAAACTTTTACTGCACCATGTTCTTCTGAGCAACTTCCCTAGCTGTGGTTTTCTGCTATTCCCCTGATAAAAGCACAGAAGTGGTGAGAGTTTAGCAAGTATGTAAAACTCTTGCATGAATTTGACACCAGAGTTCTCAAAAGCAAGACTGTACGAAATTGGAGACGCCCAAACTAGGTCATTTCTCATCTGTTGGCACAGCAGGTGTTATTGTGATGCTAAATTTCAATATCTGCTTTGATTTAGTTCTGAAGAACTTTGACGGAATTAGCAAGCACAATGGGAAATACTGTGAAAACTCCAAGAGCATCTGAGGAAACAAACATGCCGAGCCAAACGGGTGAGCGCTCATTTCATTCCTTTCAAGAGAAAAAGATGTTAAGATATATGATAGACTCTGCCATGTGTCTTTCTTCACCCGCCTGACAAGAGCAGGCAAGTGCATGGCTGCTGTGGGAGAAGGAGGGCATCCACCAGACAGTGCTTATATTTAGCTACATTTTAGCTCATTTTCCAAGAAGCACTTTAATTAAAAACCCCAAATGTTAAACGTATTATTTGCTGGTGCTCCTTGAAAGACATTCCTTCCAAATCAGAAAGCACTGAAATGCTACTTCAGAAAGCAGGGATGCTATCTTTTGACATAATTGCATGTGATATTTTATACAAATTTATTCTTGAAATTTGGGGTTCCTTCATTTAAGGTTAAAAGTTGTAATGATGTATTGCATTGAACCTCATGTCCATCCACTGTCAGATAATTGCATTAAAAGTAGCACACAGACAACCTGTCACCAGATTTATCTATAAAGGCTGTAGAGGAATACAAGTTTCACAGGGCAAGCTGCCAAAGAAGAATATAACACATCTGCTCTCTGCATCCACATGTGAATAAATCAGGTTGCAAATACCTCCCTGCCTCCCCTGTAGGCTGGTAGAGGTCATGCATTGGAGGGGGAAAGGAAGAGGGATTTGGTGATCAGCTACTGAAAACTGTGATTAAGTGGGTGGAGAGCCAGTAGAGCCCTCACGGTGAACTAACACAGGCAGCTGGCACAAGAGCTGCAATAAATCACTCCCCAAACGTGAAGAGGAGAAAGCAGTTTTGTTTTTTTTCCTTTAGGTTTGGAGTGGGTTTTTTTTAAGTAGGGGTTTTTTTTATTTGTTTGTTTGATTTGGCTTGGTTTTTTATTTTGGGTTTTTCCCATGAAAGATTTTCCAATTGGGCTGCTCAGTTATGAGGATAGGGAATCACCCTGGTTTCATTTTTGCTGCAAGGAAACCCAGCCCTGCTCTTAGTATGATTAGGAACTCACTGAGATGGGCAGCCTTGCAGCCCTAGGTCCTAACATAGCAGAGGCCAAAACCTACTCAGCATATTGCTATTTTTTTATTTTTTTTGGTGTGAAGAAGAGTGCCTTATGCTGATATTCCCTGCAACTGCTGGCACAAATACCACACACAAACACCAAAACAGAGACATGCACTCGCTCAAAGCAGGACCCTGCTGATGAGCAGGCCATGGCTGTGACCAAGTTTGTACTGGTCCTGCACATGCTAAAAGTCAGGATTTAGCAGGGCTAAAAACAACTGCAATCCTTTCTGTGATGGAAATAGAACATATCCCTAAAAGATAACTCTGCAAACATTGATAGCACAGTGGTTACAAGGGGAAAATATCTATTTAGGAATTCAGGACTCAATCTACTTGAACTTTCCTACACATCTAGCACATCTAGAAAGGGGTGTTAGTCCTACCTGACCTCTTGCTACCACCTGGGGACAGAAGAATCTGTAGTTGCAGTGGCACCTGCCAGAGCTGTAGGGATGTTTCAGACACTCTCAGAGCTGAAATTGCACCAGATACCCATGTTTAATCATCAAAAGGCAGGGGGGTTGTCACAAAAATGATCAGTGATGGAACACCTCTCCTACGAGAAAAGGTTGAGAGAGTTGGGGTTATTCAGCCTGGAGAACAGAAGGCTCCAGGAAGACCTTATTGCAGTTCCGAGTACTTAAGGAGGCTCATAAGAAAGACGGGGATGGACTTTTTAGTAGGGTTAATTGTGATACAACAAAGGATAATAGTTTTAAGACACAATTGGGTAGATTTAGACTAGATATAAGGAAGAAATTTTTATAATGGGGGTGGTGCAACACTAGACCAGGTTGCCCGGAGAGGTGGTAGACACCCCATTGCAAGGTCAGGGTGGTCAGGGCTCTGAGCAACTTTTTCCAGTTGAAGATGTCCCCACTCATCTCAGAGGGTTGGACTAGATGACCCTTGAAGCTCCCTTCCAACTCAAACTATTCTATGATTATAGGATTTATGAGCCTGAATAGCTCTTTGGATTCATCCATCCATCTCAGTCTGGGTCAGACCAGCATCTTTCATGATGGCTTAGATGCTTCTAATGAAAGTTGGGAATACAAACATCAGTACTTTCATCCAAATCCAATGAAAGAAGACTTCTAAAAATGAACCTGATAACAAAATGTGTGTTGGGGTTCACCCAGTGAGTTTGTATCTGTTTGCCTTCCTGAGCAGATCAAACTCCAAATCACATCACAAAACACAGAAAATTTCCACCAGGCCAGGAATAGACTTGATTTAACTGAGGTGGAGGATCCAATCCATGGACTTTCAATAGTTGAACTAGTTATTAGGAGAAGTAGGTTTGACACTGGCTCATTTCAGTGAGACTGACTAAAATGAAGGACTGAAACAGAAGGGAAAGAATAACAGGAAAGACTTTCCAACAAAAAGGGGGAAGAAAATAGATAACAGCAGTCTGCAGACTTGATCTGCAGCATTCATCAGACCCCTATGAGCACCTTGTGCTGCCTGAAATTTGTGCTGAAAGCAAAACCTTGTGCTTTACTCACCACCAGTGTGCCAGTCTTGTCCCTGAAAAAGGGAAGAGTGCATTAACAATGCAGCATAAGCTACATTTCCCAAGGAGGCATTTGGACCCCAAAGATAACTGCACCCCATCTGCCAGCACACTATACAGGCATTCCTGACACAACCCAGGGACTGATGACAGAATAAGCAGAGCTGAAAGGCTGTCCTCCTTTGGGACCCTGAATCAAGGGTTAATCCTTTTGGGCTGCACCTGCACAACTCTCAGTTCCCAAGCTGTCTGGTTTAGATCTAGCTTTGGTACCAAAGTGTGACTCTGCAGCCACACCTTGTGGTGCTACACAGTTTCCCAGATGCACATGAGTGCCCTCCTTCTCTGGTTCACCCTATGCCATAAATCATAATATTTCTGCTGGCCAGTGAAGCTGGATGATACCTGGAGCTGAACTCCAAACTGTTCATTTCCACTCCAGACATGGACCATGCCAGTGTACATCACAGCAGATTTCTGAGGGCAATGAGCTGGATCTGGATACTCTACCTATGCTCTTCCTACTCTCTAATAATGCTTCATAGTCCATTCCCAATGAATAATTTAAAGGATTCAATATTCAGTCTCACACTTTGCAAGACATGTGGGTGTGAAGACATCTAAAATTAGCATGTATTTCACACTCATTTCCTACTCCTAAAAAAACCACCCAGAATTAACACCTGATGCAGTGGAAATGATTGTGCTTCGATCTTTCCACTCTAACTTTTGAGTTGTTCCATTTCAGATGAAACATACACTTGCACTGTGGAGGAGAGTTTGTGTTAGATAAACTCAGGCAAATCTTTTTTCTTCTACATCTTAAAAGTGTGGGGAGCTCATCAGATCAAATCTATTAGATCACTGTGAAATTTAGGTGTGGGGAAAGCATGTAATTTGTTTAGTTCCTGTTTCCAGGCTTTTGTGTTTGTAAGGAACTGCTAGGGTTTCTGTGAAATGTTGTACAGCGTGGTGGGGTATTTTGTATGACCAAAAACCCAGTGAGGTTTGACTTAAACACCAATCAAAACAAAGTGATGAAGGAGAGAGTTCACTCCTTTCCCTACACTTTAAAATAACTATATGTAGTTTAAGAGGTAACATTTGCATGGATGTGGAACATAACACGGATATATTCCTTCCTTTTCAGAACTACAAATTAACATGGAAAATTGAAACAAAAATTAATATAAATATGAAAGTGCAAGCAATGTAACACAGGTCTTGCTAGAGTAGACAAAAAGTCACCTACCCCACAGAGCATAACGAAATGCAAATGACCAGTACACAAGCAAGGAAAGCAGAAAAGCACTTGTTTTCCACTCTTTCACTGTGGAAGCAGAATATTTATAAATCAACAGCATATTTTTTTAAAAAAAAAGCATTGAAAAAGGCATTGTCCTTAAGCTAAAAATAATTATATTTGATGTAGTATTACATGATGTTTTATAACCTGCAACAAGAAATTAAGTGATGGCATTTTATCCTCATTTTGTTTTTTAAAAAAGGCATCTTCTGGCTAGTATTTCTTCTAGTAGCCCTGGGTATAAAGATTTTCTTTTGTTAAAAAAGATTCAGTGCCAATGCTCAGGTGTTTTTAGCCTCAGGTACTAAGCAGCTTCATAGACAGGAAGGTACCACTAGATTTTCTGTGCAGAAAAAGGAAGCCATTAAAGGCTTAGCACAGAATTTCTTCAATAGGGTTGAACTAAGTATATAATAGTTGTATTAGGCTAATCACAGTGGTTGGCTGTACTGGACTAGTCCTGTTTAATTCAGTGATACTAACCAACTAAGAAAATCATGGTAATACCAATACTAAACAGACTCTCAAAATAATCACAGAATGGTTTAGGTTGGAAGGGATCATAAAGAGCATCTAATACCATTCTCACTGCCATGGGCAGGGATGCCATCTACTAGATCAAGTTGCTCAGACCACATCCAACCTCACCTTGAACACTTCCAGGGATGGGACATCCACAGCTTCTCTGGCTAACCTGTTGAGTTTCTTTTCTTCATGTTTCCTTCAGCCTTTTACCATTATTTCTAAGTAGTTTCTAAGGCCCTGAGACACATAGCTAAAAACAGAGAGCATTTATTCAGGGTGTTTCACCTAGGTTTCCCCCAAAAGCTGTCTTCCTTAAAGAGAAATTAGCAACAAATCTATATTAAATGAGAAAAAACTAACAAGATAGAGAAGTGTTTCCACCTCTCTAATTTCTTTCTTTCCTACCCTGAATTCACATCCATTTTTGCACATGTTGGGCTGCACAGAGTGTGAAGTATGGAGATCAAACAACCTCTGCAAATGTAGTGCTAGATGGTGTTCCTAAGGATCAGGGTGCTGATCCTGGTGGAGGCAGAGGAAACTGTCTCCCTGTGAGATCATGGAGGTACTGAGACATGCAGAGGGGAGGAACTGCTTCCAGGAGAAACACAGGCAGTGTATGGCACAGTGCCTCTAGCCAGGACTTGTGACAAAGAGCTCAAAACACCCAGCATGACACAATTCTGAATCTCTCTGCTGTCAGCATTTACTGGGCACCACAGATTCCAGCAGGATGAGGAGCATTTCATGTTTGATGGTCCCAGTCTTGTGTAAAGTGCTCCATTCTTCAGAAACCCAGAAGACTCAACAGGTCCTACACAAGGTGCAAGTCCCAGATTCATCCCAGCTGATGTAAAGGTCTTCTCGCCTCTTTGCTGACCTCAGCTCTGCAAATTGCCATTGTACAGTGGTTTCAGCTTAAACACCCTTGTGCCTGTTTCCTTTCACTGAAGCTCTAGTACAGTCTCCATGCAATGGTGAGAACAAAGTGCAGTGGCTGATCATCAAGCTCCTTTAAAAAGGGATAGAAATGGGCAACAATGGCCATACTCTCATTGACCTTGATCTAAACTAATTTCATACCACTGAAAAGTATCAGTGGTGTAAAATTATGAAACAATTCAACATGCCTCTTCCTTTTCTTAAATATAATGCTACAAAACTGTAGCTGGAGGCAATTAGAGACAGTGGCATTAATCAAACTGTGTTACTTCCTAATACTATATATAATTACTATTTTTTTTTAGTTTCAAACTGAATATGTCCTTTAAATATGGTAATTGCTAGAAAAAGGGGTCTAAATTTAGTTGCTTACAATTAACCACGACTTTTTTCATTTCTAGTATCTTCACAGTTCTCTTAAAAATCTATAAGTTCTTCTTTAGCTCCTTACATTTATTAAGTGACATTTCAGAGAAATTTTTTTGCCCCATTTGACCTATTACATAAAATCTATCATACTTAATGAAAAATCCATTTTTATCTCAGACCTCTACCTTTGTTTTAAGTGACCTTTTCTTCCTTCTTTCACAGGTCAGGAGAGTGACTTCCTTGCTGTTCTCTATGACTATCCTTCAGCAGACATAAGCCAACCCATATTTCATGTAGGGGAAAAACTACGTGTGCTATCAGAGTAAGTTGATCAATTTATTTTTAAATTAGGTTTTATTACAACTGAAGCAAAGCTCTGCTTTATGCACCTGGCCCAAACTGGATGCAATTCAGCAGAATGAACTGAGTTCAGAATTTTCAAGGAAGGATGCTTAGCCATAGTAGAAATTTCCACGTAGTTTAAGGATTTGGGATTACAGATTGTCCTTTGATTCATAGACTTCTCAGGTTTCTCAAGCTGGATTTAGACTCTTTCTAAAATAAGACTTAGAACAATTCTGCTTTGAAAAATGATTATGATAAAGTATTCCCCAAATGTAATGGACAACAAGAGCCAAAATAGTTTGAATCACATAGAAAAGGAAAATCATTCTGAATTTCTTTATGCCAAGGGTGTCCACCATTTTCACTCTCACCCTTTTTAATCTAACAACTTCATTATGATTAAGTCTTAGAATTTCATTCCAATTTAAGGCAAATGTAGAAAAAATAAAAAGGGGGGGGGGAGAGGTATTTATTTTTCTATTTTTTAATCAATTCTGCATTTTCTTAGTGAGGAAAAAAAGAGAGATTTCTCAGCCAGTTCCACTCAAAAAATTTAAGAGCCCCAGAAATTAGTAGGTTTAAGAGCACTAGTTCAGACTGACCTTAACCACACTGCAATATTATCAGATACAAGAATGAGCACACAGAAAAATGGAAGCCAGCAGCCCAGATGTTCTTCTAGGCACAGCTTGTATCAGCACACAGTGACCTCCTGGAAGTTACTTGGCCCCACAGTCACTATTTTCAGTGCTCAAAATGAAATGAAAGTTTTCATTTTTGCAGCTGGTTGAGCAGATGGATTCAATGGGAGACCAAATACATTAATAGCAGAGAAATCCTTGAAAGACTTCTAAAAAAATTTAAAAAAATTCTCAACCAGATAGTCAAATGGCTGGAGAAGTACTCAAGAAAAGCATCACAGACGACTGATGAATTCTCAGACTCTTCTCTAGGCCACCATGACCTGCAGTGGCCTTTGTCAGTCGCAAGACACAGGCCTTAGTGGACCTTTGGTCTGAGCCAGAATGGCTGCACGTATGTTGTGCTGACAGTGCTTTCTCTGCCTCCCTGAACCTAACAGTCCCAAGACTCTGACCATACCACCAGATAAATTTTCTGCTGATGGAGAGCTCCTCTAAACCAGGGGGTTTTTCTGCTAGCTTCTGGCAGTATAAACCTTGCTGCAGTTTGCAGAACATACACGACATGGTACAACAACTGCTTTAGCTTGGAAATTCCAGCCTAAAGCCTCACTCTCAGATTTCATCAGCTACAAGCAAGCCATCACATTGCTACAGGACTGCCTATGCCCACATCAATGGGAATTATATGTGCGGCATATTATATGTACACATGTGCTGCAAAGTATAATCTACTGCAGGAACAACTTTTGAAGAATAGGCTTTGGCAGCAGAAGTTGCCAAAACTTGGCATGTTTGTCTGTTGTGCAGTGATCAAGGGCTTCTCCTGATGTATAAAGTAGGTCTAAACAAGCCTTGATGAGAACTTTCCTCTTCTTATTTTGAATCATGAGCTTGTTCACAGAAGACAAGACAGTCCATCACTCTATGCAAACCACAGTGTCCTGACGAAGGACCTGTTCTCCTCTGCTGGGGTACCTGCTGATGTCAGTAAGAATTGTTTGCCTGCAGCCTCTTCCTGCTCATAAGCTGAAATTTTTTTTCCAAAATCATTCAAAGAAGTAAAATACAGTAAAAAAGAAGAGTAGCATTGCATGACCAGAGCACAAGGGATGAGGCATCAGCACAGAGGAGTCAGCACAAGCAGCAGCAGGTACTGCTTTTACAACAGCAGCTTTTCAGCCTTCTATCAAAGTAGTGATGTGTAGAGGCAATCAGCCCCACCAATCCTGCCAGGAACAGGACATATGGAACCTCCACGGGAAATGCAACTCCCCACAGATATTTGTGACTGCTCTGGGTTGGCAGAATTATATAAGCACCACTGGAACAGTTTCTCACTCTCCACACTGGCCAGGTACCTTTCATTACCAGATGAACTGCATTTGGCTGGCAGTAGTCAAACCAAATGTCCTCCAATATTCACCCCAATCTACATAATTTCTGTAGCTCCTGCCCCAGGAGAGATTTGCTGCTTTGGGATTTTTAATTATCATAGGCATTTTTCAGGGTTAGTAATATTACAGTTTGGAAGGAGAGAGATGACAAATCTCACAGGTCTGTTTTGTTTTTGTTTTTGTTTTTTTTTTTCTTATTGCAATTCATGGTTCTATCTAGGAGAGTTCTGGGTGAAAAAGGACCAAAATAACCTAAAATTCTTACAGATAAATTCATTTCATCTGGAAAAACAAACTAAACTTTTGGGGCCCTGAAATTTCCAGCCCTGAGCAGTAGATACTTCCCTTTTTCCCTCAGCACAGACATTCTGGACCATGGTCCCAGCAGCTATAACTCACGACATTTAACCTAAGTGATTTCAACTCAGCTGTTTTGACACACACTGACATTCTGATCTGCAGTCTACACATTATTTTGGGAGAATTTATATGAACATCAAGAAAAACAGCATTCAAACACAAGACACAGTCATTTGGATTCAAACTCTTAAAGTGAAGATGCAGAGAACCCATTAGTCATCAGCATCCTTGCACTACAACTAAAGCTCTGCAGCATCATTGTGAAAATTCTTGGTACCCTTTATTTCTGAGGGTACTCAAGAGTCAAAGCCAGAATTCAGCATTACAGCAATAATTTAACAAATATTGGGGAAAATGTATATGCCTGCAGTTTCAGCTACAAGTTCTATTTTCTGGAGTCTGGTCTGCAACTCACAGAAGACAAAGAAAAGAGCAAACCACGAACCAGGTTCAGTTGGACCGACAGCCTGTTCCCAAGCAGACAGGCTCCATTTCCCAGGAACCCCTACCCTGGTGTTACAGGGCTGTCCAGACACAACACACTCCGCTGTAAACTGAATATTTTGGACACCAGCACAAGTCTAGCTGTGGGAAGGCAGAGCACAGCATGGTTTAACCACTGAGTATTTATCCTTCTTCTTTCAACTACAGAAAAATATTTTATTACTTACATAATTTAAATGGAACAAATGTAGCTTATTTCTGTGTCCAAATTTAATTCTCAAGTAGGTTTAGAAAGGAACTACTCTAAATGAAACCAAACGGGGTTCCTTTCTGAAGACATAGCTTCAGGAGCACACACAGAAAGTTGCAGGCTAATCTGCATATCTTCACTAACTTCCAAATGATGAGAAGCTCTGAAAATACATCTGAAAATATCCCTTCTCTTGCTTTCACACAGTGAAGGAGGCTGGTGGAGAGTCCATTCCCTTACAACAGGTCGAGAAAACTATATTCCAGGAAAGTATGTAGCAAAGGTTTATCATGGGTAAGTAAATGCATTTCCATAGATTTTCAACACCACATTTTTACATATTTTCCTCTGATTACTCAGAATCCTAGTCCAAATAATGCCAATAGTGACTTGACAGATAGAAATTTTATTTATTGACAGTCTAAAATACATCTTTTGAAAACTGAGAATCTCAAATCCACATATAAATTTAGATTAAGTGAAAAGGAAAATCCTTCTTTTAAATGCTGAAAAGAGCCAAAATCACCTCAAATTCCAAATAAGCTATTTAATATACATCTGTTGCATGGACTGATCCCTAACTTAAAGACATTGATGAAGAGAGCCTATTTAGAACGGATTTTTAATATTTACACAGAGTAAAATTTTAGCTAGGTTTGCTCATGGAAAACAGGCCAAAAAGAACAAATAGAAATGCTAATAAGTCATTCAAGAATGTAAACTTTCTCACTGGAAGAACTAAGGAAATTTCAGACATTTCTTGTTGTCATAGACACCACTCAGGGCAAAAAGAATAACATTAAAACACACACTTAAAAGTTTTCTGGCAAATGTTTTAATACCTGTTTAATTTTAAGGATATGAACTGTGAATGTGACTGTGAACTATGCAAGTGCTTAAATTTTAATGTGCTTTTACATCCTCCTGAAACAGTGATGCTTTCCCAAAGGCAGGGCACAGATGTGGGGTAATGGAAGCAACTGTCTGAAATTTCAATGACAGTAGACTGGATCAAACACATGAGAACGACTTTAAAATAGAATGCCAATAACTCTAGAACAGCTGAGCAAGCCCAGATTCATAGTGAGACACTGGCTGTGGCAAAACATGGCAGTGCACCAAGTTATGGTGAAAATTTGTAGGACTAATTCCACTTTCCTTTATCCACAAAACCCATTAACATATATGGTTGGACTGTTCCCTAGAAGAAGCAAAATAATTGTAACTTATTTGGGGCTTATTTATGATACAATTTGGGGTTATCAAAAGTGGTTTAAATGAAAAAGAGAGATTTAACTAATGCCACAGATATCATCAATATAGCACACAAATCTGTCCCCAGCAATACAGATCAAAGCAGCTCAAAAAGTTTTGTTTTCCCTAATAAGTCCAAACCTTATTACTCTTCTCTTAACGTCACAAAGGTTAATGGAACTCAAAACCAGCAAAATTTTCTCCATAAACTGGGGAAATATGCCTGAATGTAGTTAAGAGAATAACTATAGAAAGCCATTTATTATTTTTGCAGTCACTTTTCCTGGCTAATGCAGCACTTTCACAGCCACATGCTGCTCACTGTTTCACTGGTGTCCAAATTTCAGAATTTGTTTTTTCCTGCTTCACAGCTGGCTATTTGAAGGGCTGGGAAGAGAAAAAGCAGAGGAACTTCTACAGCTACCCAACACCAAGGTCGGCTCCTTCATGATCAGAGAGAGTGAAACTAGGAAAGGTGAGACAATACAGATTTTTTCCCTCTTGATCTCAGGCATTAATGGTTTTACAGCTCTTTAATTCACTCCCTGTACTGCTTCATATGGGTCATTCCAAAACCAGAAAAGGTATAGAATGGGAAGGCAAAGGCACCCAGTGCAGTGTGCCAGACCTTACAGGTCGCCTGCTGGAAACAGGGCTATTGAGGTTATTGATGGTCGTGGAAAGTTCCACGGGCATCAGCACAAACAAGACTCACTTGTTTAAACACCATTATTTACTTTGGTTGTATGCAAACCTTATGAGGCAGTGGGACTTTCAATAAAGGAAAAATCGTAGCTTTGCCTTGGTCCACAAAAGATTGATTTAAGAAGTTGTAAAATGCACACCAAGTGGTGGGGGTGGCGGATAACTGTGTTGACTATATAATGAGGGAGGTCTTTTATTTATTTTTAAAAATGACTGGCCTTCAATTTTATTTTCTTTCTTTCGATACCTGGTAATTGTACTGTATCAACTTTATACTTTCATTTTCTTCAGCGAGGACATAGAAACAGAATCATAGAATGTCCTGAGTTTGAAGAGATCTATAGGGATCACTGAGTCCAACCTCTGGCCCTGCACAGGACCACTCCAAGAATCCCACCATGTGCCCGAGAGCATTGTCCAAGCCCTTATTGAACTCTGGCAGGCTGGTGCTGTGATCACTCCCATGGGGAGACTGTTCCAGGGCCCAGCAACCCTCTGGGTGAAGAACCTTTTCCTGATATCCAACCTAAACCTTCAATGACACAACTTCAGGCCATTCCCTTGGGTCCTGTCACTGGTCACCAGAGACAAGAGATCAGTGTCTGCCCCTCTGCTGCCCCTCGTGAGGAAGCTGAACACAGCAATAAGGTCTCCCCTCAGTCTCTCTTCTCCAGGTTGAACAAATCTCCCATGTGCAACATGCTGTCTTCCTTTTCTGAAGCACCAGAACACATTCTAATATGATACTACAGACAAAAGGGAATAATAATACATCATCTGTTCTGACCTCTTGAATGCCACAGGCCAATTACTTTCTTAATATCAATACTAAATTCAAAGAATTTTAGGATTGGCATTCAGTCCTTGTCAATAAATGTTGCAGAACAGTTCTAAACAAAGAAACAGAAAAATCCAAGTGGCCATCTCCTGTCATGACTGCATTATCAGGCCTCAGCCACTACATTACTCAAAGCTGACTAAATCAGAATACCAGCCTGTGAGTCTGATCTTCCTATTCAGTTGGAAGGCTAACAACTTCTGTAAAGGCCTATTTCCTTTACACCATTTCAAAAGATCCCATGCCAGCAATAATAAAGGAAAAGCACACCAGGAATTTAAATTCAATCAAAATCTCAGGTCATGTTGTACCCTTTATTATATTTATGTATATATATAAAGTATAAGTACTATATAAGATGGCCACTCAAGTTTTATTTCAGGTATTTCTGAGATGTTTTGAGTAATAGCACCACATCTTACAGATCCTCTATGCTGCTACAGATACCCAACCAAAACAGCAGCCCTGCTTTGGTGTAATTAGCTCTTCTCTCTCTCCAGGGTTATATTCCTTGTCAGTGAGGCACAGGCAAGTGAAACATTACAGGATCTTCCGCCTCCCGAATAACTGGTACTACATCTCTCCACGGCAAACCTTCCAGTGCCTTGAAGACCTTGTCAATCACTACTCAGGTAAAAATAAGAGCAGAAAAAACATTTTTTCCACTGGCAACTGTAAAACTAGCTATCAAAGGTCCAGGACAAGAAGTTTTATCTGTGTCCAAGACTTGCAAATACTGCCAGAGAACAAGCAATGGAAAATTTTTTTGTTTATATATTTTACTTTATTTTTCATCCTAAATAAAAATATGCTGCCCTAAACAGTAGAACTGAAATCAATACAAGAACTCAGCCAAATTAGGGCAGATAGGCTCTGTCTGTATAGATGTTTTGTATGATATTGTGTAGGATATTGTATGGCCATGTCAATAACCCTGTTTTAGCCAAACACCAGGGTCTAGCAGTTCCCTAGAGAACTTCTAAATTAAGTTTGGAGGTCAGCACAGATCAAGGGATGCCCAGCTCCCCTCAGAGCACACCTAAAGTCAAAGTGTGAGCATACAAAAACGTACAGCTGTACAGAAGCCATGTACCCATACTTCTGGGTTCCAGAGACATATTGCAACTCCTGTCTGACTCTGTTTGCCAACATGAAGATGTCTGCCATTCATTTATTTGCCATTTGGGCAGGCAAATAGCTTCAAGGCATGCAACAGCAGGTTCTCTATTCATGTTTCCTTAAAGAACCGCACAGCACACAACCTTATCTGCAGTAGAAGATTTTCAGAAATGTTGTAAGCTTCTTCCCTATCATTTTAGGAGAAGTGTAGAGCAGGAATTTATCAGCAGAACTTACATCAAGAGGCTCAAGCTGTTAGCTCAATTGCAGAGTCAGCTGTCACTGTTACTAATATCCAGTGGATATTATTCCAGTAGATGACAGTTTTCCAGATTTACGGCAATTTAACCTGTGTCAGAAAGGTAACTGGACAAACAACACAATTAAGTGGCTGCAGTTACCCTGCATCATAATGAGAACATTCTGAAATGAGGAAGGATATTGCAAAAAAACTAATTGCCTAAAAGATACAAGAGAACAATAGGTTCTGTACTTTAACAAGCAATGGGTACTCTATAATTTTAAGTGTGATTTTACTATACCTAAGTATTTCACAGGCAAAAGAAAAAGTTTGATGGCTAAAGAGTACACTGATAAACTGAGGAGAAAAGTCACTCATATTCAAAAGAAGAAAATGAAACATACAAGTCCAATGATATAAAGAGAGGAGTAAGAATTTGGAGATATATATGTATTTACATGTTATCTAGTTGACGACTTTCACTATTTCGAAAGAAGGAAAAAAATCAAAGCCTAAAATCTGGGCTGGGGTAGAACCCAAAACTTGTAACAATTAACATTTTTACTTGAGTTATAGGTGTAAGGGGAGACATAGTTAGATTTAGGTCTCCTCCTTCCCCCACCATGAGAAGATACAGAATCTCACTCTGAAATAAGACTCAGAGTCATAGAACACCAACATTTAGCCATGATGTTCTCTACTTGGGCAGAAGAAAATAGCTGCAATATTTCTAGAGGAGCAAGAAGAGGGTAGAGCACAGACACACTGATGAAGGTAACATGTGAACCTCGATTCATTCCATAGTCACGTTCCCCAGAAAAGTAGATATGCACACAATCCAATCTGATCTTTTTTGCATGGCAGAGACAATAGGACGCAAACCAGAACTCACTGAGGGCTCAGAAAAACTGGGTTTAAGTTTCTGCTCTGTCACAAAATTCCTTTCAGTCTTTGAGCAAGTCATTTTGTCTTCCTGTGTCTCAGTTCCTCCCTTGTTCTGTATGAAATATACCAAATGGAAAATTAAAAGGCAAAGGTATGAGGAGAGGAAAGGAAAAAATTAAGTCTGTGTTACCATGTCCTTGCTGAGAACACACAATTTTTTACTACTCTTACTGAGTAGCATGCATCAGGGAAAGAAAACAGTAAGCAAAGATTAACTGTCTGTGTATTCATTTTCCTGTTCAGAAGTTGCTGATGGTCTCTGCTGTGTCCTTACAACACCTTGTCTTACCCAGTGCACTAACAACAACACCGTCATGGATCCAGCTCCTCCTGTGGTGATGCGGAATAAAAATTTCAACATTCACAGGTACCACATACAACACAGGCTGCCAAAAATAACAGGGGTGTTTCCCAGCCGTGTATGTACTTGTACTTGCAAAACAGAAGACATAGCTATTTATTTCCTTCTCCGGAAAGCAGTTGTAAAGCTTGGACAATCTGACATCAAGCTAATCCATGAAAACTGAATGCCCAGCTCTCTAACTGATAATCTAGGTTAAACTTTGAAAGAAAGTATAGTTAGCATTCAATCATTTCTCCTATCCAGATATCCATGTGTTCAGTCCCAGTGACATCCACCACTGCTGATCCATCCCCACAATGTGCAGTGGCTCACAGGGGAGCCATGGCAGGCAAAAGTGGCTCCTCCTTTTTCACACACCCAGAAATCAGCACAGGTGCAATGAACACATTGTCCAAGGATAAACCTTTCCTGTTGTGTCTATCTCAACACACAGCCCAATTCATGAGACTTCTAATATCACAACTGCCACAAGAGAAAGTAGGTCAGGTTTCAGAAGCTGGGGAAACAACCACCCTCAGAAACAAAAGCACCTTTTACTTTTGAAGAGTAAATTTCCCTCCACTACTCTTCCTTCACAAAACATTCATGTGCTTACGAAGGCAAGAAAATTTTGTGCAGTATTGAGGTCATTTTTTTCTACACATTACGAGAATATAGATGATCCTTTGTTTTCAAGTGCCAAAAAATATTTAGATATTACTGTTGTGCTGTTTTTTGGAGAAATGCTAAGTGACAGAAGTGCTCAGTGATTTATGAGGCAGAAATGTTTTTATACAACAAAAATAACGTTATTAGGTTTAACAACTCTTAATATTAAAACAAGATGTTCAGTCCAAGTAGCTGAAATGGTAACAAAATGTTGTTCTTTTAAAGGCTGGAGATGACTGAAGATACCAAAAGCACCCTGGCAGCAATGGATGATTCTTGCCTCAGCTATGGCCTGAGGGAAAGCATCGCTTCCTACCTCTCCCTAACTGAGGATGACAACACTTCTTTTGCAAGTGCCAGAAAGAAGAAATCCCAGTCTCTCATATACACCGGGTGCAAACGACAGAGCGCCCTTCACTTGCCACCTACATACTATGACGACTAAATATAAGACAAACAGGAAAAAGCCCCAAACTGACGAGTTAGAAGTGAAACCAGAGAATCCTGTGGTCCTGCCATCCTGCAACAGCTGAGAAACACAATCAGCTAAGCTGGTGACCAAACACCAGTGCTTCTGCATTTCCCCTTCCGAATGTGAACCAGTGACCTGGTCAAGGTGCTATCTCAGCTATGGCACATGCTGGGAATGTCCCCAGAGCACCAGAACTGGTTCACAAGCAGGATAAACAGAGATAGACTCTAAGTCAAAAGCCAGGTGGTGCAGGTGACTCTTCAGCAGGGGTGCTGCCCAGCATTGTACAGAGGTGACTGCATTGGGAAGGACTAACTGCAGCTCAAGAACTTAAATTAAGTCTTACTCTGGTATTCTCTACAATGCTGAAACTCTTCTTTACAGAACCTATCTACACTGAAAAAAGGATCATTTTTCTTCTCAAGATAGACTTCTCCATCGTCATTGAGAATGGGTCAGAGAGACATCAATAACCCCAAGAAAGAATCTAACATCCAGCATTCAAGAAGGACCTGATTATAGTGACTCTATACTTATCTTTTAGGAGAAAAAAATTAAAATCACTGACTTTACAAGTAGCATTTAATTCACTTGCTGGCAATGGCCTGCAGTGTCATAAAATAGTCACAAAATTAAGAACAGGCTTAATTCAATGAGAAAAGCAGTTCCTGCTTATACTTGAGATGGGATTTCAGGCATATCCACCCATGTAACTCAGCTGCTCAAAGTAAAGCAGAGAGAGAACAAAGGGGAGTTTCATTGAAAAGTAAGATGTGATGATATTGTGCCTAACTGCAAAGGTTGGCTTGCAAAGGTGTGACCTTTTATGTGTACAGGGAGATATTTTAACTTTGACTTCTGAAGTCATCCACATATTTATGTATAATATTTATATTAATAGCAGCTTTTAAAATAATTAAACTAAGGGAACAAATCAGTAACAGTGGATGTTAGAGATTTTTCCTAACTTCTTGTCTGATGAGAGTTATGTCAAATAGTAATTACACTTTCCATTAAACCACTTAAGGATAAGATGTTTTTCTGAAATTTCATTTATTCTTTTACAGTTATGTACCCTTTCCTATGTGATAAAAGAGCAAGTAGCATTTTCCTTTGAACCTGTTTGTGATTGCTTTCGAAACCGAGCAATCACTCTTGTCCGAGTGTGCAAAATGCTGCAACCTATGCTCTCAAGCTGAGATAGTTTCAATCCAATATTCTCTTGTACCTTTTTGTACAGATTTGAATAATTAATTGGACAGATTATATATATATACATGCATATGTATATATATACATACATACATATATATATTTAATCTCTAAACACCTCAGAACAAATCTATGTGCTCTTTAGATCTTGTATCAGGTCACTTGCACTAGTAAGAAAGGTTCAGAGATCAAAATACTTTACAGCTTGTTTAAACATATTTCAGAACTTAAAGGATGAATGTAATTTGGCTGGTAAACATCAAACTCCAAAAAACAAAACACACTCAGGAACTCTAGGCATTTGTATAATTACTCTTACTGATAATCAATACATTGTGGTGACTAAATTTAATCCATGAAATATATATGGGGAGCATTTCAGATTTCTAAGTCATGACTTGTATTTATTCATTAAAATAATATTCAGTAGTTACTTTGTGTTGCTTTTAGAAAATGGAAAAACTGATATGAAACTAGAACAAGCACCCAGCCTTGCAATGCCGGTGCCAGCAGGTATCTTGGATGGAAGGTGACAAAAGAATCCCAGAGCCCACATGGTTGGCAGCACTCAGACACACTCTGTGAGAAGGGGATAAGACACGGGGATAAGGGAGAAGGGGTAAGATGTTCTGATGGTGACAGGTTCAACAATCACGGACCATTTCAGCGTGGAAAGCACCCCCAGGGCATCCTCAGATACAACCCCTCCCTGCTCCACCAGGGCCACCTTGAACCATTTGCCCAGGACCATGTCCAGATGGCTTTGGAATACCTCCAGGGATGGAGACTCCACAACCTCCCTGGGTGACCTGTGCAGACACTCTGTCATCCTCACAGTAATGGCATGATAAATTGACAAAAACTAATTAAATGTGCTATAGGCATGGCTGGATTTCACAGATGGTTATGGGGAAATTCTGTGAGGCCATTTTTACAATTAACTAGAAGACTTTATTGGGGATCATTTGGGAAACACGAGCTTGCAAGGGATGACAGCCCCCAGGTGTTTTTTTTATAAATCTGACATTACCTATGAAATGGTATCAGAAGTACAAAATTTGGGTAGGGATGTAGCAAAACTGGTATCATGAAAAAATTAACCAGGAGAGGTGGTTGGTTTGTTTGAGAGGGAATGAGACTGGTAAAGGGAGGGAAATAGGAGATGGGAAAAGAGGGAAGAAAGGGGATCTAAAGGGTAGCTAATTACCAAGATCAGGGATATTTAGGGTCTATGTCAGAGAGCACTGCACCCGACTGCAGTAGAAGAGCAATAAACCTTCTCTTTCCACTATTGTCTGGTTGCTTCCATGGCCAGGAGGGGCCTGGTGTCTTCCCTTGCACTGGGTGGAAGAAGGCTGGAAGCAGCCCTTGACAGCCACCAGGAAAATGCCTGGAGAGGACACCTAACACAGCTGCCCTCTGCAGCCTCCTGCAATCAATACCATTGATCTACCATCTACATCAAAACTGCACTGGTAAATTAATTGAGTGATCAAAATATGAAGTCAAATGCCAGGCTAATGCTCGTAAACAATTTAAAACAAGACCATAATTACTGATACCACTTATTTCTAATCATACCACTGAGAGATGAAATTAATTCTAAAAACTCCCCATAACAGCTTTGCACTGATTTGTTACAATCTGTTTTCAGATTTGTTCCAAACAAAATCTATTATAGGGCAGACACAGGAAACTCAAAAGCATTTTGCTATTTCAGGTGCACATTTCCTAGTAAAGAAAGTTTCATGCACCACTCCTCTCCAAATGCTCAGGAACAGCAATGGTTTTATCATTCATAAAAAAACACAGAAACAAGGAGCACAAAGCTGACTTTTGCAGAAGGGCTCTATTGCTTCACTGAGGGATTTTCCCTCAGGAAAGGTATATCGGGTATATATTCTCAGTTTCATGATTCTAGTCTGCGTGCACCTCCTTTTTTACAGTAAAATTAAAAGTACTTAATGACTTTGGCATCTTTGAACAAAAGCAAGACACATCCCTTTACAGGAGATATAAGTGGAAAACCAACTTTGGCACCATTAAAAAAAAAAGAAAACGAGATAAAGTATATTTTTAAGTTACAAGCTACTGATATTGTTGGTTGATTTTCATTTTGTCAGTGTATTTCACAAGAAAACTAAATCCACTGTGAGGCTGTCAGGATAAATAATTAACACTAGTCTGAAATCTGAAATTAACACTACTCTGAACTCAGTGGAGATGAAGTTTTTGTCAAGAGAGTGGTCTGCACAGTCCCAGGAAAACACTAGAAAAATGGGAAGAATTGGTGCACCTGTCTGCTCATTGCACTCGCCATTGTTTTCCATTATTCAGTGTTCTGTTGTAGGAGAAAGAATGAGTTTAAATGTTTTTTATAAAAGAAAATATATAATGTGGAACTACTCTCCAGAGGCAACGATAAGCAAAGAGGTCCTTGCATTTCCCTTCCCTAAGCAGCACAGATGTTAAATTACACTGTGTCCTGCCACAGTTTTCACAGGACCCCATCCACAGCCACATCAGTAAACGGTTTGTGGCTTCAAAGTAGGAGGAAACCGAGAGAAAAGGACTCTGGGTATTCTAGCAAATTAAATTCTATATCAAGAGCTGACTAAAAATCTAGGAACTGTGTGAGGAATTATCTGATAATGACACAAAAAAAACCATTTATGAGCAGCAATTTTCAAAACCTTCCCTTGCCTTTCCCACTAGAGCGATGCAATTGAAATAAACTTATTGAGCCATGGGGATGCAAAAGGCAAGTTATGTTTCTTGAAGTAAGGACACAGTGAAGAACAATTAGGTACTGAATTAAGATGTTATTATTTTCAAGGCAACATTTTATTTAATTGGACCCTCAGCTTCCTGAACCAAGAATTCTATCCCACTGCTCAGTGTTCCAAGGCAATACTGCTAGCAGAGCTCATTTTGTCCAGGTACCATTTCTGCTGGATGTATAAACTTCCTCTGGTGATTAAGCCTCATTCCTGAGCTTATCTGAGCTTGTCTGAGGCTGTGAAGATAAATGGCAGTATTGATGCTGACAAAACTGATCTCAGAGTCCTGAGACTCAACACAGGAAAGGCTGTAAGGATATGGATCAATTGGAATGACTGAGAAAATGCTGACAGGAAACAAGACCATCTGTAAATCGACTTTTAGTCTTTGAAACTTGTTTTTTCTTTTAAATGAAATCAGTCACAAGATCCAATAAAAAGACTGGATACTTTAACATGTGGGAGTTTGGCTCATCAGTTTCAGGGTCTAAAAGCTGCTGACCAACAATCGTGTTTCTGGAATGGAAACTAAGCTGCTGTACCTACAGGTTACGAAACAAGGTTATTTATATAATACACAAAAACCACAGTGACGAAAACTGGATTCTTACTATGAGTAAATCAAACACCAGAGTGCATCTCTTGTACATCCTGGTGAAGCATCCAGCTCCTGGAGATAACAGTCACAGGTGAGATGAAAAATAACTACAGCAATAACAGCCCTGTCAAGGTACGGATGAAATAAAACCAGCACCCACACACTGCAGCATCTTCATCTCTGTAGCAACATCCCTTCACAGTGCAGGTGAAGCTGAAGCAGGAATGGAACTTACCATCAACAGCAGCCTCCTGAAAAGGTCCGCACCCGCTGTGTCTGTGAGCAGGTGAACGCTGGTGACATCCGCGCCGCCGCGCTCGGCCCCCAGGGAAACCCGGCTGGGATCGCCCCCGAAGGCGGCGATGTTCTGCTGCACCCACCTCAGAGCTGCCAGCTGGTCCCAAAGGCCGGCGTTCCCACTCGCCTCAGCAGAACCTGGTGCACGAAACAAAACATGGCTGAAAACTCTGAACATTTGAAGTTTGGAGTAAATGTTATCATTTTAGCAGCTCTGGCAGCTGAAACTTGACAAAACAGATATAAGAGTTTAAAAGCCTGGTCCCTTCCAAGGTAACCACTTTACAGCGTGACCCCATTTCAGTTTCTACTGCTCCACACAGGGCAGCCCTGGGGGTGCTGCTTTGTCCCAGTGATAGAAAAATAACACTTGAACTTCTAAGTTTCATTAGGACACATCATGGCAGGAGACTAATCCAGGCTCAAGTACCCATAGATTTAGCCCTAAGATTCTTGTTCTACATAAATAGCTCAATCTTTAAATGGATTAGAAACAAACAAACAAAATCTATGTTTGCCAAGTTCTCAAGTTGGAAGGCATCTACAAGAATTACTGTTTCCCTGGAGTACACCTGACTGTATGCTTCCTTCCTATGTTCCTCTTATCATGCCTGACCAATCATTATAAATCACAACATCTTGAATTTCTTTGCACTCTTCCAGATATTATTTTAAAATTTAAAATATTTCTGTCTATATGCTTTGAGAATGTCCTATGTCTATCCACTAGAAATCCGAGATATATATCTATATCTATCTATCTATATATATAGATAGATAGATAGATAGATAGATCTCAATATTTTTGTAAACATAAAAACAAACAAATAATTAATCATGGGCTTCTTATACCTAAGTATGACCACCTCCTTTTCAACATCAGAAAGTGGTAAGCTGATACTTTGATTAATAAGAAACTAATGCTGAAAGCATCTAATGATGCAACCATGTAGGTAAGCTTGATTTTATGTCAACAAAAGCAGAAATAAGTAATTTCTCCATGGTTTGTAAAAAAGGAATAGAAAATGATTATTCACTGTCTACTTATTTTTAATCCACAATGAGCCATTCATTTTCAAAGTTTTAAAATTCTTCACATTTAAAACTTGGAAAAAACCAAAAACCCACAGGATAAAACAGAAAAGCCATGAATAGAAAATCAGCTGAAACTATCTGTTTCTTCCATTGCCAAGAACAAACAGTAGAAGTTTAAAATAAGGGTAGGTTCAGAAACTAGGGAATTAAAAATTAACAGAGAGCGGAATAAAAAAGATGCCACTTTGTGGACAGGTCTTGGGCAAAGAGCAGTTAAAGTGTAGGTCCTTTACACTGCTGTAGTGAATTACTGAGGTATCAAACACACCAGTTTACATAGCAGAATAAATATAGAGGAGAACAGATCAATAGTAACCTCGCAGGGTTTAGAGATGCCCACACCACAACAGCCATTGTCAGGAATAGCCTTTCAGTAGGGCAGACAAAAACTGAATGGCCCAAAAAACTATGACCTGTAGCCATTGTTTCAGACCATTAGTGAAAGCCACACCAGTGAAGCAATGGAGGAAATATTTTCCCTGTTTATTTTTTTGGCTTTGTGGTTTTGTTTGTTTTTTTTTTTCTTTTCTGGTGTGTGTTTTTTTTTTTAATTGTTCTGCACACCATGACCAGTTCCCAGAGTTCTCAATCCATCAATAAACACACTCTTTAAAAAGGAAATCTCATTTTAAGGGCTTGTTCCATCCCCATTGAGACCATTCCAAAGGAATCATAGAATCACTCAGGTTGGAAGAGACCCTCAAGATCATTGAGCCCAACAGTTAACCCTGTACTGCTCAGTCCACCACTAAACCACGTCCCCTAGTGCCACATCTACATATTTTTAAATATTTCCAGGGATGGTGACTCCACCACTGCCCTGGGCAGCCTTTTCCAATGTCTTACAATCCCTTTGGTGAAGAAATTTTTATGTGGAGATCCATGTAAATGTTTTAGCCACATAATCTGCCTTGCTTTCACTATACTAAACAAAAAGACCTAAGAGGGAAATATAACTAGTTCCTTTTTCCTTGGCAAAAACCACAGCTGGGTTGTGAAACGTACCACACTGGAGAACAGATACATGCATGGATATTCGTCAGAGTTAGACTGAAAGAAATATGTCTGCCAGGGATCTTTCCTACTGTCTTTTTGTAGGAAAAGATCACATTCTTGAGGACCACAGGAAGCTGAAAAGAAACCAGAGTCCTCATGTGCTTCCTTCTGTTATTACTAAACAGAAGAACAATAGTGCTAAATTAAAGCATGAAAATCATTCTGGTTTATATGACCTCATGGAATCCTAAAAGACTAAAACCTAAAAACAGGACTGTCTTCTCCATACTCTTGCCACCCATATCACTGGCAATTCACCTTAATTTTTCTGGACACAAAGCAGGAAGTGAAGACACTAGTAAGAATGTGCATCACTTTTTGCAAGATTAATGGGTGATAGCAAATTTAATTAAACATCTTTTATGTTTAGAAGAAAGAGAGCTCTTTCATTTTTTTGCAAAAGCCCTGCCACTGAGAAACCAGAAGAACTGTGGAACTAACAAAAACTCCATCCAAACAAAAGGAAATCTGTTTTCACTACCCTTTGATTCCCTAAAAATCCATTTAATTCCTTCCTTTCTATTTTTGCAATTTATAACAAGTCAACTTGAGAGAATTCAGCACTTTACTTAGTTAGACAATCAAACTAATATTACTCACAAGTTCATAACTTTTATTTCTAACTGTAGGGCCTTCTAACAGTCCTGCTATGAAGCCCCAGGGGTGAGGTCCTGCTCCCTTTGAAACCAATGGCAAAAGTTCCAAAGGACTATGTGCAGGAGAGACTGGAATGTTAATGTTTAATGACTTAAACACCCATCTGTTGTCACAGTACCAAGCCTGACAGAGTTCAAGGTGTGTTTGGACAACATTCTCAGGCAAATGGTGGGATTCCTGGGGTGTCCTGTGCAGGGCCAAGAGCTGGACTTCAGTGATTCTTGTGAATCCTTTTCAACTTCAGATATTTTCTGAGTCTAAGACTGCACGATTTTCCCAAATACACACCATGGACTTCCCAAAGAGGAAGAGGCCAGGAAAGATTGAACTTTTCTCTGACCACAGGTCCACAGTACAGAGGAGCAGGAGAAAGTCCCCAAAAAGTCCCGGCTTGTAATGAACCATCTCTATATGAAGGTTTGCAGGAACACCAACCATGCACAGCAAGCCTATGTATTGAAATTTTGGGACATGCAGGCAGAACCCTGTGAAACAGACCAAATAATTTTCCTGATCTCTAAGTTATGCATCATCATATAAATACTGCTCCATCATATTCAGCAAAACAAGCATTTTCCACTTAGGAAGAAACCTAGGTGAATTTCACAGGGCTGAAAGAGGGTGGTGGGTAACGTGTGGGCAGTGCTGTGTACTGGAAGCTCCCACAGCACATATCCACACTGCATTTGGCGCTAGACAAAATGAAATTATGGTATCACTTTCATAAACATTGGGTTTGCACAGATAAAAACAGTGATTTTTTTTTTCTCCAGATACACTCATAACCAAATTCTTATCTAAATAAGTAAGGATCTTGTAGTGACAGCTCTCTATTTACAGAATGAAAGAGACTTTGCTGTGAGTGAGCTTTGAACAGAACAGTAAACAGAGAAGGGATAAAATAACCAACAACTGCAGCTATAACCTCAAACCAGACAAAATCCACCCAACATCACTAGCAAACTAGTGAACACTCAAAAGGATCATGAGGCAAAGTATGTAGGTCAGATATTTGCAAACATGGCAAATAGGACATCCTAAAACTTACAAATGTGTTAAAATGCCCACTAAAGAGACCAAGGATTGCCACCAGGCTGAGAAACAAAGCTCCACTCACAGCTGTTGCATTTTCTCTCAGTGGCTCTCTACCTTACATTCTCCTGCCCCAGGCAGAAGTGAAAGATGATGGAAAGAAAAGTGTTCCCTAATTGCTTAAAAAGGCAAGGCTGAAAAAAGGCAAAATGAAAAAAAAACAATCCCCAAGACTAGATAGCACTACCCCAAAGATTTAGGGAGACAGAATGTGTGTTTTCATACCTCTTTATACAAGACAAAATCTTGTTTGTAATGGGAATTTTTTATAATTTTTAATGGCAATTGGTATTAGGAGGCAACAGGAGAACAAAAATCCTTTACACTGGAACATGGGGAAGGGTTGCAACACAGAACATGCAAATGTTCAGTCACATCCAAGCCAGTTCAGATTCAGATTAAATGTGTCAAGTCCTTCAGAGAAGTCAGACTGAATTAAGGAACCAACCAACTACCTTTGAGATTTACTTTTCAACCTCTCACACCCTTCTTACCATGAACCTGCACTTATTTGTCTCTGCCTCTTCCCCACCCTGATATGGGCTCAAGAGAGCATCAGCAAAATTTCATGGATGAAACAGGTTGGAAGTTGGAATCATTGAAAACTCTACCCACAATGGTAGGCCATTGGAATTAGCAGGAATTTTGATACTAACCTATCTTCATATGTGTCTGCAAAACTCAATATCCAGAACCTCATCTGCAAGCACAAGTCTAGCCAGTGGTTTGTTATAGATATTGGGTCTGGTTTGCTGCTGTCCCTGTTTCCCCAACCTCTACCCTTTCTCTTCAGAACAAGCCTCCACTACTTCTTGGCCGTTTTTTTTCCACAATAACTTAAAAATAAAAACCTGTGAAAGATATAGGTTACTTGAGTTAAAAAATAACTTGAAAAAATAAAAAAATCAGAAACAGAAGAGTTACAGAATTCATAATTGTGTTTACTCTGGAAATCCATGACTTACCAGTGCTCAGGAAGCCAAAGACGCCGACCCGGTAGTTTGCCGTCACGACGATGACGTTACCAACAGCAGCCAGGTATGATCCATCCAGGGTTGTCTTTCCCTCCTCAGCATTGTAACTCCCTCCATTGTGGAAGAACAGTAACACTGACATGTTTTGGACCTGCCATGACAACAACCAGATTAACATGCCTGTTGCCAACTGCTTTGGTAGGTCACTGATGAGAACACAAGCAGCTTCCTCAAGAACATTATCTAAGCCACTTATAGCTCTTTAAGAGTGACCATAAAGAGAGAATATCTGCCTATCTGGAATTTAAAGCAGTCCACAACTGTCCACAAATTGTCTGCAATGACCTGTATATCATAAAGAGGGCACTATCTCCAGTATAAAGTAGGTCTAACAGTACCACCATATTCCACCAGCCAAAATCTCCTCTAGGCCAGCTCCTGCTGCCTTGGCCACTGAGCATGTGGTGTGCCTGCCCTTGCTAGAGCACATCTGCTTTACACAAACACACAGGAAAAGTTCAAAAAAGTGGGAAAAAGGAGAAGGAAAAGGCCTGTTGGGTAGCTCCATCTTGAGTAAGACTAACTCATAGCAGTGCACAGCTGCTTCCTCCTCTCAAGTCTTCAGCACCCAAACACTGCCTAGCCCCAAAAATGTCACTTGATATTGATAACACTCCATGCTCTTTCAGTCCTCAGGGAAATTTTCCACTGCCAGATACATAGAGGGATCCTGCAGAGAGGATTTTGTCTCTGCAGAGGGGAGACTCAGCATCTCAAAAAGTACAGACGGACTCTGCCCCAAAAGAGCCCAACAGGATTCCTGGGATGGCAAGGAGTCCCCATCTGCACCTGTATAAACACTCCTGGCAGAGTCATCTGATTTTACACAGAAACAGAAGCTTTTTCCCAAAGCAGCACCAGGTAAGGACCCTTTCTGCACACACAGCAGGGCTGCAGCCAGGCTGCTGCTGCATGAACAGGAAAAAGGCAGAACAGCCCCAGGACACCTCAGCACTTACCACAGGTTACAGACACTGGAAAGAAACATCCTTCAGTGAATATAATGGGGGAGGTTGGTTTGGTTTTTTGCCTTTTTTTTTTTTTCTTTCCTGTAGCAGCATAAAAGTATATCTGGGGTTGCTTTTCCCTGCACCTAGAGGGCAACGGGTTCTGTTGCTATTTTTTTCTGAATGGAGCTTAGCTAAACACAGCAGTTCTATCTGTTCTGTCAAAGAATGTCTCCAGCAAAAACAGAAATGGCTGTATGGAAGAAGCAGCAGAGCAGCAACGGTTGCCACATCCTGCAAAATTACAAGTTAGCAGGAAAATTACCCTCAACTGCCCTTAATTTGCCCACAACTGTGTGCACTCCTCACTTATCTCTCTGATGCATCAGTTCAGGGGCTTCTTGTGAATGTAACAAGGTTGCCAAGAAAACACAAGACATTACAAGCACTGAGACAGTTGTTTATTCTCATGAACTTCTCTTGAATTGAAACTGCCTAACTTGCAATGCCTTGTCCCTGGTTCCTATTTCTGCACTGCATGCAACACAGAGGGAGATGAGAGTGAAGAAAAAAATTAAATCATCTGTTTTCACATGGAAGTTCATTCTGAAATACAACCACATCGAGTTGTGTCAGCTAAAATGGTATTAACAAGTGTATTGAGCCTGCTCCATCCCCTCAGCTCAGCATAGTTAAGCCTGAGGCTCATACTAAGCATTTCCCACACATCCACAGTCTCCATAGCACCATGACCTCCAGCTGCCCTGTAAATTGCATATTACATTATTCTGAGTACCTTTACACAATAAAAAGCTTAAGAAGGGTCAAGATGAGCAGTAAAATTTGGAAATAATCCACCAAAGCCATATACAGCAGCTGCAACAGACATGGAGTAATTCAGGGGAAGATTTAGCCCTGGGACTGCACACAGAGCCAAGTGTCTGGATGTAGGATTCATACTTATTTTTTTGCACCAAGCAATAGGAAGCCCAGCAGCTCCATCATGGTCTCATGACTGCAGGGGCTTAGGTCCCATGTGCAAACCCTAAGGGGGTAATGAAGTTCAGCAGCCACCAGAATGCTGCAAGTCAGCTGGAAGTCTGAGAAGCTTCATAATATTCACAAGCATCTTCTCCATCACAGAATGACAGAATGGTTAACCTTGGAAGGAAACACTGTTGGGGCATCTGGTCCAACTCCCCTGCTCATCCCTCTGTAAAACACTTGACAGGGATAGATTTAAATTCGACTGAGACAGGCAACCTTCAGTGCTTTTACAACTATATAATATTTCTCTGTAAAGAATTGAGTGCAATGGGGATTATGCCCTAAGGATGGGAATGTGCAGGAAATGGAGTAAGAAGAGAGAGGGTTTCTATTCTTATTTAATGGAGATTTTTAAGTCTCGATCTTACAACTGAACCATTTCTAAATAAAGGCAAAGCACAGGTGCTAATGTGCTAGTGTGCAATGAGCTAATGTGACAGGTGGTGATGATTATAGGTGGAAAAAAGCCAGAAGTGCCACTTTAACTGTGGTACATGTAGCTATGGAAGCAAAATTATGTCATTCACCTTCTTCACTGTTTGACATTTTGAGAGTCCTTTGGTGGCAGGCTGCAGTCCCTGCACTGTGCTCTTTTTGAGGCTCAAAATGCTTCTAAATGACCTCTGAAATCACTGCTCTCTGGGAGATTTTATATTCCATATTTACTAGCTAATTTAATTTTCCACAGGTTAAAATACATAACTATCTCTCTGTATATGAGTAAAAAATAGAGCTTGCCACAAAAAGAGACAGGAAAATTCAACACCTTCTGTTCCCAGTTACTTCTGCAAAACCAGAAATCTTAGTTCTCTCCTGGACTAGACTTATGCATGTGAAACTGATTTTCTTGATTGGACCTACTACTACCTTACACATCTGCAAAAAACAGGAGAGATTCAGTTCACAGAACTGAGAAGAAGATACAAGCCTATTTAGTCTGATGGAAAATACAATGCTTTCAAATAAACTATCTTGAAATCAGCTCTTAAGCATAGATGGCAAACTGCCTGGGACAGTGACCTGATGTTTTCACTAAGTGGTGACTGCACTCAAGGCAAAATGACCGCCTCATGCTGCAGGGAGAAGACAGACTGCTGGTCTCTGATGATTAAAATGGGCCTGCAAGGGACTCTCTGTGCTGCTGTCAGATTGCTAAACCAGCTCTTTCCAGACATGCAGTATGACAGACTCATAAATTTCTATTACAACTACCATCACCTTCTGAAAATTGCCAGTACTATGGAAAGAAAAAGTTCCTGTCTCTGGGCCCACTCTTCAATGAGATTCACATGTTATTCAGCATCTTCATCCCCAGCCCTCCAGGGGTTGGCCAATCACTTTAGCTCTGCTTTAACTTGCAGCTTTCTTTTATATCTTTTTAGAATGAGAAAATCAAGAACTTTCAAATGACAATTCCTCATATTGTACCACTGGCACAGTCATTTTTGAAACATCTATTTTTCAGCTCTGTGAGCTGGCCACAAATCTAGCATTGCTTGCCACTCTCATTTCCCAACAGACCTCCCACAGATATCAACAGGGGAACAGTAAAGATGAGGGTAAAAAAAGCCATCAGCAGCTCCCTGTCTGGTGGTAAATGTTGATGTATTGTATTGCATTATTGTCTCCTGGACAGATGGTCTGCTTGCAGGAACGCTGCCATCTCTGTCCTTAGTTTCTCCCCCTTTGCTGCCACCTTCTTCTTGTGTTTTGTTTCCTTCTCTGTCTCTCTCTTATTTTGAGCTTTTTAGCATGCTGTCCTCCTAGTCACCCAACACTGCTCACACAAAGCCTGTAGGGAATACTCTCATACCAGTAAAAACACCAGAGTGCCTAATTTAACTTTGCAGGCTTTGTGAACAACACTGAAAAAACAGCCATTCATGCCAATGAAAAGCACTTTGGAAAGAGACAATCCTCAGCTACAAAAAAAATTAATTTTAATGACATCTCTTACTCACAGTGGTGGCAGGAACAAAGATGTGCAGATACAGACAGTCTTCACTGACAAACTGTGACGGGGCCTCTCCATCTCCTGGCTGCCAACATCCTGCCCTAGAGACACAGATTGAGAAAGTTACAATAAAAAAGGCTTGTGCTCTTCTTCCACTGCTGCTACTTCCTTATATTTTGATATATTAGGTTAATAAAGTCTTTAAATCTGTAAATCTCTATCTCATTTAAAACTGTGCCCACGTATGAATTAGCAACAGCTATGTGGGCTAGTATACATACATATAATGCATTGCATTTGTGTGCCTAGAACCCCTCCTCAGAAACCCTGCCTCATTTTAAAAAGCTTAAAACTTAAAATATGCTTTCAAAAAACCCACACTTTACATAAACTAGACAAAATTAGCACCAGCTGTAAAGGGAGCAGGACTGAGGCTCACAGCCACAGTCTCCCCTGCACACCTACAAAATCTACTATTTTGCTGAAATGCTGGTTATTTATTTAAAATTCTTATAATCTGTGGGCTATGTACATTTTGATTTATTTCCTAGTGGTCTGTGGGCTATATTTAATTGTGTTTCATTTAATTTCTAATGATCTGTGGGAAAATTTGGTAACTTCAAAATTTTAATGCATTTTAAAAATCTGTGTTCTAAGCACCATAGCAGATAATTAACAGTGTCAATTAATTAAAAGTATCCTTTCAATAAGAATTCAGCAGCCAGCCACATGGAGAAAATTATTTTCTAGCCATCATCTGAATGAGATTCACCTGCTTAAGCATATCAAGCTTGAATCAAGTGGATGATTTTTGCTGTTCAGTGACAAGCTACTTTGAAGCCAGTTCCTTCTATTTCACAGCTTTATCCATACCACACAATGAGCTATGGAAAAAAACTCACAATTTATTAGTGAAGAAGCCAAAAGAGGCTTTGGAAAATATGGTAATAGCTCAGAGAATTATTTCTAAATTATCATTTTAAATGCCCTCGTAAAATTTTGTCCTAAAGGTGTGAAGAAATTATTAGAAAAGTATGAGGAAAAGGCCCAGACAATGGAATTCTACTTTTCTTTTTTTTTTTTTTCCCATAAGGGGGAGTTCCTAAGATGGTGATGTCACTCAATAACTTTCACACTGACATAGTGAAGCACATCATCTCCAAAAAGACAAACTGTTAAAGCCACCATTTTTGGCAGAAAAAGTACAATTTCCCAGGTATGAAACCTGCCAGGACAATAGGCATTACACTATTAATCATACAGCTCTCCACAGGGCAGCAGGGACCATCACCTGCGATCATGGCTTTTTTTCTCCTGCTCCCAGGAGAAAGGCTGCCACCTGCTGAAGCAAGTCCACAGCTCTTCCAGGAGCTGGAGACTCCAATGGCTGGCTGATGTTTTTGGTTGGGTTGGTTTGGGTTTTTTAAGTTTTTTATCAATTCCAAGCTGATAGATAAATATTTCTCTTCCATCAGTAATGGCACTATGCTAATGTGAATTTCTTATATATAAATATTTAAAAACATCAACATAGTATATATAGAATCCTAAAAAAATCAACAGTTTCTGTACATAAAGTGAGGTCTCTCCAATTTCCCAAGTGTAAACTCAAATAGCTGTTTTTTTAACCTTAAATGAGTAATAGAAGATAGTGGCCAAATTCTTCATTGGACTAAGCAAGTACTGTGGATTCAAAAAAACAGGAACAGATTGACAAAAGTCCCAAAATAGTTTTGAAAATCTCAGCCAGACTGCTCATTGAAATCTCAGGTCTTCAAGGGGAGATCACAGAGGCAGGTGGGTAGAACTAAGCCCTACAAGACACCTCACTGTGGCTCAGACACCAAGAGCTGGTGCTGTGTGTGCTGAGCTAACACCACTGTACACCTGAGGAAACAAAAAGTTACATCCCACCAGATCCCTGCCATGTACTCGAGGCTGTGGCTTCACACCTACACAGCTCAGGTGCATCCTGAAGGATGGGATCACCAAAGGCCAAATACACTTTCAACTCCCCAAGTATTTGTCTTTTAATAGGTTTTGGACAGAAGAGATTGATTTTCTGGGCCCTTCAGCCTGATCTCTTGGACACTACTGGGCAGCGAATTTCTATATGTGACCCACAGCTCCTGGTTATGACAGTCTTTAAGTGTCCCTCTTGGACCGAATGTGCACAAATTTATGGCTCAGGAGGAGCAAAATGTATTTGTATAAATATAATAAATACCTGTATAAATACTATTCAGAATGAAAATGGACTGACAGCAGACAGTTGGTGGGGAGTTATGCAGAGAGTTGGTGGGGAGTTATGCAGAGATTCAAGGCAATGGAGTGTACAAGAATTTGCCTTTTCTCTTGAGGTGCTTGCATGCTTTAACGTATAGAGGGAGAAATTATTCTCTCTGCTAATCAAAGCCTCAGACTTGTCTATCTGTACTCTCTAGGTTGCTTTGCAAGAAAGGACATGAATGTTGTTGTCATCACTGCAGCAGCTTCCACACCCCTGGCTGGACAAACCCTCCTGCAGGTGGTCCCAGGGGTTTCTTACCGAGCCACTGTGGCATTCCAGGTTTCCCCCCAGGCAAAGGGCTCTGGGACACTGAAACGCCTCTCTCCAAGGGGAGGGGCAGCGTAAGGGATCCCCAGGAACTGGCTGATGTTCCTCCATTCCAAGCCAATGTGGATCACCTGGGATTTGCCCATCAGATATCCGTGGGACGGGATGTACACTGTTGGGGTGGAATCCGATTCAGAAATGGGCAGGAGTAAATCTATCAGAGGGGGAGCAGAGGAAAAATAATTTGTTTTTTCAAGTTAGGACAATTTCAGAAATGAAAATTTGTCCCATTTCCCATAGTTTTAAACTGTTAAGTGTCCACTTCTTTAAATGAAACAGATAAATTTACTAGAAAAATAGTTTACTAGAAAAATAGTACATTAAAACACAGCTACGTGACACCTCCTGCTATTTTTCTCCTAAAACAATGTATTTGATAGGCAGGAACAAAATTCAAAGCCATGAGACTAAAACCAAACCTGTAATGAACAATAAACACACAAGTCTACTTTTATGTCTCAGTTTGTGATTTTGTTTTACTTGGCAATGATAAACTGTTTTTTCTCTCATTGAGTTTGAACCTAGAAGGTTCTCACTGACTTCACAGAATTTCAGTGAAATGGAAAATTTTTTTCCCTTCCCTCTTATTGTTACCTGGGTTCTAATTACCTTTAATAAATAATATGATCAATATTACATAAAAAGAAAGCAATCTTTTTAAAAATCAAGAGGAACAAACCCAACAAAACTTACACTTTCAAATAAGTATGTAATCAAACAACAGAATTTTTGCTTATCTACACCATCTACACAACTTCTTTTTCTCTCTTAAATAATTTTCACTTCTCTAACATATTTCATCCTGTTTAGGGAGCAGGAATATCTGGGTTTTTTTGTTTTCTCTACAGATAATCCTTAAAACTTTCAATTGACAGTGGCTTTTCAACACTCCTAGTGTTATTCTCCGAGCTTAAAAGGAAAAGCATATCAAAGCATCTTCTGCAGAAGAAAAGCCAAGAGCTGGACTTGCATCATTATTGTTGTTGTTTGGTTTTACTATTCTGCACTTTCAAAATATCTTTCATAAACTAGACTTCCTCTGTTATGCCTGCCATACAGTAACACTATGATTTCATGCATTTTTAAAACAGAATCTGGGGACATTTTTCCCATCCTCTTGGCTGTATATCCTCTGAAACAGTCATGGACAAGTGCCCAGGAGATACCCATGTTGCATTATGAGGTGAGGAATTCCTCAGTTCTCCATTCACAAGAATTGTGCACAGGCCCCCACAGTTGAGGTCCTTCCTGCACAGTGTCAGTGTGTTCTTACCTTGTCTCCTATAGATATAGGCAGCAGGTTCTTTGAGTAAAACCCAGCAGCTGTGCCCTTGCAGGCCATGTGTGCATATCTGTGTGTCAGGGTAGAAAATGCACCTTACGGCTGAAGGCTGGATTTCCAGCGTAACCACTGCACATGACTGGTTCTTTGAGCAAGCTGTGAGATGAAGCATGAAGAAAAAGAGCAGGTAAAAATGTGTTCTCACAGTATTTTGCACAGCAGTGTTACACTGTTCTTAAAAGAAAAGTTTTACAACAGGTGAAGCAACAAGGATATGGTGTAATTCAGAGTAGCGGGATATAAATGTCCTCAAATGCCCAGAACATTTCCAAAATAGCCAAAGGACAGAAGGTTATATAGGCTTTAAAATGGACTAATGCAGCAAAAGAACTACTATCACCGGTTTTAGAAGGAGAAAAACATCATCTAGTAAAGTGCTGATAACCTCATCCGAATTCCAACAGTCTCCAGTGAGTAAGGGGGAACTTTCCCTTATTTCTACATCTGTGGCATTGAGGATTTCCCAGTCATGTGAAGTTACAGGACTCCTTTCTGTCTAGTCAGGCTGTAGATTAAAGCAATTCTCTTTGCTGTTACTACAGCTCAATCCTCCTAGCTCTCAGTTAACCCTCCCTCACACACCACCACCACAGGTTGCTTTAGGTGTTGGCAGGTGGGTTTAGAAAATGGCAGTGGTTCTTTAGAAAAAAAAAAGACATCATCACTTTGATTATCTGCTATAATATTCCCCCAGCTTTACAATGCCTGGAGAAGTAAGAGACATCTGTGCCCAAGAGGTGTCAAAATTACCTAATTATTGTCTCTCTGTTGCATCTCTCTTTAGCTAAACTACTTCAGACCCCCTCTCTCAGATTAGGAAACATTGGTACAGTCTTTAAAAACAAGCAAAATCAGTGTATCTGTGTCAGAAGTAGGAAAGCTGTTCTTGGTTTTCAGGCTCACAAATCAGTGTTCTCTGTAAAGTTGTGAATGACCATTTCTTACCAGATAGGCAAAAATCTCTGGCAGTGGAGAAGTAATTGGATATATCTCTGCTAACATGCACAACTTCAAAGTTTGAGATGGATGAATCCATGAGAACAGATGACACATTTAAGGGTTGCCATGCATCCATATAGTCTGTAAAATGAACCATAAAAAATAATATGACTAGAAGGAGCAGTAAAAATTTCAGACTAGACTAATATAGAGATAAAAGCATTGTGGACTTCCTCAATGAACAAGTGTCATCTTCCTTTGCATCAACCAAGAATAAATTAAAAATTCAAATGCCTTTGATTGACTTGAAGGTCTAATCCTGTGTTCAGAGGTCAGATATTAATTGGTTTATAAAGGTATTTAGTAAAGAAATAGGCAAATCCAGAGCAGCTTTGTCAAGTTTGAAGGTAAATCCAACAGACCTAAATAAAAGGTTTCTGAACAGCCCTAATTACATTAAAGGGCATGGCTTATAGCGCTTGCACACAAGTTCCTGAACAGGTACAGCCACTAACTTCTTGGAAAGTAAATGGAGGTTAATTTGATAATTTTAATTTGATTAGGTGGACAGAATTGTATTGAATTCTACGAACAGTTTTAATGTCACGTAACTTCTACGTAATTAAGATTTCACTCGATTTCATAGGCATATATAGACACAAATATGTGCATATGCGTAAATATAATGATTTGTATTACATATATGTATATTCCCATATATACATTTAACATCCATGCACTTGTGTGAGCTTTCATATACACATATGTACTAACTCTAGTATTCCTCAAGAATTGTCCTTCTGTCTCATACTATATTTAAAAAAAATACCATGAACATTGTTTTCTCATACACAAGTAGATAAAAATATCTGAGAACTCTCAATTTTGCACACAGAAGACAGAAAAAAAGGTTTGGGACAGAATGGGCCTTTAATTACTTTAGTTCCTTTCAGAAGTTCAACATGTTTTAAAAGCAAAAGGCCCTGCTGTGGCCACTGTGTCCTAAACAGTAGGTTGGTATTGCCCTCTCCATGTAATTGTAGGGTGAGGACAGAGCAGAGTCAGCTGTTCCTTTGCTATTCCTAGTGAGCAGGTCTTGCCCTTGAGTTCATTGACCCAAACAGATGCAAAAGTCACAACCTGTCATTTCATTAAACATTTCTTTTATTCTACTGAGAAATCAGGGGCTGGCAAAGATGGCCAAAGTTTTTTCTCCCCCTCTCATAGAAAGACAGTTTGACCACAGCACTCAACAGACCTGAGGCTGAGGTCTGGGGTCCATACAATCAACTTGAATGTCCTGGTGTTGATATATGTGTCCAGTTGATGAAAACCCAAGACCCCAAACACACCATAGACAAGGCTGGTTGCATCTTTCCTTGAGCAAATAGGCAGGCAATAGCAGTGACTAAATTAGATTTCATAACTGTTGTATAACTCAGGACAACACAGAGCAACTGCCACAATTCAGGACTCTACAATGATGCAAAAAGTCTTTTCTTTTGCAGGGTAAATCCTTCCTTAGGAAGTGTAAATCTCAAGCATTTTTCTCACGAAGGACAAGCTGAAAAAAACCTGATGTGCTACCACCATTACCAAGGTTGTTGCATTAGGGCTTGGCCCCTTTGCCATCCCCCTTGCTGAAGAAAACATCTGATGGAGTGAAGAACTGACCTTCCATATTCCATGGAACTTTACAAAGCTCAGGTTTTGAACTAGAGGCAAGAGAGCAGGACCACGCTCCATGGGTCCTTTACAACCAAAATCATTCCATTCCTCTGATAGTTGTGAACAACTTATTCTAAGAGAGAGAGCCTGAAAGTCTCCAGCTAAGTAGAAATGAAGGTTAATTTGGTGTTGCACTGTTTTATCCTGATACCACAAGCTTACTTGAGTCACAGAGAGGCAAAGCTATCACCAGTGCTACATTCAGAGGGGATCTGAGTTAGTCAGGAGCAGAGACCCTGCAGTCACTTGTGTAACAGACTCAGTGCACCGGATTTTTTCTTCTCTTTAAGGACTGACTATTCAATTATTTTAGTGGAACAGAGTGATTTCAGTCATGAAAAAAAATCACTATTTTTCATATTGTCAATGGTTTCTCTTTTTTAAAAACATCCACTATGAGGTGTTGCATGACTTATGTTAAAAAACTTCAGCCTCTACATCTAGGGTGACAATTTGTGGCACTCATTTAGAAAGATGCTTAAAAATAGACATCAATTTTAAGTGATAGAGAATTAACCATTACATCCCCTCCAGAGACTTTCTGCCTGCATTATTATACCCCCCAGGTTTTTCTTTTCCAGATTGAATCTTACCAATTTATGTTTTCAGTTTATGTTTTTGTTGTTTTTTTTTTTTTCCCTGAAGAACAAGAAAAGATTTCTTTTATCAATATAACTCAAAGTTTGTTTTTACCTAAGAGCAATGTTGCCATCCAGTGCTGTCTACAGCATCAGCAGCTGAGGTCCTACTACTGGAACCAGCAAAATCTCTCCAGGTTCAAACACAAAGCTTCAAATTACCAGCTGTGATTCTTTCGAAAGAGAGCCTTGTCTGGATTCCACTGTAACACAAAAGTCTGGGTACTCCAGTGGTTTTGGAAGATATTTGCCCAGACTCTCTTTCCACAGCTTCCCTGACTCACCAAGTGACCTCAGGCAAGTCCCATCATCCTCATTTCCCTCTGTTTCCCACAGGCCAAACATTCAGAGAGGTCCTTGCTATCTCAGGAAGGAAATTCAAAATGAATCCACAAAAACAAAATAAACTCTTTGGATTTACAATTCTGATGCTTGAATTTTGCCTCCTATACCTATTTCACAAGCTAAATTTCCTACTTCCACATTAGAAATTTATTTTATCCCTTTATGTGGGATAGAGTCAAGTCAGGAGCATACCTTTTATGTACATATGAGGCACACTGGGCACTTTGCAGCCATGCTAGGCATGGAAGAGTGACCACTCATGATGCAAACATCCACAGCTCATACACTTCTATCTAAATTGAGATTATTCATTGCCCTAAATCTCACAGAAGTGACCCCTGCCACCTCTGACATGGGAGGTTCTTTGGGTTGGGGTTTAGGTTGGTTTTTTTTTCATCCTCCATCCTGGACAAAGCACTCACGATCTCAGGTCAGATTTAAATGCTGAAACTCCTAGTTATTTCCTCTTCCCTTTTTCTGCCCAGCTGACACCAGATGCAGAGAGACACAGAAATATTAATGCTTATTCTAACAACAGAGCAAAACTCTTTAACCCAGAGCTGTGCATGGCATCACTGTGGACATTGACAGCCAGCAGTGAGCTGTTAAAGAGATTTTGGATATGAGTTGGTTCTTCCCTTCTCCTGAAAGCAGATCCAGCAATGCCCACAGCCATTCACACTCAGTTCTGTGAGCAAAGCACAGCTTTCCATGGCTGATCTAAACCTGCCTCATGTAGAAACTGCTCTCACAAGGCAGAGCTACAGACTGGCCCTGTGCTACTGGCAATGCACAACACACCTGATGGGCTGGAAGACATTTCTCATTTATATATAGGTTAAGTGCTGACCTTACAACCCACATTTTGGCAAAGGTCTTCACTGGATAATTATAGCCCTCTGAATCCAGCCATCCCTGTAACTCTTATTGCAAAATTATAATGTGCCATATAGAGAGCCTCTCTCTTCCAGATGTTCTTGTTTGGGTAGGCAAGGTTTAAGAATGGATTTGCAAAAAGACTCGCACTGGCCTTACTCTGTTCTCACTCCAGTCACAAGATCACAAGACTGGAATAGATTTCCTGGCAAGGAGATTATAAAATCCTTTCCATAAAGTCAAGAAAAGTTTAATCACTGACTTTAGTGGAAGAAAAGAAGCATCAATTATGAGTTTGTTGCAAAATTTAACACTTGATATAAGAAAAAGAGACCCAGAAGTGCATTAAAATAACAAGTTAAATTCAAAAGAAAACTTGTGAAGTTGAGGAGGTCACTATGTGGTTAAGGAGGAACATAAATCAGATCTCTGGGTTCAGTATGCTGATTTATGTTTGAAAGACAAATTCTGATCTCAATTCTGGAATTTGTGAGCCATATTTAATAGCTCTGACTCAAACCCAAAACATGCTTACAGACTGAACTCAGTGCTTTATATTCCTAGTTTTCAGAGGTTTTTTTTCAACAGATTGCTGTTTTGTCTGTATACCAACAATCTTCAAAGCCAGCAAATCATCAACTCAGAGTGGAAGTGCAGAAAATACACTCTTCCTAAAATATAACTGCTTTTCATTTTTGTTGATCCATTTAGATTTGTATAATTCAAAATGAGTGATTGTCTTTAAACTGCTGCATAATAACTGTAATCACACCTCAGACAAGTCTCAAAAATAACAACTGTGTATTTATGGCCTTTAGCAGGGAGCAATCTTGCTATGTTCCTGTTAAATGAAAGATTTCTGTCTCCTTTAGGGGTGCTAATTATAGCAGATGTTATAGTAAGAAGATATTAAAATGTACTAGGTATCTATCCAGGTTTAAAATAAGCATTTTTCAAAAGGCTAAAATCCTCATATTTACAAACAATAAAAATCAAACTTAGGACCAAAGATAGAGTAATTCCACATCAGAGGTCAAATTTGCTGTGTGAGAGCATGGTAAATCAGTTCCCAAAAACAGATAAAATATGGCTGTCTTTGTTTCACACCGAGGACATCTCTGACAAATACTCAACATTGTGGGAAAACAGGAAGATATATGATACTATTAATCACCAAAGTCAGCTACATCAGCACTTGTACTACCATCAGCATCTCTCTTGAGAATGGAAGTGCCCCATGCACAGACATAACCCAGTGGGAAATTTATTCCCGTGTTGGAATATCTTGTGGCCAGTGCTGTGCTCAGTCCTGCCTCAAGGGAATGACTATAAATCATTAGGGGATCATAGGAGGCAGGAACAGGAAGGGCCTAACAGACCATTACATCCACATGCCTCGGTGATTTCTCAATTAATTAATTGATTCGCATGGAGTGGGAACAGAGCCCACGTGATCTGTATGCAATCCACAGAGCCATGCAGGAACCACCCTGTAAGGGCCATTACCTCCTAACAGCTGCCAAATCTAAGATAGATATGTTCTAGTAAGAACTGAAGACACAAATATTCATTCAAGTTTATACAATTACTGTGTACAATAAATAAATCTCATAACAAAGTCAAAAGTCATCAGAGTTTCTCCTCTCACACATACAGGAGTACTTTCAGGTTCTCCAGTCTGATTTAAGCTCAAGTATTCCTTCTACAAATTCAGGTAATATGTCTCATGGATTGTTTTTCTTCTTTCATACTAATTTGCAAACACATAAAAATTTCCAAAACTCAAACCCTTGTGCATAAACTGTTTGAATAACACCCTTGTGTATTTGGAAAATAACAACACAAAATTATATAATTAAAACCCCCATTTTCTTATCTCCCCTAGCTTATAGTTGGCTGCAGGAAATTCCATCTCAAACCTAATTATGAGACCTGGCTGTTTTCTCTTTATAAGACAGTCCACCATGTTCACATATCTGAGCAGAGTTATTTAAATACCAGCCTAAATAAAGCAAAACTACAGGATGACTTATGAGCATTTTCAGCATGGGCAGTCTTAAAATAACATCTATTCTCCTATTGTAGAAGGTCACAGATTGTACCTGAAACTCGGCCCAGATGGTTCCCTACTCAGTGTCATCACAGCAAATGAACTTCTACAGAGGAAAAAATGCTCCAAACGCAACAAGCTGGACTTTCCCAGACAGTTCAGGCTATCAATTTTTCAAGCAGCACTTCTCAGATCACAGAAGCTATGTGGAAATCACAACAGAGCAGCAGGAGCATGCTCTGCTCCATGCAATAGATGTACAGAAGTAAATGGAAGTATTCATTCAGTCAAAGATGAAAACCATACATTCAGTTAAACACACTACAGCTGGAGATGACTTGGAGACTTTAGCCTTGTAGCAGAAAGGCTTTTGCAATAGGCAAAACTTGCTGAAGCAACAACAAATCAATGAGAATTCAGGTAAAAGACATTGTGCAGTTCACCTGCCTCCTGCTAGAGACTAGAGGGCTACAGGCACTGCAGAGCACAAATTGCCCTTTTTCAGAGGCTAATGGGGCACCTAGTGAATGTTAGAAATACACAGCAGTGTTGTTTGTAGGGGCAATAATTTGGGGAAAGCCCAGGGAAGCCTCAGGCTTTTGAGAGAAATCACAGGGCTGCAATGGGCTCCTGGATGAACATTCTGATACAAGACAAAGAACAGGAAGAACCTTGACCCTCTCCTTTCATTTTTGTGTCTCGCCCAGGATTGGCCTTACATAGGGAAGGGTCTTTTCTTACATCTCCCTAGTGGCTTCAGGCTGCTCTATGATCAGACATGAAAAGAAGTTGCCCCTGAAAATTACTTTTGTCATTGCAGATTCAAAGCCAAAGATGGAAAAGATGTCCTTTTCCATCTTCTTTGTCATCAGGTCTCCTGCCCCATTCAGCAGCTCCACATTTTCCCTACCCTTCCTTCTGCTATCCATGTATTGTAAAAAGGCTTCCTGTTGAGATCTTTCTATTGTTTTATGGTCTTACACTGCCTCTACCTCTCTGTTGAGAAGAACAATGAGTAAAACAGACAAAGCATCTACTTCCCACCAGGCTGAAAATAAGTCTGCACATCTGGGTTTCTTCACAACACATCGGGGCTGCGAACACCACAGATTTTGAATGGAGCAGCATCCTGACTGCAAATGGGAGGAAGCAGAGTGCTGGGCCCTCTGTCCTGAGCATTGCAAACTGACTGACTAGGAAATGAGGCAGTCAGTGCATTAACTTTCAATGAAATGTAGGCCTTAATAGAGCGCCAGTTAACTCAGGCTCTGGATTGGACATAACATTAACACCATGATTTCACAGAACCTTCTGGTAAAGTATGCAAATTCAAGCATTTTCCTGATCTTTCGATGGAAAAAATTGTAATTTTTTATATGTGTAGATATGCTTACATTCACACACACACATATCTACTCATGGCAGTGCCCTTTAAATAGTGACATTTTCTCACACTCACCATCTGGCTACTACAGAGCAGCCACAGAAACTTTTTATCCCCATGTATAAGCATTTCCACAATGTACAAAATTCAGTAAATGCTAGTTTTTGTGTGATGCCCAATTCTAAAACATTTAGTCTTCTATAGCACATATTAATATAACATACAATCATAAAGTGTTTGGAAACAATGTTTTTGAAAATTTTCTAAAACCTCTGACAACACAGCCCAGATAACAATCTGACCTAAATCACCAGTCTGGTATTTTACTCTCGAAATGAGGCAGAACATAAGGACAGATGGTGTCCAGTTGCATTTTGAATGTGTTGCTCCAGTGGTGTCAGAGCCCCAAAGTGTCCAGGAAACCGGTGCTAATTTGACTTCCAGCCTTGTTATGCTCAGATTAAGTGACTTCTCCTAACCACTATCAGACCCCAGGACAACCATTCTAACCCAGAATCCTGCATCCTTGTGGGAAGGTCTGCTTGCTTGGGTTGCTTAACTAGATGTCTGCAAACCAGAGACATCCCTAGTTGCTCTGCATTTGGAAAGATGACCTGGAAATGGGTATGATAGATCAGGGCTGTTACAAGAGATGAGCACCTCACTCACTGGAGCTACTGCTCTGGGCAGCCTTTAGAGTCAAAAGCAAACAGGAGAAAGACCTAATTTCCTTATTTTCTTAAGTGCTGCTTAGGCAACTGTTTTCCTAGATTTAAGCAAGCAAGAAAAACATAAAAGGAAAATGACAAAATTACTCCCAAGCTTCACTCTGTAAGGAAGAAAGCTTTAGTGGTTTTCCACATCCCATGGGAAAAACAGTTTGCAAAGGAGTTGAATTGTCCAACCTACATGCCAGGCCTACCCCACCACTTTCTCAAAGTGCTTCACACAAAAATTATTTCTGCTTACCTATAAAGATAGAAATTTTCCTTCTGTTGCATTAAAATGATCATTTAAAAAGCACAAATTCTAGTAAAAAATAGACCAAACTTGATCGTGACTGGTGGTTATGGATATGATGATAAGACAGATCATAGTGAACTGAACTGAGTATTGAAAATTCTTTGCAAATATCAAGTCTCCTGCATGCTCAGTTGCACATGGTTTAAAGACAGATTCAACCAGATTAAATATTTGTCCAGATCAAACAGAAAATCAAAGGCAGAGATGGAAGTGACTTCTCAATTACAGTATAACTGGAGGGTTAAATTGAGTTTTCTAATAAGCAGTCCACCCTCTTCCTTTCTGTTACACACAGCATTTTGCAGCTATGCAGTTTATTTCTGGAAAGGACACTTCAGGGAAGCTTATAGCTGCTGACAATTTGCATATATTTTTAAGGGGCAATAGACACAAAGCCCTGAAAGGCAGCAGTTAAGTTTCATTTACTAAGAAGATCCACCCACTTTTAAAATAACGATTGCAACTACCATAAGATTCACTGTATCTGGAAAGTCATGAGACATCCACACTCATAAATAATTTTTTTCATCACTCCTGCCAAATATTTTATCTCAGACATCTCATGTGGCAGTGAGTGTGAGAAATTAGGTCAGCATTGTAGTACATGAGGGTTCTTTCATTTAAATGACATACAATTAATGAAAATGAGTAAACACCTAAATGAGTAACTTTATGGGGAACACTTTCATTATAGTGTTATCTTTCAGCAATATGTACAAAATAGAGGATGGGAGGATTTTTACTGCTCTTTTTTTATTATTTTTTGCGGAGCAGGGAGATGGTTTGTTTGGTTTTGGTTTTGTTCAATTCGTAAATACACTTACCACTTTCTGGCCTGAGAGGTAAACTAACAGGTGGACACAGGTTGGGAATGGTGCTCTTCAAGTCAGCTAAAAGCAGAAAAAAACCAATACAAATGAAAACAGTAATACTTAAAGGTTTAAAATGCAATTTATACTCAATATTTCCAGCGTTACTTCTCGGATCTGGATGTTGCATCTTCTCCCCACAAACACCAAGAGTAAGGATGCAAGGCTGCTTTGCTATCTAATCCTTTTGAGCTTGTACATGAAACCAGACTTCCCTAAATGTCTGTATTTATAAACATTTCTACAAACATTTTTTGAGATGCAGTTATGAACAACTCACTTCAGTATTTCTGTGGCTTTTTCTATCCCCCTCTCTGTATTCAGGTTTCTGCAGATGGAAACCTTTCTGCAGAGAGACATGACATTCTCTCGGCTTCCAGCAAATTAATTTCTCAGAAATACAAATTAGAAACAAGTCATTTTCCAGCACAACACTTTCCAAATTGAAGTTCAAATAAGAATTCGTCATACACAAAACTTCATATTCATTGCCATACAAAAAACTTCTCATTTGCTAATACTTCCCATAAATATTTTGTAATCACAAATAATAAAAACGAAGTTTCCCCTGTGCATTCATATTTTAGAAACACTTTGGCTAGTCAAACCAGTTATTAATTCTCCACTAAGACATAATAAATGACCATCCCTACAGAAGATGAAGACAGATCAGATTTTCTCTTAACTTCTTTCAGTGTTCCATTCACAGCAGTGGAGGATTGGGCCTATCCAAAACTCTTTGAAATGCAACTCTACCTTCCTTTTTGACTGAGCTGCAGCTCTGACTATACAAAACCAAATTGTTCATGAGCAGAACTGCAGCAAACAGGTCACACATCAACTTAGCCTGTTATGGAACACAGAGACAGAAGTACCTTCCTCAAACAAGACTGAAACACAGCCAAAGACCCTGTATCACGCTAATATCCCACTGCATACAATAAATCACGCCTTCAGGTTTTACTCATTTTCCTTTTTAGGCTCAGAACATTTTTGTTCCTTTTCCTGGTTCCCAGACCTTCAACACACCAGCACAACCGATACAAATTTTTGTCTGTAAATATCTCCATTTGCATAAACATCTGTGCCTCGCTGTGTGTTATGGTGGAAACACATCTGTAGCTCCCTCAATGCATAAGGAAAAGTCACTGTCTCTCAACATTCCCTACTTTGCATAAACCCCAGGCTCCTCTTCATCATCCCTCTGTCTGTCACGTGAGAAACAGCCTTTATTTTTTGTCCTTTGCCAACAAGTGGAAACCAATTCCAAGAAATTGAAGTGTATCTACACCACTGCTGTCCCCTCTGCTCTTCTTCACTCTTACCCTTGTCTGTATCTCAACTCCCCTGCCATCAGGATGCTGCCATTGCTTTATCAGGGTGTTGCTCTTTTCCTTTCACTGCTAGACCCTCAGCCCACCCCTTCCCAGCTTTCATAATGCTTCCATGCTGTCTCTACCCTTTAGTGAGGGCTGCCCCACAAGAGGACATGAATGGTTCTGTGGGCATAGGGACAGTGCAAGACTTGAAAAGCTCAACACTGAGTTCATATTTCAGACACTCAGAGTGTGAATGAAGGTTTTATTTATCAACACTGTAGAATACAATGTATTGCCACAATATCTGATCCATTTCTACTCAGTTTTAACTGGGTTATCTTTCTATCACATTCCCTGGACAATACATATTCTGTCCACATCACCAGACCTGCCCGCATGGGGGCCCTCTGCTCTGGAGTTGTGTCTGTGTGACCAAGAAACAGGCTGTCCTCCCATAAAGGGAGACAAACTCAGGCAGGCAATTTTCTGCTTATTCTTTCAGTTATGTGAAATCAGAGCTTAACAAGGTAGAACTAGACCTGCCCAAAATGAACGCAAAACATGGCAAACCCATTTAAAGTTTTCAACAAGGCAATGAAATTTTTGTTTCTCCACAGAAAATAAAATCCATCTTGACTAGGAGTGGTTTTGATTCCTCCCAAGAAAACAACACAACATCTCATAACTGCTCTTCTGTTTAAACACCTGATGGCTTCTTACTACTTAAAAAATACAGGTCTACTTTGGAATTTGGTCTTGGTCTTTTCTTTACCAAAACAATCAAAAGTGAATTTTAAATTCTGCAGCAAATCCAAGCCCTTTGAGGTTATGCATCCACTCAGATGGTAAAACCACAAGCCCAGGAGTAAAAAACAAAGAATGATTTCCTGACCAGGACTGCACAGTGAGGCAAAATGTATCTGAATTCTGGCAGTAGCCATAAGTTTCCAATAGAATCTATAAAATTAAATTATATATCTTTGAGGTATTGCTATTCTTTTTCTATTAAAATGGATTCTAAATTGCACCTTTCACCTTTCCTTTGCACATACTTGTTTCCCTTGTCTATTTGTGGTCCTTGCGAATGGGTCCAACAGCCGGCAGCTGGTATTCTTCCACACTGAAGCTGAATAATAAACTTCAATGTGCAGAAACACATTAGAAAGGTCATGTGTCCTGCATCACTTACCAGGCTTTTGATACCAGCCAAATGGGTGTATTTTGACTTCAGCATCTGGTGAACTGCAATTTGAAATGTGCCAAGCACTTCTTGTTTCCTCAGCACATGTCTGGATTCCAAGGTTGTTCAGGGTCACGCACGCGATCTTTCCACCTGCCAAGGATGCACATGATTGTAGAAATAAGGGGGAAAATTTTCCTTTTCTAGATAGTGTTGTGAGAAAAAAGAACGCAGCATAGTTCCACTGAGTGTTACATGAAATTCAACTGACTTAGAAATCAAAGGAAAGAAATACCTGAAATGATCCAAGTGATTGAAACTAGTGCTGAAAAATCCCATTGAATTCATTGTGAGGTAAGGTGGGTACCAGCATTAAAATCCATTATAATCCAAAGTCACAGAGACTTTCAGAGCATGGGTCAGGACTCTTTGAGCAATCAGCCCTTTCATGTTACTATAATTAAAAATCTGCATATATGTTGAAACATGTTCCCTACTTACATCAAGATAAAAATTCTTTCAAAGCCCTAGTGTAAATAATTTTGTACCCAAAAAATATGGAAGGTTTGAAACACAGTTTCATTGAAGATTTCAGCCCATGTTAAAATCACTACTGAAACTTCTCTTGACTACATGAGTGCAAGACCAGATGTCTGAAATCTCACAGATATTAAATATCAATCAGATAAACTAAAACTGCATCCATTTTGCATGCTGAGGGCCTTATTTTTTTTTTTATTTATTTTGGAAGCATTTAAAGAAACTCAAAGTCATGTTCAGCTAAGACTTAAAATTTCATATGATCATAAGGAGGTATGGAAACTGTCAACTACTTTTTATTTGCACATTAATTCTTATCTAAACTGCAGTGGATTAATTTTCTAAGCTACTCATTTTTGACCAAGTGAAAATTTAGTCTGCTCAACAACAAAAAAAAGAAAAAAATTTAAAAATATGTATTTCTGAAGTTTCAAATTCCAAAATGCATTATAAAAACAGCACATCCTAATGACCTCAGGGAGAGTCAATTAGCACATGACTCCACCAAAAACAAAGTTACACATGCCAGTGGCCTAAATCTGAATTTTTAATAACATATAAAAAACAATTTCATTGACTTTGAGTTGGGTGGTATCCAATTTTAAACAACAGTTGAAGACTTTCACCCTCAAGCAGAAGACTAAAATTTGGGAGCAAAGAAGGTCAGACAACCAAGAAAGCCAAAAGGTTAAACTGACCTTGAGTATCCACAGACATCATGTGGTTGCATGCACCTAATTTCAGTAATATTTAGGTTTCAGAGTCCTTTAGACTTTAAAAAATGAAACAACATAAAAGGGGGGAAAATCACTAAAAGAAGTCAAGCAACACTTTTGAAGAGAGGTTGATGAATGAGAAAAAATTGGAGTTTTATCAGTTTTAATTTTATGCTGTTGGAACTTCAGCCTCTTAAGAACCCATTCTCATGAAGTTTTCTTAACAATTTCTGAAATGTGGAATGTGTCATTGGGCTGAACTCCTAGAAATGGTTATGGTTACTTGAAAAGGTACTGAAGAGAGGTGCATGAGATCTGAAAGAGCTTTTAAAGTGCACTTCAGAACAAAAGAAGGGTAAAATTTGGATAATGAAGCAAGACTGAAGTTATTTTAAAATAAAAACAGGGGGGAAATACCTGACAGCTGGGAGTCATTAAAAAAGCCAAATCCTGTGCAACAGGGGTCAGCGTCACACCAACGCTCACACTCAAAAAACCTAGGAAAGGAAAAACATTATCCATGGTGTCATCAGACATATTAGACACTGAGAACCTGTAGAGATGCCTTCCACAATAAGGCTGAAGAGCCAGTATACATACACACTTCCATACATTTTCCATATGTAGATGAAATTATGCTTGATTAGTATATACCTACCAGACTACATTTATTAATTCAGATGATTATTTTGATATCTGCCCTAAAAATACAAGCCTAAATTGATTTGGTTTATCATTGCTAAGACATTTAACTGGCCAACTGGCAATTAGTAGCATTATAAGTAACAATTTTCGTGTCTGTAATTAATAATTGTATAGATTATTATTTATAACTCAATTATAAATCTCCTTTAAACCATATATTATCTTTTCTTCATTAAACACTCCCAAACAATGCAATTCTTGAATCAATACTTCTGATTTCCTTTATCTGCATAACATAGCCTTGGAATTCCAGACATGGGTAAAATTCCAGGGAGAACAAAGGAACATTCATGTCCTACCCATCTGAAACAGCTTTCCTGCTCATGTCAGTCTTATTCCTCACTGAGATTTCTGTTACTTTCTGGAATGGTACACGTGTGTAGAAGCTCTTCACAGAACTTTTAAGAGTGACTGGAAGGAAAAAGAAAAACAAAATTGGAAAAATCAGTGTAACTTTGTAATTTACAAATACTGGTCAAGTAATCAAATGTTAGGGGTCCAGTCTATGCTTTTCTGCTGAGCTCTGGTCGATTAAAAGATGGTTTTTTGTTATCTCAGCAAAATTTTAGTTGTTAAGCCTGAAGATGAATAAAAATTTACCAAGTGAAGGCTCTGAAAACGTAGCAAATTACATCACCAAGAATAGACTTCCAGCCAGGACTTTTTTTTCTGAGACCTGTATTGATGCTGCTTCTTCCACAAGGCCTTAAACTGGGATACAGCTCCAGATTGGAAGACTCCAGTGTGCTCATGCATTATTCAGCTCATGCTGCTCTTTGGGTTCCCCAAAATGACATGACTGAATGGCTCAATTCAGTGGACCTTTACTTTAGTCACAGCAAAATTACATGTTCATGTACAATGAAAACAGGCTTGTTTGTCCAGCTTCCTTACATCTGCCCCATGAGAAAAATATTGAACATCCCAAGTATATTCAAAAAACAAAGGTTAAAATTCATGTCTATAGCTCTGCATTTGCTAAAAAATAACTAAAAAAATAAAAATTACACTCAGTGCTCTCAATTTTTGCATTATTTAGCTATCATAGAAATTTTAATGATACATTGTGGCATTCCAGTGACATTCCTATTTCACCCACATTATAAAAAGGGCTAAAAAACTGATATACAAATTTGAGATCCACTTGGCCTCTCTGAGTTGGGAATGGCTGAGGTGGACAGGGTGAAATTCATGGTTTATATCTTTCCGTTCTGAACTGAAAATGAAACACCATATCCCAGACAGCCTGATCTGCCCTTGCATCATCACATCCTGAGACTCATTTATACATGCAGACTTTTTATCCCAGAATGAGGAGCCAAAACACTGGCTTGCATTTCCAGGATTAGAGCAGACAATATACATCCAAATACCAAAACTTGCCTATTTTGTGGTACAGTGTTTGTGGTTGCCAGGGTAGCACAGTTGCACAGTTTCCTGGTATTTGGTCAATGCTGCTGTCACAAATCTGTGTCTCTGGATAGAGGGTACACACAAAGTATTTGTCTGTGGCATTTTGCAGATCTGCCATTCGACAAAACTCTTCCTCTTGGGCACAACCTAGGAAAAAAAGTCATGAACAGTTACACACACGAGGGCTCCTTTCCCTCTCTGCTCCTCTTCACATTTTCAGAACAAACCTATCCATCAGCAAACAGCTAAAAATGAGAATTTCAGTATTATCCAACTAATCATGCAAACTAATTAATTAAATTAATTAAAAGTGCAAGAGAAAGAGGGACACATTCTGTCTCTAGTGGCACTGAAGAGCAGATTTACCTGGAGAGCACAGTAAAGGAGTTACAGCACAGCTAATTGGGAAGATAAGTTCCCCAGCTGTGGCAAGCATTACTCCAGTGTATTGGCCTCTCTTTAATATTTTAATTCATAAAAATCTCTTTCTTTTTTAGTTAATCTGACATAAGAATTGTATGATCAAAAGAGAACTCTGCATTAGTCATGGTCTCTAATAAATAAAAAGGACAATAATGTCTACAATGTCTTGATTAAGTTTTTACAAAAAAATATTTGTGAAGCACTCAAGCATCACACAGAATTAAACATAACTTTCCTAGAATCAACTGTTCAAGACATTTGCTTGTAGCAATTTGTTCTGAAGTTTGTCCTAGGGTAAGAGGGCACCTTCAGAAAAGAGACAAAGGTGTCAAACCCATTTCTAATTACCATGGCAATGGCTCCTGTAAAGATGTGTGTCAATGCTTAATTTTAAACAGGAATAGCTCTACTGAGCTTTTACAGTGATGTTTATGCACTCTTTAGTACTCTTAGTTCTGACTTCCTGGTAGAGCTAGAAACGTCTCCATTTACTGCATTAAAATGTAGTTTATCATTAACTCAAATTATCTGCATTTTACCTTCTATTACCACTATGCCATCTCTCTATTTGGAGTGGTGCACCTCAAGAACAGCAGGGCATTGCCCAAGCTGTACCTTTAAATTCCCTTGCCCATGACAGGGGCACCCTGATGGTGAATTATGGGCACCCTTTCTGCCATGGCAGGCAAAGACTGTGAGGAAGAAACAGGTGGTCCCATTGGCAATTTCCATGAAAATTTTAGAAGTTGTCTACAAAACAATCTCAAAGTCTAAAGTTTCTACTCATCATTATTATAACACGTAATAAAAGATTTTAGTTAGCTATTATTCCCTACAGAATAACAGTCTCTGTGATGCCTTACGTGTGAGACACCAAAGCAGAGCTTCCTCAGCTGAGTACTTCTGCCTGAAGATCCAGTACTGCTGGTAAGGGAGAGAATAGTTCTGGTCACTTTGTATCTGGCTGTTGTCCATTAGGTAGAAAAGATCCTGCATGGAATCTGAGATACAAACAAAGAATCCCACCAAAAATATTAGCTATGATCTGGAATGAATTCAATTTATTTATATATAAAATTCTGCCTTTCACAGTAAAACAGTTGCAATCATTTTGTAGGGCTAGAACACACCAAAGCCTGCTTTTGATAACAGAATTGTCTACCCACAGTGACTCTCCCGTAGGCAGTGCCTCCTTGCTGAGCTGCACTGCACAAAATAGCACTGCCAGACTATTTCCAACATCCAAAAACTAGATGAGAATTGCTGCTCCTAGAAATTAGAGGGTTTGCTCTCCTCTGCCATGCAACACAATATCCTAACAGTGAAGGATGAGAATTCAGAGGATGAAAGGATGAGAATTCAGAGGATCTTTGTAATTCCTTAATTGATGTAGTTTTGTTAATTCAAAATACATCAGTTTCCTTATATTCCCTTGAGAAGCTCTTACACCTCTCAGTCTTAAAACTTTTCTTGACAAGCTTAATACCTATACCAGTCATTTAAGCTCATTTCTCTGAATTTATGCTCCCACAGACTACATTAAATAACCTGTTTCTGTCACCTGCCTGTGACCTTTAGACATGTATGCAATGATTTATACCTCCTGAGCTCCCTCTTGGGATCAATCACAGCTATTTTCTTGTTTTTGCAACAATCAATCACAGCTATTTTCTTGTTTCCAAATGCATTCCCTTAAATAACTGTCCATTATTAAAAGAAATGGACACTCTTCAACTGATCTCTTACAAATTCCTCCATAAACACTTTCTTATTTATCAAATGTCACTGGCAGGTCTAATCTCCAGTTCCAACATTGTGAGACATTGTGTTACTTAGTCTTACATACAGTGAAATAATCAGGCAATGATGAAAACAAGAAGTAAAGACATGCTGATGATTACTGTTGAAGTGCTGAAGAACCTACTGACATACTGAAAATGCACTGTAGCTTTGAATTTTCTATCAGAAACTAGAAAAGATATGTTACTCAGTACTTTACAAATTATTATCAAATTATTTTCATAAGTCATAATAGCTCTGTAGACATTTTCCCAGAGGTATTCATGACTTCCTAAAAAAGGTAACCTATAAATTCCTGTTACCTGTCAAGTCATAACTTCAACCTTCAATTTCTCTTAAACAGCTGGTGTCAAGACCAAGATTTAGGGATGTAGGTAAATACTGCATTCCTTGCATAACTGCAGGTTTTAATGATATCATCAGCCCCAGCAAGGTAAATGAAGAACCCTGAGGGCTGCACTCATGCCTTGGCAGGTAAATGCAAGATAATTTCAACCACCACTGTTAGTGCATTTTTTTTCTCTCTCTTTTTAAGTCTAGACTTTAAAACATCTCTAACTGTATAGGAGCTCTGCTAGGTTAATGGGCATTTTTAGGGTTTTTTTTAATTAGTTTAGTTTACTTTCCTTTCAAATTCCATAAACAAAATCAGAAATTCATTGTCTTTTAGGATTTTGCCCACATTAAATCATGTGCCTAGACACTCATCAAGACTATTCAGCAAAGATTATAATTCATTAAAAATTAATCAAGGTGTTCTCAGCAAATTCCATTGCTCACTTTCTCTTAGGATTGTTGTGCTGAAGGCCCAAATGAACTCCAGTAACTTCCTACAAGTTATTTTGGACCTAAACACAACTTCATATAATAAGGAGCAAACCCTGGAATAACAAAGGAGCTAAGAGAAGTTCACAGTTCCCTCACTGTCACCATGCATGGAAGAAACATTGTGATTGCAGTTTCATCCTGGGTTTCTCTATTTACAATCATACTGTCAGTAGCAGGAAAGATGCCCAGGTACCCAGGCCAAGGATTTCATTCCTGGGTTTATGTGAAATTTTTTTCTCAGCCAAATAATATTTCCTGTGCCTCTTGAGCTCATTAAGTCTGAAAGAACAAGTTTTAATCCTTTAATTTCCAGCCTGGCCTATCAAGGTAAGAATCATAAAGCCAGGCCTACATTTCGAACATCTTTCTCAAAACCTGTATCAGACATCCTGCTTCAGAGAAATCCTCTGGCCTTTATAATACCTATATCATAATGAGCATATATATAGCAATATATGATATTTTCTGTTTAAATTCTGCACCCCCTCTCTGCTCTCTTCTGCTGCTGCTCTGTCTGCTATTGCTCTAATACCTGATAACATGAGATCATCCTTTGTCTTCAAAGCAGCAGCCTCACACAAAGAGCTTTTCATCCGGGTGAGCATGTCAGAGTCTGGAATGAAACAGGAATCAAAGAGCAGAGTAATTCCCTTCATATTTCTTTCAAAAGACAAGATAATCCTCAGTTCCCAAAACTGAACAAATATATAAAGTGCATCACTTAGGAAAATTCCTTTGGTCATTCCTCCAAACATTGAATCAAGAATGAGTAAATCCATCTCAGTATAGCTCTGGGGAACACCTAAAACCAAAACGCATCATTTGGATGACAAAAGTAAATCCCATATCCACAGCCACTCAGCACTCAGCATCAGCACTTCGAAGGCTTTGTGCACTTATAAAGCATTATTACAAATCATTTGTGCAGGTCCTGCCACATACATGGGGAGATTCAGAAAGAAAAAAAATACAGTTATTCTGCTAATAAACATAACCCATGGAAATAGGCATAAAGCACCAAATTATTATGGTACTTGGACACTGACAGGACAAAGGCAGGTGTCTTCATGATATCATTTTCAAGAGTATTAAGAGTTATAAATTATGTTCTCAGACACAAGAATTTACCCAAATTTCATTAAACTGGCAGTAGAATAATTACTCCAGATTACACATCTCTGCCAAAATAGGCTTCTGAGTTGTGTCTTAATTTGGATATCATGAAAGGAACTGACAATGACATTTCCATTATAGAACAGGCATCTGCCACACCCTACAGTTCATCATGAGTTTTTGTAAGAAATTCTGTGAGATAACTTACCTTTCCACAGGTAAATTTCCTGAAAGGTAGTGAAATTTTTTTCTGCCTCTTCTATCAACCGAGAAGCTAATAAAGAAAAAAAATTGTTAGAATAGCTGTTTAAATAAACCACATCACTAAACTATGCATCACCTTCATTACAATATAAAGTCTAAGGAAGAAGGTCCCAGCTGTAATGGGGCTAGTCTGGGTCCAGGGTACCAAAATCTGAATTTCCTATCATTGCTTTTACCATGTAGGTCTGGACATCTTTCTTTTTATCTTTGCTCCAGATTTTACCTTTCTTTCAGATTATTGGCTTGGATCTGCCTGAATTAAATGCTGCAAGTGTTACAGAGTGACATACTAATAAATACAGTCTCAACTTTCATTAATGTTCATGTAGCAGAATGTGATGGGTCCATCTATCTAGCAATGCATCCAGTCAGAAAATTCTTATTCTCTCATGATATGGATTTACTTGAAAATTACTTGAAAAAAACATTGGAGTACAAGAGCAGGCTGGTGAATAAGACAGAGTCTATACAACAGCTAAAGAGAACTAGTGTAAATTGAGGTGAGTGACATACTTCCACTGAACACTTGTCCTCCTAGGGTGAAGGAAAACTTCTTCTCCTTCTCGTCATAGCTCACACTGCTACACATCCCACCCATGGCTGAGGTGGGTGCTGGACTCCAGCCTTTGGCATTGCAGATCAGCACATCTGGAGAGCTCAGCAGACTGCACAGAATGGTACCTAGGGGCAGGAACAGACACAGCTGCATCACTGCGCTAGTGTTTTGCACTTACCCAAGCCCTCCAATTTTTTTTCAAAGTGTCAACTGAACCTTTGTCAAACAGAGAGAGAGAGAGATACCCTTCAGTATTGCCACCAAAAAAAAAAAAAAAACAAAAACAAACCCCAATAAGCAAATTAGAATCATGTGTTCAAATTTGAGTGCTAAGGTTAGCTACTCATATCCAAACTAAACATTTGTAGCCTGTTTTTCAGAGATTTCAGGCACATACTATTATCACTTAATAAAATATTACTACTATCTGATAATACCCAACAATGTTCTCAGCACTTCATAGCACCACAGAGACAAATCCAATCCTTTGATGGTCTTACACTGTCAGGTTCTGAACCAAAAAAAATGCGCTTATATATTTTTACTGATATGGTTTCCTGAAGCGGTGCTTGGTTTCAGTCATCCCAGGCCTGAGTTTCCCCCAGCACTGAGTGATGTGAGTTGGGCAACCAGGGTGCTTAAGGCCACATTTTCTGGCATCAATCTGTTACCACAACTTCTAGACAATACTCAGCTTTTGCATTGCACTTGGTCTCACAGCTCAGGCATTTATAAAGTTTTACAACGCCCTCTCTAGTTTGTTTTTATGGACCGGGTACACAAGATATTGAATATGCTACATTTTCCTTCCTTTTTTTCTTTCTTTTTAATCAAAATGCCAATCCAAGTACTGCATTTACCTGTAGAACTGATCCAAATAGTCACCCTAACCAAACAGATATTCACCTTCTACACTCATAAGTAGAGAGAATCCAAAATTTGTTGGTAAATGTATAGAGAAACTGATTTTACAAGATCATCTAGAATATTGTAATGCAAAAAAAAAAAAAAAAAGCCAAAACAGAGATAAATTTAATAGTTTTCTGGAAATATTTTCTTGACAACTTTCACAGACAATTTGTGTCAGATTTTCACAGATTTTCTTAAATCTAGGATCAGTTTCCACTCCAAATTGGAGAAGTGCCTGTAACATAGGAGCCACTAGCACATGTCTGGATTTCACAGAATCATAGGATATCCTGAGTTGGAAGAACCCCACAAGAATCATCAAGTCCAACTCCTGGCTTTATAGACTTGTCTTTAAATCTTTGAGGTGTGTCATTTAAAACTTCACATTTCCTACAGGAAGTACTTCTCCAAGGGGAAAGTCAATACCATGTGAGCTTAAAACTAAACTGCAAAAAGTAAGCACTGGCATAAAGTGCTTGAACTTGTTGGTAAAAATCTGGTTGTGCCAAACTCCCACCTCTGCCAGACTCCATCCATCCCACTACTACTTACTCTCCCAGATAGAAATCCAGACTGGGAGATTTTAGCATTTCTGCATGCAATAATATAACATAATTCTGTTTAGAAACCTTTTTTCCTGCTCTTACAAGGAAGGCGATTTTCATTTGCACTACAAGAACTCTGTCTGGAGGCACCCTCTTAGTTCCTGCATCAGCTTAAAGGCACAACTTCTGGCAATCAAGGTGTGCTATGTATGGAGAGAGGTGTTTTCAGAACAATTTATCTCATCCAGATGGAGACATCACACACACAGAGAATCAGTGTTGCTCAGTTGGAAGAGACCCACAGGGATCACTGAGTCCAATTCCTGGCCCTGCACAGGACAGCCCCAGAGTCACACCATGTTCCCAAGAGCATTGCCCAAACACTGCTGGAACTCTGTCAGGCTTATCCCTTAAAAATGTCTGTTTTTTTCCAGGAGCAGGTTGCTACCTCAGGTCTTTACTGTTCCAGACCAAGTCCTGGGCATTACTCAAACCTTCACAACACCAAAAAAATGTCAGTGATGTAGAGACAGGCTGCTCACACCAGTATGATGCAAAGGTGGGTGTACTGTGTCCAACAATGACTTCTACTCATTTAGCAGTGGTTTCCTACTGCAGAACTCTTTCCTGTGCAGTCAGGCAGTACCTCCATCCAGCAGGAGCTGGCTCAGGATGAATCCATCGCAGCAGGAGTCCCGGCTGCACTCCTGTCTGCAGAGCAGCTGAGCATCAGTCTGGGATGTGCCAGCTGCTGGGAGCACCAAGGAGTGGTACACACCGGACAGCACGTTCTGGAAACCAGTCCTCTCAAAGGCCTTGAGTCCAGAGGAGTTGAATTCCTGTCCTGGGTAGACAGAAAGGGAAAGGAGCTCAAGGGGAGCTCAAGGAATGTCTCTGAATTGCCTGCAGACTGGAGCTGGTTGAAAGTTTTATGATCAAAACTCAGTTTTCAAAGTCCTTTTCTAAACTTTGTGTTTCAGAAGCAAGATGAGATCATCAAATTATGTGGTGCCATTATTCCTGAGTAGCTGGTTATAATGCACTGCAAGCAAAGAGCTCCTAAACTGATCTATGCAGTAAGGTTGGTAATATTTCACCTTCATGCACTCAGTTACACTGTTAGCAACTCCCAGATAAAAATGAAACAAATTTATCTCATTTAAGAAGTAAAATGTGTAGTTTGACCAGCAAAACTGTATCTGCAATTAAGACTTCTGCTAACTAGGAGGACATGATTCATAGAATTTTAGATCTCGAAAACTACAACAGATCTGGTATTAACAAGATTATACCAATCACAACAAGCTCTGGAGACTTGATTTATTTTCAGGTGAGACTTAGACCTTTTATTTTTATTGATACTAATAAATAGTGACTCAGAGGTTTGGATAGAAGCACAAAGAACATGGTAAGAGCAGAGAATTTTGACTCAAACCCTGCAGCATCTGGTTACCTTGCTTCCAGTTTGGCATGACTTAAAGCTGGACACACAATGGATGTGGTGCTATCAGCCACACTCAGGCCATAAAAAAATAAGTAAATAAATAAAATTTATCTTGTGTATTCATTAGTTCAGCTGACATGTTTTGGGATTCACAGAGAGCAGTTTACTTCTTGGCTGGTATATTACCAGAACAATTCATAATCAAAAGTGAAGTGAACTTAAAAATTATGTACAGGCTGGTCAGTAATAATGCCTTGTGTATTCAAATAACAAACTCCTTAGTAAAAAGAAGTCAGAACAAAACAGAATAGGAAAATACATTGGATAGATTTTGAGTATTTATGGGATTAGTTGCTGGCAAAAATCATCAAAATGTCTTACAAAAGTAGTCCTAATTTCTAGGGAACAAGATCTGAAAGAAAGATTTGCTGAAACTTCTGGACTGTTGCTAAATGTTGAGCTCTTTAAAGTATTGTGTCTTCTTAAACAACGATCTCCCCACATTTAGTCATGATCCTCCACAGGAGTAACTACCAGCCTGGACACAGAGCCAGCTTTAGGTGAGTGATTCACATCTGGTACCTCTCTTCAAATAGACCATGAGTGCATCTCCCTCTGGGTTCCTGACACGAAGCAAGCAGCTGAGACCACTGATGCTAGTGGCAGCAGGGTTCCCCAGGACACCTTGTACCTGAGACAGAAAACAGGCAAGCAAAATAAATACAACCTAATGGATTTCCTCTCATAAAATACATTTTCTTTATTAAGAAACTCATGGGGAATGATGAGCAACACAAAGGTTATCACAGCACAACTCCATGTGGGCATTTTTTATTCTTTCTTACAAAGACAATTTTTACACTATCAAACTGAGATCTCAGCTCCTCAATGCCACATTCCTGTTTAAAGTAGTGAATAGGAAAATAAAGATATAGTGATAAATACATCAGTGATAAAGAGCACACAGTTCAAACCCTGGGCTAGAGGAAGGGACTCAGAAAGTATAATTGTTTCAGGCGACCCGATTACCAACCTGGCTATTTCTAGTTTGGACTATCCAGATTAACCCTCTTTTTAAATCAGCCTGATATCCTATCTGCAGGTGCTCAGCTTGTTTTAGGGACAACAGTGCTGTGTATGTTTCAACCAAACACTGAGGTATCCAGATGCCATTTTTGGAAACATCTGGGTGTAGCTTCTTTACCAGCTTGCAGGGATTTATTACTGCCATAGGGAAGAGCAATGTCCAAGTGGCCAGGTAACAGCCTGCCTTTTTTTGTGATCTTATCTACTTACATTGAATGCACTACGATAAACATATATTTTAAATTATGATCATTCTTACCAATCCAGAGGTGGTGCAGTTGAAGTTGCCTTCAGCAGCACTGTATAATTCACAGAGCACTTCAGTACCAGCACGAGTCACAGCTGCAAAGCCACACGCATCTTCCCTCCCACAGTCTGAAAAAACAGGAAAGAAATTTTAGGTTTCCTAGCACTTCACATGCAAAATGGTTGCTACAAATTCCACTGCTCACTGCCGTTTATGTAGATTTCCATATGTCTATCAGACATTAATTTAATTAGCCAAATGAACTTTAATACTCAACTATTTTAGTAGAGAATTAAGGATCTTAAATTGAATTAAATTAATGCAGAAAGTTGTTCTTCACCTGATGATATAAACAGCTGAGACAAGTCTCACCACACACTCAAATATTTAAAGTCTGCTGGATAGTTTTGCTTGAGGCAGGACTTTCATGAACGACTTTTCCAGCACATCACATCTGCCTGATACAGTGACCCCACAGCAAAGAGACTATGACAAATCAGAGTTATAGGAAGAGGGAAACACCAAATTTTTCAAACATGCTGGCTGCCCCTCAGCAATCCCCTGGCCACTGTAAGGGAGCAGGAGCCGTCCCCTGGCCACTGCAAGTGAGAAAGAGCCATTCCCTACAGATTTAGGAGTGATTGAAGATCCTTCTGCCCTTACACATTCACCATTAACTTACTCCCACAGCTCTGCTCCCAGCCCAGGTGAAACACTTTCCAAATCTTTAGTATAAAATCAACCAACTTAGATCAAAACATCAGCTGAAATGCAAGCTGAGCTATCTGACCTTACAGGGGCTTAGGAAGGGAAAAACTCACCCCTCCATGGGAACTTCAGCAGTAATATTTTGTAGTTGTGCTGTCATTTACATAACTTATAAAGAAAATACAGCTATGAGAGAGATGGAATCAGATTGGTTGGCAAAGGGGCATGATTTCTTCCCCAGGTTTGTTATCAGGCTCTCTCAGTTCAGTGCCTTTCTTTTGAAGGTCTCCATTTTGAGGAGAAGGTGCAAGAAATCTTACAGTATATAGCCAGGATGAGCTGTATAATGTAAAGAAATAATGCTGGAAAATCGCTCCAGTAATAAAAGGCTTCATATATTCAGTTCTTAGCATGAGAGGTGATTGCTCCAACTAGACCATGGCATGGGACACAAAGCCACTGATTTATCAGAATTTTTGTATACACCTTAAAAACAGGACATCTATGTTATTACTGCCAGAGAGTTTTTACTTTGAACATACCCCTCTGCCTCCTTTCACAGCCTGAGCTTTAGGATACACAAGGTGAGACTGACTCAAAGCAACCTGAAAGCACTGAGGTGATTCCTCTGGGTTTTAGATTATTCTGAGCCAACTTAAAGCAGCTGCAATACAGTAAATAAACTGCAAGACTTGGCAGAGGAATATCTCTGAACTCCTTATAATACCCTTCTGGTGTACGCAAAGATGATTATTCCTATTTCATGTGCCAATCAGGTAATTTGTGAAGATATAAAAGCTTGCTTTTCATATGTCTTGAACACCTGATCTTTCTTTTGTCTGCACATCTGCAGAGTCTGATGAATGTTTCCTCATCTAAATCTCAGTTCTCATTTATTTTGCAAACTACATCAACTGGTTTTAAAATCAGATGACTTGTGTTAAGTAGCATGCAAAGTCAGAAGACTTCTTTCAGAAAAAAACATCAATCTCTTCCCTGAACCAAGGTCACCAAAAGTGGTAAATATCTTGCAGTGAATTGGTGCTGAACTGCAGAACATATAGTTCATCCAGGAACTTAACTATTAAATCATTGTACGAAAATGTTATTACTTTCCAAATCGTTAATGTCGTCTCTACAGCTTTTCTCAGTTTTCTCACCTGAAATACACTGAAAATATGTACTTTTCAGGTCTCCCCCAAATGACTGAGACTGAAGAATTTGAGCTTCTTCCGATCCATAAATCAGGCTGGAGGCAGAAACTCTTTCAAATTTTCTGAGCACTAAAAAAAGACAACAAAAAACCCCAACCAAGTAGTATTATCAGTTCCCATACTGCAAACAGAAAAAGACTTTAGGTAGAAATTAAGCTTGAAGAATTCTGGGGGAGAGAGGTTTGCTCAATCAAGGATGCACCATAACCTCACAGATAATACAGGAGACAGCTGGTGTGAGGGTAGAATTTCAGCTTTGAAATAAAAGTGTCACAAGATGTTTTAAAAACCAGTTAGCCAGAAGTGGGCTGGGATTTTGCTTTCAGTGAGCTTTCTCTTCCAGCAGCAGACCCGCTACCTCTCATTACTTGTTCATGGCATTGAACCAACTATTGAGTCAAAGGGGGAACCAACTTTCTACAAATCAGTCACAGAAACAAAAGCCAGCTCCAGCAGCACTTGGTTAGACAGGAAATCCAGGAACACAGTGGCCTGATCTCCACTGACGTCAGGCCCAGGGCTATATCCAAGGCAGTATGTCCTACACGATGCTTTATTACTCCTCCATTCCACTTTTAACACCTGACTGTCACTTCACTGACCAAACCCTTTATCTGCTCCCTCTGCACTGGACCTGCTCACCTGTGTGTGAGGAGTCTGACAAGCAGCAGCTCACACACTGGGAAAAGCTCATGGGGTCCAGAGATGCAAACCCCAAAGGTCATTCAATGGGATGAGGAATCTAATCCAGGATCCAGAGGATTTGGCCCTGTTTGTGCCTGGAGGGGATTACAGACTGGTGAGAGGACACCCACTGCCACCACCACCCTGCTGAGGTTGCTGCTGCCTGTATTCCAAGGGGTTGGGCACAGTGTGCCCAAAGGTTGATGCACCAGTACACTGAGTGAGCACAGCACATTATCCCTGCCCATGGCAGGGGGGTTGAAAGTAGAGGATCTTTAAGATCCCTTCCAACCCAAGCCATTCTGTGGTTAAGAAAAGAACATGGTGGCTTAGCATCAACCCATGGTGACCATACGTCTCTAAAGGCCCCAGGTGAAGGCAGACCTCGGGCTCCTTGCAGCCAACACTGGGCCTAGACCTAAAAGAGGTAAAAGCAGGAGCTCTGGTGTGATCCCAGCTGTGGGAGATGTCTGCACATGAAAGAGCTGGAAGCTCAGCCCCTCTTTCCCCTGGGCTTGTGGGCACAGCCGTCTGGCCAGAGGATTACAGCCCTCTCTCCCTGAAATGTCTGGATAAACCACGAAATAAAAGTCAGGGAAAAGTTCTTAAAATAATCATTTGTACTCTTACAGAAAGAGTCGGGGCTAAATCAGAAGCAAATGTCCACTGTTGTCAGGGCTGAGCCAGCAGGTGCTTTTGATAAAACCATCATTTCTGCTCAGGAAAAAATCCACATGGGTTTGTCAAAGCTTAGCACAAGAAAATCCTTGCACTCCAGTTAGGACGGGGACAAGGAAGAAATACAGTGCAAGCAGAGGTGAAAGTTTTTTTCCTTCCTGGAAATATAGGGCACAAAAATACAAGCATTAGCTAACCTCTGCACAAAACTGAATCCCTTTTGCATCTGCAACTTGCAGTTATGCCTGCTTAGAGGCTGCCCTCATTTCTATTCCAATATTCAAATTCAAAAAATCACACTCTCAAATGTTTTTCTTTTCTTCTGATTTTTTCCCCTAATTATGGCTTCATCCCACCCCTCCATTTTCAAAAGAAAATATTTTTTCTCTATTTTTCTCCCATATTATTGAATATAATATTATTGAATAACATATGTATTGAATACAATAATATGGGACAAAAGTAGAGAGAAGATAAAAAGTGTAATGAAATAGTATACTGAAAACATTGAAAAATAATAGAATAACTGCTTTTTTAAATTCTTGGATTTTTTTTCAGTACAAAGAAAAGTAAAAAATTGCAATTATAAAATCATTTCACAGGCTTAGTGCGGAGCAGAAATTCTCTATCTCACTTATTACTAGAGCAAAGCTCTAGTATGTCCTTCTGTTGCTGTAATTATAAAATCATAGAATGGATTAGGTTGGAAAGGACCTTCAAGATCCCCTGGTTCCAACCTCCATATAATAAATATCGAGTAATAAAAGTGTAAATGTTAAGTGCCCTAAAATATAATAAAAGAGACAACAATAATAACAAGCAATGCTTGTTACAGTTATTCCTCTGCATTCATACAAGGCAATTCTTCTTCTGTCTGAAGACTCAAAAACCAAAGACCAGCTGGGTTTTGGTGACCCCTCCCAACTGTCTGCCTCTTGTCAAAGCAAGATCAGTCTTCAGCCCCTACTGTCTTGTTGAGTGCTGAATTCGGTTAAGGGAAGTAGTAGAGGCAGGAGGAAAAGCAAAAATAGAGATAAACACTTTCACTTCACATTATGCTTTCCAGAAATGAAGCATGATCTTTAAAGAAATAAAAAATTAAATAAGCCAGAAAATTATTATTTAAAAATCCAAGCAAGTTAACAGATTTCTTAGGTGTTCATGGGGTCCTGAGCAACCCGATCTTTTAGGGGGCATCCTTGCCCATTGCAGGGGTGCTGGAACAAGATGGTCTTTAAGGTCCCTTCCAACACAAACTGTTCTATGATTCTATGACACATTGTTGCTGTGTTTTTAAACAGCCATAAATGAATTTTCAGTAGTCATAAATACTTGTAGTGACGTCTTCTAGCATGACCTACAAAACCAAGCACAAATATATACAACTGCTCCATCCTGGACAGAGCCAGAAATGCCCAAGCAGGAAGGCTCATAGTAAAGGAGAATTAAGATACTGAGCCCTCTGTGCAGAGAAACATCCCAGCTACCCCGTGATTGAGAGCAACAGAGGCTTTCACCTCATGTTCATAACTGTGATCAGTGTCTGAGTATGCTCAGAGGAAAAAAAAAATATTTTAACTGAAAAAGGTTTTTAACTGAAGAGGTTTTACAACTTCTTCACAACTGAGGACTTTACTTTTCACACTCCTTCCATTGATCACACTTGCCACTTGTCTATGACATCAGTTTCTAAGCAGAATATTCCATTAAATTCAATACCAATCATATGATGAGCACATAAAAACTTCTGGGAAAAAGCAAAAGTTTTGAGGCTGAGAGGTGTAATTAGATCTTACTGCAGGCAGTCTGGAGACTGTTTAATAGATGACTTTCTTTGTTTTTTGAAGTTTTTAATCCTTGAAAACCAGCATTTTGCAGCTGTATTCAAGCAGAAGTAATCTCCTCCAGCCTGCAAGGATGTGTTCTCCAAGTCAGATACCTTACAGCAGGGGTCCAGAGGGTGATGCTATGTTGTGGCTGTGAGGTCAATGCTGAAAATTGTCTATTTCCCATTAATTATCCCTCCCAGATGAGGGATAATTTTACAAAGAAATTAATAATTCTGCTTCTTTCTCATTAGCTCTCTCACTATTCTGTTGGGTTTCCAAGCAGAGAGCACAAGGTCAGCACACATCAAAAGCTGGCAGCCACCTGAGAGTGCAGGAAACCTGCTTCTCTCTCTTCCCTTACCAGAAATAACTTCCCCAGTGTAGTCAAGAATTACAAAACTAAGGAGAAATGTGGCTTAAGGCAGAGGCCACAAGTGTGGGAAAGTGAATAACTATGGAACAGCGAATCCCCATAAGCTGTGGCGTGATTAGTCTCTTCATAAGGAATTTTCACCTATGTGGGGTCAAAGCATATCCAAAATAACCTTCTGCCTTACTCAAACACTGATCATCTGTAAGGACATCCTCTGTTTCAGTCCAACCCAGTGCTGCTCCAAAGCTGTCGACACAGAGGGACTTCTTGGTGTCAGGGTCTTGCTGGGAAGGTCTGTACTGGCCATCTTCATCACACTGCAGGCCTTGCTCATTGCTCTGGCAGGATGTGACACCTGGTACAAGGGAGCAAGGGAAGGAAAAAGGGTGCTGTGATAATGCTGTCACTGGGTCCCACAGAATTCAGAGGCTGGACAGGACCTCTGGAGGTCGTAAGGTCAGAGCTCCCTGCTCAGGCAGGGCCACCTAGAGCTGTCTGCCCAGGAGCCTCTCCAGATGGCTTTTACCCATCTCCAAGGACTCCACAACCTCCCCAGGCAACCTGAGCCAGTGCTTGGTTGTCCTCAGAGCAAAAATATTTTCTGATGTTCAGAGGGAACCTCCTGTGTAGCCACTGGTCCTGTCAATGCAGTAGGACAATGTTTCAGTGCTGGGGACAAAGATCTCCTTAGCACAGCGGAGACTTCACTGAAAATTAGGCTAAGATTTGCGCAGTATTTCATGCTCTGAAGCACGGTAGTCTCACTGCTTTGTTCCTACTTCAACTTGTGTTCCAAATATTTTTTGGATTCTCTGTCATGCATCAAATCCCTGTTGATGTATTTCCAGTACTGTAAAGCAAAGTACAAAGAAGAAACTGTACTTTCACACAGGTTTGTTCAACGACTGCTGCAGTGGATCTGTGGAATGTTGCGAGCAATGAGAAGAGCTATCACACCAATAATTAGAAATTAATTCAGAATTGTTAATTAATTCAGAAAATTAATTCAGAATTACCAATTAATTCAGAAAAACTCTTCAGACTCTGCAAGGAGCTATCATGGAATGAAAGAAAATAGGAAGGTAATGTGCAATTTGGCCTATTGGAGAGGGCTGGTGCTGAGGTGCAGCACAAAGATAAAGTGGGAACTAGGCAGGAAACAGGTTTAGCAAAGAAAATTGAAAATCCAAGTTTTTAAACCCCAATGAACAAACTCTCAAGGACACAAGTCCAATACCTACCCAGGAAACACTCATGGAAAAGAAGAATGACAACTGTGGGCAAAAGCTAATGAATGTTGAGATACATTACTATAAAAATGGGATGTTTATCCCACCTAAGAAAACAAAGAGGTTGAAAGAGAACAAAGTAGATCTTCCTAAGAAGCCCATTCTTGGTACACTTATTTATATCTTACTTTATATAAGATAATTCTGTAGACAAAACTGTTTGGACTTAATAACTGATTTTCTGTATAGAACTGCATGAAAAAAACCAAATCATTTAAGCTGAATTCACCAGCTTTAGTGAACATTTCAATAGTTGCTTTGTGAGAAGGGTTTGTATTTGCAGGGGAAAGAGCTGCACAAAACAAGACTATTTTAGTGTTCATGAAAGTGACAAGAAATGAACTTTATAAGAAGTTTCTTACTGATACTGAACACCCAGATATCATTCCTGAGGACAATGAACACGTCTAGAGGAACCACAACATCCTGGATGAGACTGACCACTTGTTTCTCATGCATTTTTGGTCAAAACACCAGACAGTTTGTACTTTGTAAAATGCTTTGGAATGTATGCAGAAGGGATCCTATCCATCCAAAAACCCCCAGAGGGAGGATTTAATTCAAAAACCCAAAACTTAGAGATGAATAAAAAAATCATTAGACATTTGAAGGCAGAAAATAAAGGATATGGAAAAAATGAGTTCAACTTACAGTGATCAGCACTGATTGCCCCATAGGAGTTGGTAGTCTTGCCCACAGGACACTTGATACAGAAGGAATGTCCTGTCTGATACTGATAGTAGCCAAGAGGGCAGGGAATGCATTCATTGTCCTGGAAATAACTGCCTGGAGGACAAACAACTGCAAAGAGAACAATCACCTTATTACTCATTTGGAATTCAACCAGTTCTGGCCTTTGCACACATGTGTGGGCATGTGTATGTATTTGTATATATATATATATATATATATATATATATATATACATATATAATGCTGATAGATCTGCCATAGGCTTCAAGCTCTTAATTAATTCTCAGATCACCAAAATCTGTTCTTGAATTAGAGCACACGAAGTTCTTTGGAAATGCCAAGTCCAGGCCTGATTTCCAATTGTCAAATCCACTTGTAATAGGATAATGCAGGCGGATGAGTTGTGAAAGAGAACAAGGGAAGACAATCTACAAAAAGAGTAACTTCTAACACTACAAACACAAACAGGAAGGCTCTGAGGAGCAGAAACTCCCAGACTATCATACAGAAATTCACCATATGGTAACACTTTCATTCAGAATTCCTGGTAAAGAAATTTTTGTTTAGCACTTCCAAATGAAACAGTAATGGTTGGATTACAAGTCACTAGTTTTGCACTTGACAACCCAAACACAAAACAAAAAGGTGTTCTTAGTGATGTTCTTAGTCTGTATCTATATAATTTTCAAAACAATCAGGATCAATATTTCCAGCTGACCTGTTGCATATTATTGAGAAAATTCTTTGTCTTCTGGGATATCACAGAATACTGTCTTTCCCTCCAAAGCATTCAAATGAACATTAAAGTACAAGAGTCACAGACATATTTGCAGGACAATAGCCCTGCTTGTTATTTTACAGCTGCTTCCCAGATGTAGATTTCCTTCAAAATACTATCAAATGTATATTTTGGGATTTTGACAAGGTGCAAAACTTTATTTCTATTCTTGCTCTGCATCCTGACAGAAGTTTAGGTTTCCATGAGAGAGAAACAGTAATGGAATATTGGCCATTCTCACTACAACCCATATAATGAATTGCTGTTCTGGCCAACACACCAGAATGTAAATGAATTTAACTCATGGGACCACCTAAATTATAATTGATTAAAAACACAGCTAGTAGGAAAATTATCATATCTTCCTTCGTCTGCTGTAAATAGTCCAGTGGGAGAATACAACTGTGAGACTGAAATGGTCCTCCTAGTATGCATCAAGGCAATAACTCTGGGTAAAACATATATCTAAAATCAATTACAGAGTGTAAAAAATCCAGGATCAGTCAGCATTCTCTTTTCAAAATCCCATCATCTAACACACAAGAGTGTCTGAAATGTTTTACAGACAATTTCCAACACATGCAAAAAGCATAATACTCATTGAACAACAGCAGAAATTAAAGTGAAATGAGAAATCCATGCCTAAATTGAAGACAAAACACAATGAATGAAGAGGCTAATTAAGTAATTAAAGTTTAAAAAGAAACAAATTAAGCTTTTCAAAGCATTCTCCTGTTTTTTGTAGTTTTAGTCACAATGTGAAAGAAACATCTGTGTCTCTTATCACATTTTGAGCAAGAAAAATTGCCTTTCATTTCACATGTTGGATTGACAAAAAGGCACAAAGAACAGTAAAAAATGTTGCTGCAGAATCACATTTTCTGGACTCTAGAATTCTTGGAGGGACCTATCACTTCAGCTACAGGCCACGCTGACACAATCACATGTAGGTTCAGTTTGACCCTACAAGTGAGACAAAAAACCATTATATTGTACTGCTTTCAAGGATTAACATTAATACATTCTGACAACATAAGAAACTAGAGAACAACTTTCAACCAAAATCTCAGAGCTAAGTGTTACCTGTGTAACCATAAAACAGGAAAAAATAAAATTAATAAATTAAAAATAAATTAAAATATAAGAAAAAAAATCCCTTGCTCCTGCACATGAAATTTGGAACCTAGTCTCACTTCTAACTGGACTCAGGCATCTGTGTACTAGTAAAGGAAGCCTGTTCTAGGGAAGCAGACTAAACAGGAGGAAAGAAGAAGAAAAGAGAGTAGAAGTGGAGCTAGGTCTGGGTGTTGGCCAGCATCAAAAAAGCTTCCATCTGAGCTGGCTGGACTTGGCCCAGGAACTCAGAATCTCAGGACTGTTGGCATTTCTGCATCTAGGTTTCTATTCCAGGTAATGCATCATTATCTGAAGCTCTGGTTACATTATCTTTGGGAAATCATCTTATTAAGGACCATGTGCATTATAGAATGACCTTCTATTACCAGACAGATCTAAAATGTTTACAAAAATGTTTACAAAACTTTCTATACAATGTCAGTGCCATGATGCCTATTTCCAAATCATTGTTTCAATACAAGGACTGAACAGAAAGCAAGGCACTAATTCCCATCTCTCCCATTCACATTGGTGCCTCACACCTTTCAAATATGAACCTTAAACATAAGTTCAATGATGACTTTCTAATTTCAGCTTTATACTGATTCCTGACAACATCTGAGAATGAACAGCTAAAAATGAGACATACCACATCCTTGTGAATTAGGGCCTGCTTTCCCAGGAGACGAAACTCTTCGAAACCCACTTCTACATCCGAGCTGCACGCGGGGAGACAGATCAAACTCTTCATCCCGGGGAAAATCAATGACAGAATCTGCTAGGAACTGCTTGGAATCCAAATGCAGCAGAAAAACACCATCCCTGATCTCTTTTATAAAGGCTCCAATGAGATTTTCCCCAACAATTGCATTTTCTAGAGGGAAAAAATACAAGAAAATAGCATGAAAGACATGCTATGAAGAATTTGAAGTTAAAAACAGAGGCAGACGCAGAAATACAAGCATGTTAACAAACAGCAGATCATAATGAATCTGTATAGCATCTATAAAATTAGTCTTACTTTAATCATGCTGTTTAAATGCACTCAAAGACACCTCAGACAGAAGGCTCCAAAGCTGCCTTAGCACGTAATGGAAATTGGAACTTAATGGGACACGATGGTGCCATGACTGTACAAAGACAGCAGGCTGTCTCTTCTGAAACCATACGATCATTCCCTGAAAACGCTATTTTTGTACTACAGGGAATTTATAGTGTGGGGAGGGTCAAAAAGATAATGCCCTCAAAGAGGAAGACTTTCAAAAGGAAATCTGAAAATAAAACCAAATACACTTATACTTTGATTCTCTTTCTGCAAACTGCTTGAATATTCACAGGGGTAATGGAATATTAGTTAAGATATGATTCAGATTAGATATAATTTAGACTAGATATAAGGAAGAAGTTTTTTACAGTGATGGTGGTGAAACACTTGCCAAACTGCCCAGAGAGGCAGTAGATGCCCCACCCCTGGAAATGTTCAAGGTCACATTGGAAGGGACTCTGAGGAACCTGACTGAGTTTCAGATGGGAGAGACCTCAAGCCAATCTAGTCCAACCACCAACTCAGCAGCACTATAGCCACTCCTAAATGATATCCTCAAGTGACACATCCAGATGCCCCTTGAACATTGCCAGAGATGGTGACTCCATCACTTGCTTGGCCAGCTTATTCTAATGCCTGATCATTCTCTCAATGAAATATTTCTAATATCTAATCAGAACCTCCCCTGGGACAACCTGAGCCCACTTCCTCTTGTTCTGTCACTTGAGACCTGGGAGAGGAGCATGACTCCCACCTCCTTTCAGGCAGCTGTAGAGAGCAATACAATGTCCCCTTTTCTTCAGGTTAAACAGCCCCAGCTCCCTCAACTGCTCCACATCTGACTTGAGCTCCAGACCCTTCCCCAGCTCCACTGCCCTTCTCTGGACAGGCTCTAGAACCTCAATGTCCTTTTTGAAGTGAGGGGTTCAAAAATGAACACAGCATTCAAGAACATATACTATTCTTGGTATATCTACCAAGGGCATTAGAACTTGGGATATATTTTTAATATCTTTTATTTTGAAGGAAAAAACTGACTGCTTTGAAAGAAGTTCCTTACACCATCCCTAACTCCCATGGAAACCACAGCAAACATCTGCCAGTCAGTGGTCTCTGTATAGTTGCTCTGGGTCATCAGAAGTAAGGATCACTGTTTAGTGTCAAAGGTAATGCAACTAATAGAAAAAGAGGGAAAAGAGAAAAAAAAAAATAACTTGGAAGAAATTAGTTAAGTTTTTGACAACGTGTAAATTGTGTTTCTCTGAATACAATGAATATAAACACTTGTCCACCACTGAGGACTTGTCCAATGGAAATTAACATCTGGGACAGTTCAGCTCATGCCTGATAAAGTAGTTTTCAATCCTAGTTAAGGCAGCTGGGAGAGGCAGTCCTATCTGAAAGAAACATTCAATTATAGCTTCATTCCACTGTGTGGTCACAGCCTGAGAAGGGAAATATATCAACACCGAAAGCTCAAAAACACAACACCAGCATTATAAAGACTGGGAAGCAAAATGATTAAAAAGCAAATCAAGTTTAATCCACTGAAACATCTGAGAAAAAAAAATTACCAATATCATGTAAGTCAGGGAGAGAAGCTGTTGGGATGTTTTCCAGCTGAGTCCTCCATGTGATGTTCACTCCCAGGCGATCCACGCTCAGGCATTCCACATAGACAGTGGAATCATCACACACGGAAACTGAGCCAGTTTTTCCAAATGCATTTACCTCAAATTCAGAATTAAGTGAAATCACAGTTAGTCAACCTGAGAACGTTCTTGTTCTTGCCTTATTCATTTGCACTATACTAAAAGTAACACTATCCAAAGGGGCTGTAAAAACAGAAGCAAGAAAATATAATTTTAGCAAGTCAAATCCTCACTGTAAGAATAGTCAAAATATTCTTTTCCATTGAAACAATTTTTAACAAATATTGGGCTAGTGTGATATGACTTTTATGGCTGTAACTAAACTGATCTGATGATGTAGTGTGAGACTAAACCTCCTATTTTCCCACTCATCCATATGAGAGTGCTGCCAATCCTGACAGATTTCATGGCATATTCCATTCTTCTATATTTCTCAAGGAGGCAAAGGTCTATGTTGTGTTTCACTTTCTTTTTTTTATTTTTAATGCAACACAAAAACCCAACCAAAGAAAACAAAACCAAACAAACAAGATCAACCAAAAATGGAAGATAAGGAATTTAAATTACCTGGAGGTGACATAAACCACGAGCCTTCAATTCATCTAAAATAAATATTTGGAATGCCTGGAGTAATCCAGAGTAGTCAGAACTACATGTCTTCTCAGGAGGCAGACGCAGTTGAAAGTGTGTTTGAGCTTGGACTGTCTGAAATAGTTGGAGCTCTAAGAATGAAGTGAAGAGGGCATTTAGTAACCACACTAATGAGGAACCTGACCTTCAGAGTTACTTTGAGAAAAGACAACATTGATTTGACATTCTCATGTTGTATCAAAAGCATCTCCCCACTTTTAGATAAAATCAGTAGAGCTGTCAGTAGTACATAACAAGGAGCAAGACACAAACTTGATAAATACAAATGTTGTGCATTAGAGAAAAAGCCAAGTGATACACTTCGATAATAATGAAGAGATATTTTACACTGGAGCACTAACTCACAGAAGGATAAGGACAATCTGGATCACTATTGATAGTTTTTCACAAGCCTTAGAAAATAGGAAGTTCCAGAGAACTACATGAAGGCTGACATTACGCCAATATTTAGAAAAGAAACAGAAAGACAAGAATGTCGATTTTCAATTTTCTTACATGCAATCATGAAAACACTTCTATTAAAAAAGGAATTAAATGGTGAAAGCAATTAATACTAATGTAAATGGGCTTTTGGAAAGCCATCTTGTCAAACTAACTGGGAATAAGTTTTAGGAGAGAATAAATTTGCAAAATAATGGCATTGCCATGGAGGTCTACAAGAGCTTTCTAAATTTTTGATAGCAAACCCAAGTGAAGCTAATCACACAAATTGATGACAAATCTGTGAGCTCACCAGTCAGAAAATCAAAATCTATTTAATCAGTTTTAGCAAGAAAATAATATGCAAATTTCTTGTCTCTCCTGGAGTTACAGTGATCCAGGCTTCATGGAGGGTTTGTGATCTCAGGTTCAGCACAACAGTTGTGGTGTCATTCCACCTCCAAATGGAGCTGGCTCTTATCTCACCAGGCTGGACAAGCAGCAGAGCTCTCTCTCACATTCAGCTCCTCTGCAGGCCCTCCCTGCATCACACATAGGTGTCACTGCTGGAGCACAATTCCTCATCCCTCACCCCAAAAACAAGCATGAGAAAGCCTGGAGAGCCTCCAAGGAGAATGGCAGATGGGACCAGAGGACACAAACCCTGCTTCTTCCTCAGAGGAAGGCACAAAGGCACAAACCCTCTCCCCTCTCTCTGCTTAGTTTCTCAGAGAGTATTTAAAGAGCCAATTTAATCACAGTCTCTAGATGTATACGTAAAGAACAGGAAATATGATTTTTGAGAGGGAGGGTAATTATCCATTGGAACAAATTACTGTTATTCTGAAGTTTGTCATCATCGCCTTATGATGTGCTGGGAATTTTTTCTTCATCCATAAAACCATGCTCTATTCCAAATTACTGGAGGAAGTCCTTGGCTTACAGTAAACTTTAAAGCAGATTGCCACACACTCCCCTCTGTCCCTACAAAGTTATTTCCCTGCCATCAGGCAAACATAGAAGTTATTTCATAACATGCTACAGAAACCTCACAAACACAATCACAAACAGACAAAAGTTTCAGTCTGAAATTGAAAGTTTAGAAATATTTGCATTTGGAATAGAAGAGTTTAACCCATTCTGAAGACTGATTAATGGGTGTAACCTATTCTGGAAGTAAAAAATAGCTGCAAACTTGGCAGGAAGACCTGCATTTCTCAAAGTTCAGCACTGCTACAAACTGCCATTTTGATTATAATGTATGTCTTTTTTAAAATAATTGAAAAGGCCGACATTAGTATCCAATTACATGAGCTCTGAATGGACATCCATTTCTTCCAAGATTTAAAGTGCCATTTTTTACCTGAAAGTAAAATGGTTTGAAAAATACCAGAAGTCAGCCAACAAATACAACAATAATCCTTAAGAACAGACTTCTTCAAAAAAGATGCAGCAGTAACAGTGACTCGATTATGCAAATAAACAGTCAAAGTTCTGCCAAATTCAAACATCTGGCACTCATCTGTTCTTCCAGGACTAAGTAGTTCCACCAGAATCACTTATGATGCCAGCATCTTTTAACTAACAAGAAAAATCTGCATATAGACTGAATAGCTATTTATAGCTCTATTATTACAGGCAAGAGGGACAGTTTCTGGCACTGGGGCCAGCCAAGAGCCAGAGGTGAAGATGGCAGAAGGCAGAACACATCTCCCGCACCTCAACTTAGCAACTCCCCTATAACTATGGTTGCTATTCACACAGTAGTTCTGTGATAAAAGCTGATTTTTGCACTGTTTAAAAAAACTCAGTTTTGCATTGAGCCCTTGCCAAGCCCCAGTAGATCAGATCAGATCAGATCAGATCAGATCACATCAGATCAGATCAGATCAGATCAAACATACTCTGGCAGGCCTGGAGCAGAGGGGCAGCCGAGACCCAGCGCTGCTGCCGCACGTCACACTGGGATGAGGTGATGGGAGTGGCACTGTGGAAGCCCTGGCGACACATGAGCTGGCACTGCTGGATGCTTGGATCTTGCCCAGGGACGTTTTCACAAAGTACAGCCCCATTGGCAACTGCTGAGGCACCAAAAGGCAGAGCACACTGTGGACCTGCAGGCACGGGAGAAAGGGGATATATGTTAAAGGCATGCTATGATGACTTCTAGGACAAAGTCCATAAATCCCTCACACCCAGAGATTCAAACCTAGACAGAACCCTCTCCCTTTCCCACTCATCAGCTTTGATCTGGTTTGAGGTCAGCTCAGTTCAGTTTACTGAAGCTGATGGCAAGACACATCACATATGTGATGGGTAATGCATCAGGTCCAGAAAGGGACGTGCATGGTTTCTAGGAACAGATACATTTTGAACAGTCATGAATAAATTTAAGCAGGAAATGAGAAGGAGATTTCTAACCAACAGCAGAACAAACCTTTACAGAAGATATGTAGTGGGAACAGGCAGGGCCAAATAAACCTTGACTCAGCTCCCCTTAGACTGAAGTAGGAAAGGTTTGAGATTGGGAACACATGACTGTGGTGTCTTCAGCAGCACCAAGATATTTCCAGTGACCAGTAGGGCAGAATATACTTTATATATTTTTTAAAAAATATATGTATATCTATCTATCTTTATATAAATGGTGGTATTCAGCTGTAGAGTTGGAGCACAGCTTTCCCTTTCAACTGACTCTGTATGAGTACAATCATTCAAACCCTGCTGGTCCACTGTAACAGACTATTATAGCAGACTAATTACAGTGATAGTTAATTTTTACTAATCAGTACAAGCCAACTGTTTCACTCAATATTAGTCAAATCCCAACTTAATTGCTAAATATATCCAATAATAATTAAACACTTATGAGTTCCAGAGCTACAAAACATAGGAAGAAAAAATAAAATTCCCCACTTATAAATAAATATGAAGTAAAAGATGTTATCATATCACACAACCCACTTGCTTGGTGTGTATATATAGATCATTTTCCAAATTACAATACTCAGATCAGTCCTAAACTTCCTGATCATTGAAGGGAGGCAAACACTGATGATGGTTCAGGTCTGAGCACCCTCCCTCTCCCCTTCTGATGGAGATATGAAGATTAAATCCATAACTAAGCAGCCACTTCATTTAAAGTATTCAAAACCTTGTATTAAGCTTTGAGTTAAAGTATTAAAACATTGCAGGATGAATCTGGGATCCAGTGTGTGAAGTACATCTTTGTTTTCCAACTCTGAGCATTTCAATGCCAACAAAAAAGCTTTAATACCTGCCTCTCTGAATTGTCAAATGCATATTTTTATCCAAGTCTCCTTTATAGCAACTTTTTTGCCATAACTTTATAAATGGGGCCACTACATTCCATCTCTTCACTCATTGACTCTGTAGTCAGACTTGTTCTGGAAAAAGTAAAGGTGGAAACCTGGAATCCTTGCTTAACAAATTTCTAATAAATCTCACAAAGTTTTAGGACCAGAAGACATCTCTGTAAAAGAGATAGTAATACTTATCCTGGCCATTAAATTAAAATAATAAAATCTTTATACAGAGTATGTAAAAATCAACCTGTGGTTTCTAAATTGCACTCACACATTTCTACATTCAGCAAGTCATATCCAGTCTCAGCTGAATGGTGAGACCTGAATCTCTTACTGCCTGTTTCATTGAGATTCCATGTGTGAACCAGGGAAATACCCAGCCCCCAAAACAGAGTGATTGATGGTTTCCTGGTGTGGTTCAGAGGTTTCAATTCACCATCAGTAACTTGCTCATTTATCCCTCTAGAGATGCCACTTCATTTACTATTGTTGTCAAACCTGCACCCTTTTGTCATTGTCCTGTTTCTTGGTGCTGTAGGAGTGAATCAGAATCCAGCTGAATACTGACACTTCTTTCATAGGTGTTTCCAAAGATTTCCACAAGGAAATCAACATCCCCAGGACCTTCTCTGGAAACCTGTCTCCCTTCTGTCTCTACTTAGAGTTATGGGAAGTAGGAATGAGGATGGCAGATGCATGTGAGGACTGCTAGGGTACTTGGCATCATCTCTCCAGTGCATGTCAGCTAAAAAAAGTTGGATTCTACTTATGATGGAAGTGATTAAACTAATGAAAACTCCTGGCATGTACTGGGCACTTTGAGTTATTACTTTCTGTTTACAGCTGTCTGTTCGGATGCTGGAGGAGAAATTTGTCATCTTTTCCCACCACAGCAGCTTATTTTGCTGATAGACAAGATCTCCAAGGCAGCAGTATAATACTTCTTTTTTCCTGAACAATCATTATTAGTTCCCAGGACTAGAGGCATAAGGCTGGGTAGATTGAGGAGAAAACTAACTTTTGATTCTTTATTTTTACACAATAGCTGAGTTGTATATAATGAAAAGTTCCATTGCTCTTTCAAAATCCAGGGAAACCATTAAAGATTATTTCAATCTTCACTATACTTTCAAAGCAGTTCTCCTTCTCAGTTCAGTATTTTAAAAAAGAAAGGTTATTAATCACTATTAGTCACTATTTTCTCTAGGAAAAGTATAGGATGGCAGCAGCACTGTACTTGTGGTCAGCTCTTCTTCTCTGGAGAGCTAAAAATCTGCCTTGGATGGCTACACTCAGGTGACTACACCACCTTATTTTGGAACTCAGTTGGCATCTCCACACAACACCACAAGCATGGGGCAGATACAACCATGGGGGTCTCCTTTTGGCTTCTCATTAAATCCCATCCTCAGAACTTTATATTGATACAAAAAAATTATTTCCAAGTTGGCTGAGCAGTTATCTAGTTGATAAAAACCTTGCAGGCAATTGTGTTGACATATTCAGGTATTTTACAAGGGAATTGTAGAATCATCAAGTTTGGAAACCTGTAAGATCATTGAGTCCAGCTATTAACCCAGCACTGTCAGCTCCACCACTAAACCATGTCCTCAAGTGTCACATCTTCTATTTGGTCAGTGAGCACAAGCCTGTGTTGATCTTTATACAGCAGAATCACAAAAGGAAACTGAGGTAAATTGTGTGGTTTCCCTAATTTTTTTCAACCCTTCTCCCCCAAAACAAACAACCAAAAAAACACCAACAAAAAAAACCTATGAAAACAGCAGTGTTATGTAGACAACTGTTGAAGGTTTTCTTTTTACATCTCTACTTTCCACTAATCATTACATTTTGGAGCATAGCCTTGTAGAAAGTTTAATTAATTTTGCTTCGCTTCAGTGATGGGAAACTGCATAAAGGACATTGCAAATTAAATTTATCCAAATGTCTCCCATTTGGATATCTCACTGGAAAACATGAGTGAATTCCAAAGCTTAACAGCTCTGGTCATTCAGGAAATACTCTGTGAATAGGCAATGTTTTGGCACCTCTTTTTTCACAATTCTGATCAGAAGCCAAGAATCAGCATGGCAAAAGCATACATTTTTCAAATTTTATTTTAGTCAGCTGAATGGGTTTTAATCCCAGAGCCAGCTCAGACTGGAGCAGGTTCAAGTTTGCAGCAAGCTGTTCAGACTGGCCTTATAACTGGGTTTCATAGCTCAAATGCTTTGATTTAATCAATTTTATTAATTAGGAAAAGTCAAGGATCCATTCTCTTCTCCTTTTTCCCTCACAAAACACCTGAAGAAAACTGGACAGCACGCCCAGGTATGTCTGAAATCTGCTACAACACAAAGATAAGCATGTTACTTGAGCAAAAGTCTCTAAAGCTCTGAAAGAAATATGATTAAATTCAACTGGGGAGTGGAAAAATTTAGGATGTGGGTTAAATTCCAGGCCTGGATTTGCTCATGAGTAAAATGCCTGAAGCAGGGACTCACTTGCACATTCCGGTCGTCCCCCGTTTACTCGTGTCCCTGGCACCTCCTCTCCATTGCCAAAGACACACCAGCAGCTCTCCTGGTCCGGGCTGCACTGCACAGGGGAGAAACTCCCCTTGTCCCCTTCACACTGGGGGATGGAGCCTCTGGCAGCTTCCCTTGAAACAGCTTTGGCCTTCAGCATGTTACAGAAACTGGCACCTTCAAAGAGAGACATTCTTTGCAAGATACAGAATAGAAGGCGATAAATTGACCTAAAGACTACCAGCAGTGCTTCCACTCTGCTTTGTTGGTAGGAAGAAAGAAGAGTGACTATGAAAACAAATGATTTGTTTCATTATATAAATAGGGAATTTACTTCTACCAGAAAAAAAACCATTTTTTTTTTCCTAAAGATTAAAGAGCAAAGGGATACTGTTTTAGAAAAATAATTGAAAAAATGTTGTTATTTATTTTTCATTTATATCTTTTTTTTTTTCAAATGTGATGTATCATTTAGAGGCTGATATTTAGTAGGCAGAAAAAAATCAAGTTAGTAAAAATTTTGCTTTTACTAAAAATATTTGATCAATGTAATGATATTATCATTTACATTTTTAAATGGTTAAAATAATGGTAAGAAATCAAAGACTAGAAAATGCATAGAAGCCTGTTCATATGTTTGTCTAGACTGTTTTATTTCTGGTGTTATGAAAGTAAAGTGTGACTATTTTCAGATACCTTTTCAATGTTGCTCTGCTTTTTATGTGCCCTATCACTGAGGAATTAAACTATGAGCCTCCCATGTTTCACAGGCAGCATTCTGGAAAGGAAAGCACATGTGCTGCCAAGCATGAGGCATCACAGGCAGGGGGCAAAGCATTACTCACACTCAGGATTGCCATCCAAGTCTTTGCTGCCACGCTGGAATATTTCTCCTGACACAGGATCCACACACCAAATATCTGTGTCAGACCTCTGCAGCACAGCATATTCTCCTGTCTACAAAGAATCAAGGACCTGTCATTGCAGTCATTTTAATACAGACACACCAAAATCCATACCCCAAAGGTTGGTTAAAATGCTTTATTAAATTTACACTTGTCCATTAATACAACATGTTGAAAAGAAACACAAAATACAGTCTAACTAATTTCATAGACAGACCAGTCCCTGAGAGAATCAAGAATCATTTAAGTTAGAAAAGACCTCTAAGATCACTGAGTCCAGTCATTAAGCAGGATGTAGACTAAAAGTCCATTGATATAAAGCTCTGATAAAATCCTAGCTTGAAATGTGTTCAAAAAATGTGTAGATGTGGTGCTTAAAGATATGATTCAGTGGTGGACTCAGCAATGCTGAGGTAATCGTTAGACTTGATCTTTGCAGTCTTTTCCAATCTAAATGATTAAGTGATTCTATATGATAATGATTCTATTAAATGAAATGTCTATTCCTTGCCTGTCTCTATCCTGCTCACTGCCACATTTTGAGAGCACCACAGACCCTGTTTTTTGGGATATCTGCACCCAGCTCCATCTCATACTATCATTCTTTCACAACCCAGGAAGAAAGAGCCCCCACCCCCAAAATGTCAGTCAATTAAAATGTGCCTTTTAAGCACAGCTCTGCAAGAGCACCAGGCAGAGCCAGCCTGTGGGAAGGAAGCATGGGCAGGCACAGAGCTTCCTACTCCCAGTCTCCATCTCAAAACTATTTAAATTCCACTTCTGCAGGGCAACACTGGCTGTTACTTTTGTCTTACCCTTTCCTTTCAGGTTAATAGAAATGCACAAGGGGTGCTTAATGAGCACAGACAGAAAGTGTACGTGACTATGGCATGGTACAAGCAAAACCTTTTCCTCCCTCAGTCATGTCTAATCACCTCAAGGCAGCTGGGGATGAACAGATCAGCTGTAGAGCTGTCCAGCTTTGCACTGCTCTGTCTCCAGCTGGAAATTAGGGCATTGGCTCGAGATCGCTGACATGAAGTCTGGCCTGTCAGAGGGAAAACATTTTTATAAAACATCAAGTTTCAGAACCTAAGCAAGAGAAAGGGTTACATCACCAGCTCCCTCATACATCTGCATTAGTCACTGCTACAGTCTCAGGCAGAGAATTCCTGACTGGTGCTTGATAAAACCACAGGATGGCTGAGGTTGGAAGGGACCTCTGGAGACACCTGGTCTGTCAGTTGGACAACTGGTCTGGTCCCCCTGCTCAGGCAGGGCCACCAACAATAGAGGGTCCACTCTCAAATCACGCAAGCCAAAATCATACACAAAGAAATTAAACGAATTAGCAAAATAAGAATATAATTCTTTTTACTTTTCTTGCAATGGTTACAAGTAAGCCTTACTTCATGCATGTCACATTAGAATTTCCAATAAATATTAAAATTTGCAAGAACAGGTAAAGACAAATATTTAGGAAGAAAACCCAACTGACATTTGGGAAGTTCTGCTGAGCGTGAGACCAAGGAATCCATGACATAACGACCTCTCTCATCCACACACCAGCAATGACCTGCCCAGGGAAGAAAAGCAGCTTTATTTTAGATGTGGTACTGTAGTGTGCTTTGTTGCATACTAGGAAGATTTTCACCCTCAGCAGCTCCATAGAAAGGGGTCAGTAAATCCAAGTCACTCTTCTATCCAGGGATAATTAGACCACACCTGAGAGCAGTAGCAGCTCTGGCGAGACTCCTCCAGTGGAGCCCTAGCACCTACTCCCAGAAATCTGGCATCATCCACAAACTTAATGAGACAGCACTCCACCTCATCATCCTGGTCATGACTGAAGGCATTAAGCAATACCAGCCTCTGGACCAACCTCCAAGGAACACAACTAGCAGCAAGCAACTGAATATCTACTGATTTTTGAGCCCAAATGAGCTGCCGCTGGAGTCCAGTCAATTTACACCCATCTTGTAGACCACATCACCTTCCTCCAGTCTGACTACTACTGGTTTTCTATGTTTTAATTAGAATTCTTGAGGGTTTTTTTTTGTTCGGTTTGGTTTGTTTTTTCGGCTTTTTTTTGTTTTAATTTAGACAGCCCAGAGTGTCTTGTTAGGAATTGCTCACCTGTGCTCTCATAGCACTGAGTTGGCTCCCAGTTTCCCAGGCCATCACACTGAGGGATGTAAGGGAGAAATCCCAGCTGTGCTGCTTCCCCAGCAGAACGTTTTGAAGTAAAGTGACTCTGCCAGTAGAAGTGCAGGACTATAAAAGAGAAGTAAAAGAAAGCTGCTGGTGCCCAATACAGAATATATGAAATGCATATATTTGCAGAAACCTAAACGTTCCCTGTTCTTCAGAAGACAAATTAATAAATAAATTTAAGTACATAAAGGTACATAATTTAAGTACATAAAGGCTGGGAAGTGCCCAGATTTTATATTTGCACTGTGTCATACACATGAGACAAATGAAATCAGTTCTTGGAGTGGCAGCATAATGACCCTGAAAAATTACAGCTGCTGAGTCACACCCGCTCTTCAGCAAAGTTGCATTTGACATCAAGTGCTTTTGCACAGATTCTGGGTGTGACCCCATTTAATTCAGCCCTCCTCTCCCTCCCACCCACCTGACCATGCAGCCAGCTGGAGAGCAGAGCCACTGCCCGCCAGCAGCTTCTGGGAGATCGCTGCCTCCGGCGCGTAGGGCCCAGCAGAGCGCAGGAGGTCACTGTCCGTGAGCTGGATCCCCTTCGCCAGCAAGAAGCTCTCTCCAAAGGCAAACTGGGACCTATTTGAGGCCAGGATGAGCTGCTCTGCCTCCTCCATAAATTTCATGGCTTCCTGCTTCACACCTTCACATATACCAGGGCCTGCATAAAAAAGTGTATATATGAAGAGTATATTAACAACTTTCATCTAAATCCAGTAAATACTTGCACGTGAAAACTAACTGGTCTTTTAAGTAGCATTGTCTGTTTCCTTCTGAAATCAGTGTTGAATTGCATAATGAAGCAAGATAAGGAGACTTGTCAGTGCTTAGCTGTTTAAAAGTCTTAGAGTGCCAGAAGTCACACAAACATTCTCCATGTCCTGGGCCAAAGGTTTGATGTTTTTAAGTAAGTCCTTATTGGTTACAAACTGAGTTCATGAGTCTCTACAGAACATTCCCTCAGTTGCTGCCATAAAATTTGTGGATAATGAGAAGTGAGAGTCAGAAAGGAAAATGAAGGTATATCCTTCGGGTCTGGAATGGCAGCTGACACTTGGCCTGTCCTCTCCATACATCTACTGACCCAGAAAGGGCAGCTCAATGCACCGAACCAGCTCCACAAAAGCTGCTCCTCCAAAGCAACTCTGTTAATCTGCTTCATCCCCTTAATTCCCCACTTGCCCACAGAACTGCAGTCTCTACCAGTTCACTGTCTTGTCTCTTCTTCGTAGCTGGAAAAAAACTATGTGATAAGAACAATTTTAGTGATGGCATTTATAATGCAGGTTAAAGAGGGCCCAGCACCTTTGGAGAAGATGTCTAGATAGAGCTTACTGGACTTCAGTGCTGGCCTCACTCTCCTCCTAGAGACTTCTAGGGGATATCTGTTACTCTTGACCCCATAATAAGAAACAGTAAAGAAAATCCCTCTTGCTTCATTTTAAGGCATTCTTGAAAGTCATTTACATTACAGTGTAATCAGGATTCTTCCATACAACTCTTCACACTTTCTAATATCCTTTACCACCTGGCTAAGTATCTTCTGCAAAAGCATTATATGTCCAAATTCCAAATTATAAAATCTACACAAACTTGATATGGAACTTTATTTCTCCTCATTGCCAAAGCTCAGCCACCACTTATTTACCAGAAATGAGTCACCCTCCTTCTGATGTCCAACGACAATGGCAGTGCTGATGATCTTTCTGACAAGTTATTGTCTGCTACTTCACAGCAATTGAAAGGACTTCCCTCTCTTGTGGCATAAAATAAAAGACCAGAAAACACTCCTACTTATATGCCAGAAATTGTTACTTACACGATGGAACCTGGTTCACTCCTGCCTTTGTTCCTTTCAGCTCTTCTCCTTTGCTGTCAACACACCAACAATCACGAAGGTCAAAGCGACCTAATGGAGTACTGAAATCAGTATAGGGTCCTGGGTAGTAGCTCAGCTGCTCAGTCAGAAGCTGCCAGAACATATATGGGTCCAGCAAAATGTTCTCAGATGGACCGGTCAGGTTTCCTTCCAGCACCTGAGGTGGGAGATCTGTGAAGGAGGAATACATGGAGAATGCGGGGAAGACATTCTGGTGCCCAGCCTCATACAAAGCTTTAACAAAAGCTGAAAAGTCTCCAGAGGATGCCTCTTTATACCCAGCTATTATGTTCAATAGCTCAAGAACAGGCAGGGGCTTGCCTTCGTTGTTCTCTGCAATCCACCTTTCGTACCACTCGAAGGCTTGCTCGGGAGGGCCACTGCACTGCACCTGCCTCCAGCCACCCGAGGCATCACACTGAGGGAGGTAAAGGCTGGACAGCTGGGGCACAGCACTTGGGTCTGACAACAGCAGCTTCACAGCCTTCAGAAACTCCTGACCAGCTGTTACTTGGCAAGCACTTGGGCCTGGGAAAAGAAAAACATGCACATCTTCTGAATGCGCTGAAGATATACAATACCCCTAACCTCTAGTACAATAAACACCACTACTAAAACTTGGTCACTCAGCCCAACAATAACAACATTCCTGGTCTGTTAGTAAGAAGGCTTAGTGATATTAAGGTCCTATGCTGAACCAGGGCAAGATTTCCAAAGGGATATGAACCCTCTAACAGGGATACAGATATGGTTTTTTTTTAATTTGTTAGTACATTAGGTACTTGTAGTTCTTACTGGGGGGCCAGGCACCACTAAATGCCCTCCTAAATCTGTTTACATTGATCAGGTATTTTCAGATATACTTGGTAATCAGGTTGTTACTTGTTATTCAGCGAATCACTGCAAAAGCAACCATCTGAATAGTGGGATAATACTGACTTTATTTCCCCTTGGACTGAATCAGAATCCTAAGACTGTGTGTCCTCTCTTCCTACACTCTACTGAACATTGCTGCTGAATATAAAAATAACATCCCCCAAAATACTGGAGTGAGTTCTGTTTGGAAGCCTTTTCTGCCATCTCCACAGCCAAATTTCACTTTGCCACCAAGCAGCTCTACAAACCCAGCCAACCATGGGAGCTCGTCTTCTTTTGAGCACTAGAGAATTCTGAACCTTTTTATTTTGGATTGCACTACAGATGGCTTGTTAGATATAAATCCCCTCTACATTCAAATAATTAGAACAAACTCCTTACTACTTCTGGAAACTGCTATTCAAAGGAGCTCCCACACTATGCACCAATCTCAACTGCTGGACACTGCTACTTCTCCCAAAATGAGAAGCAGGCTCTCCTCTTGGTCTACTCTCCCTGTTGATATGTCATTTTCAGTTCACAGAAACTTGAAAGACAAATATTCACTGCCTATGTGCTTCCTTATTTCTTCATATTCCATAAAGAAAAGAGGAAGGAGAGGTAGTTCATAGTCTATCAAACTGATGTCAAAAGTCATTTGCAACTCATCTTTTTGGCCTGACTTTGTGACTTATAAGAAATCTACCAGCCATTAAATGCCCCTCTTATGTTTGGAGCCCTGTGATATCTTACCAATTTGAGGATATATACTTGAGCTAAAAAGACTAAATCAAGTTCACAGTTTAGGGCACTGAAAATCTTTAGTTCTTGTGAAAAGATGAGCCAGTGACCATGCCCAGGTGACTCGGTCTGGAAGTAAAAAGCCTTTTTCACTAGGCAGGGGTCACATTCAGTTCCATAGATGCTCCAGGTCTCCTGGGCATCATGGATGTTACACACTCCAGCTGCACCCTGAGGCACAGAAATGCCAATGACATGCTCAGGAACCAGGCAAGACCTCAGGCTCCTCTGCTTTGGGTGTGCCCACCCTACACCCTGACCACCTTTAGGACTTGGGATATCAAGGTTGACACACACTGTATTTCCCACTATCCCCCTGCCACTGTAAAGCTGGCTAGCTTTCCTGTTAGGAGACATTTGCATATACCATCCATTAATTTCCAGATGTAATCAGATACAAAGAAAGAACCATGGAATTCCAATACAAAAGAAAGCACCTTTAAATTCCCAGTTCCTAAGACTTACATTGCATCGGCTTTCCAGCTTTCTCCCTTATTCCTGGAATAGTCTTGCCATTCAAATCAACACAGAAGCAACTTGTCCCATAACACTGGAGTGGCAGAAAGTCTCCATCCTCAGTACAAGAGGGAATAAAGAGATCTGATCCTGCAGGCAGGCTTTGCTTCAGGTTTTTCAGGTTTCTCCTTTGCTTCTCACACTCAGTGGGACACCTTGGGCGTTTGCCTGGACGTCTTGAGCCTGGAATCTCCTTACCCAAAGTGTCCAAACACCAGCACTCTCCTGCATAGCACTGAACTTCCTCATACCTCCCCTCCTTGGTGCATGTTGGAACAAACAGGTCCCTTGGCTCCTCTCCACAGTCTCTGGATCCCAGTGCTAGTTTCACCACTTCACCTAAATCTTCAGCAATGCTTTTGGGGACAGAAATTACTTGTTGAAGAAAAGTAAAGAACTCTGGTCGTTCCAGGACAGAAGAAAGGAATTTCATCAGATTCTGATTGTCCTTCAGAGTTACTGTGCGGCCAAAGCTGCCCACAAGTGGTTTACTCAAAATGGAGCTCCCCTTTGATACCTCCAGTGAAAATGCCTCAGCTGATTCCAGAGGGCCTTGACCATTATCCATCTCTGACATATCCTCCTGTGGGAAAAACTGTCCAATGCTGTACTTCCCACTAGTGCCAAGTACCCCTGTGAAGTTAAACTGGATCAAATTCTTCAAGAACCTTCCTCCAAAGAGGTTTTCTTGGAAACGCTTTGGATTTGCAGTAAATTGCAGGGCCATTTGAGCCAGTTCCCTCGATGGGAACATCCCTGTGATGGCATCACTAAGGATGGTTTCTAGCTCAGGAGTCTGGCTGGCAAACGGGCTTTGTGTAAGTGGGGATGACAATCCAGAGTCCAGAAACAGCTCCTTGAAAGAAGGAGGGCAGGGTCTTGAATAGCCATCAATTTTATCTGACTGCTTATCTGGTGTGGAAAACAAATTGGACTGACTGAAGTACCCAGCAGGGCCATAGAGGAGCCTTGACAATGCCCGTCGCCGCTCAGAGGTGCACGATTGCTCCTCACCTAGAAGAAGATTTAAAAAAGAAAAAAGTACATTTTGGAACCTCCAGAACCTGTAATTCCATTGCTCTCTTTCAAGCAGCTGGGGCAAAACCATCATTAAAGTATAGATTAGCCTGCTTCTCAACTATGCATCATGGACATTGTTAAGGAATTTAAAATTGAAAAAGTGCCTATGGTCTACAAATAAAATTCTCCAGTCAAGACCCAAAATGAAGGGAAACATTCCTTCCCCACTGCCAAGTTCTCTGTTCTGTTCTCTTTTACTGATTCTGTTGCTTCCCATTGTAAATTCTCATCCCTGTTCCCATGGCTGAAAGAATGAAAAATGCCTTTTCCTAATATTTTAGCTCTCTAGTAGGATGCCTGCTGCTAATAAAAACCTCCAAAGATCCAGGTGAAATGTGGGAACCTAAGAAGGAGAAGTAGATTGTGGGAGAACAGAAAGTTATTTTAAACAATGCCCACTAATGAGGAATTTATGCAAGTTTCCTAACTAGATCTTCAGTTTCATAGTGAGGTGTTCACTGAAAGAGGTTTGAAAATGAATTGTTAAAATTAGCAGTAATAGAGTGCTAAGGACCAGATGGCATTCGTGGACGAGCTCAAAGGGAAAAAATATGAATTTTCAGCAAAACCAGTCAAATGTCAGCATATTGAGGGCACCAACAGTGGCTCTGGGCACCCATATCCCAGACTAAGCTGTGTCACAGGTGTAGATGCATCCAGCCCCATCTGTACACTGATGCACAGGCAGCAATGGTTCCAAGTTAGGATTCAACACATCACTGAAAAAGGACAAAGCTTAGGGCTCAAAAGACAGCAAAAAATGAAAGACTTGGGAAATATAAAGACACCAAGAATCAGATAGATAGGATGGTTATGGCCCTGACTGCATCTCTGGAATGCACACAGCAGCTTAACTCACATGCCACACAGTTACCTGTCCTTGAAAAGTAGCAGAATTATAGAGAAGGCAGGAAAAAGTAGCAGAACTATAGAGAAGTGGAGGCAAAAATATTTTGAGGACAGAACAACTTTTCCAGTATGAAAGAACATTCAGCCTGGACAAAAAAAAATATGAAGAAGTTTTTTAAAAACAGGATTCTCCACATGATTCACAATAGGCAATTATTATTCAGTATTTGTCATAGTACAGAGAGGTCCAGATGTAGAGCACATAATTACAATCACGAAATTTATTGCCAGAGAGTGCTAGGAAGGATAAAGGTTATAGGGCAATTAGGGGAATTCCTGGAAGATAACTCCATAGGGGAGGGCTGAACACAATGATCTGGGCTCAGCCTCCAGTTTGGGGCATCTCCCACCTGCAGGAGGATATTTGGAAGCTATGTGCATTTTCCATGTTTCTCACTCTTTCTCACTCAGCATCACTGCTGTCCCTGTGGGGCACAAGATGGATAAGCAGCTTTAGTCTCCTCCAGCACTAGCTCCCTTGGGCTCCCCACTCCATCTCCATTTATTCCACAACCAAGAAATATGATAAAGCAGTCACAAATCCTGTTCACAAAAAGGATAAAAGCTGGAAACCTAAAAAGCTGCTAAAGAGATAAGCAAGTAATCTGATGTTCTGTGATTGATTTCTTTCTCACTCCTGTTTTTGCACCCTTGTTGCGCTCTGCGGTTCCTGACAGGAGCTCAGGGACCCTTCCCAGAAGTTCCTTTGTAAAAGAACTTTCTGGGCCCCTTCTGTTTTCAATGTTGGCTCTTGGTTAGAGGGATGAAGAACATTCCTCAGAGGGCCAATAAGTTAGTGTAAGCCACAATTCCACAAGAACAGTAATATGAAACAAATGTAGGATCATGGGTCATAAACATTCTCCCCTCCTACCCACTGCTGAATCAAATCAAAACAGAGGAAGAAAGAATAAACACCAAAGGCACTGCTGGTGTGAATCTACTGTAAAAGGTCTGAAAAGAAGCATGCCCCTGTCAGGACTGCCTGGTGCTCTGACTCCTCCAATGTTAACACTGCTGAGTGTGAGAGCCAAAGACATTAAACAATCACAGAATCATTAAGGTTGGAAACAACATGCAGGGTTATCGAGTCCAATCACTAACCCAGCACTGCCAGGCCCACCACTAAACTGTGACCCTAAGTACCACATCTACATGGGTTTTGAACACAAAATAAAACAGAGGAGAACTGGAGACACACACGTGGCATGTCGCTGTCTGAAGACTTCAGCTATAACCTCATGAAATACCTTCTCAGGAGTTAATCTGTGAAACCTCGGCAGAAATATTTCCCTGCTTAAATTTCCTGAGCCTGCCCATAAAAGCTGCAAGCAGCCTGAAGTCATTGCCCCCCATTTCTTCACCCCCTCCCCTCAAAAAATTATCAGGAGGGCTCAGCAAAGTATACTCAAAGAGAAAACAACCAGTCTCAACACATGGTGAGGCCTCTCAGAGGTTCCCTTGTAATATCCTTGGTGATCAGCCTTGAAGGCACGCTGAAGTTTTCATTTCACAGTAAGCCTGTGTGTGCCCAGAGTGCTCTGTGCACTTGGAGCCATGACACTTAGGGCAGATTCCTCCTTTTTTAGCTGCATGGGAAGCTGTGCTGTGTCTCACAGACAGAGCAATTGCCTTCCCCTAAGCCAGTCCCCACATTAAGACCCTGTGCCCCAGCCCTCCAGCACAATCCTGAATATTTAAGTAATGTGCTTCAGAGCAAAGGTTTTTAACTTTCCTCCTACCCTCCAGCCCCTGGACATTTCTGCTGTCATTTCCATTTGGGGCACTGGTTTGATGGTGTATTCTCTATGGAATCTCTCAAAGCCGTAACCTATACACCTTTTCTGAATTGTTTGTTGGGTAGTTTTTTACAGGATTTGGCAGTTTTCATGGCAAAATATGCAGTGACAGAGTTGGAAAAAAAAATCAGTCAGAATGGGAGATGAAATTCCACTGCATTTCACCAAAGGAAGGAGGTAAAACACAAAATCACCATCACTTGTTTCCTTATATTACCCCAGACATTCTCACTTAACACCTCAGTTCCTGGAGTCAAGAGCCAGATATCAGAGCTGCAAAGAAAAGCCTTGAAGCATGCAAAAGAGAAAGATCATAACATCAAGTAAAAGCAGTATGATATTTAATAATTTATTAGAATGTGACTCTTAACCGTAGGGAGGTTCCAGGATCTTTGAACACCAGAACCTGTCAGAGCCGAGAAAGGAGTCGGTGTGCTCTGTTTCCTTCTAAAGACGCTGAGAGATGGGCTCATTCTTCCTTTGGCAAAGCTCATACATACCGCAGGCTGGGGGCTGTCCTCGCCTCCTTGTGCCCGGGACCTCCTGTCCCTGGGTGTCCACGCACCAGCACTGTCCTTGCTGGTGGCACTGCAGCGGCCTGTAGCCCCCGCCGGCGGTGCAGGACGGCGCGAAGGGGTGCTGGAAGCGCAGCGCTGCGGAGCGCTCAGCCTCGCACCTCGAGGGGCCTGCAGGGAAAACACTGCGCGTTAAGCAGGGAAAGTTTAACGTTTCAGAGCCACCTCTGTTTGATCTCACTGTTTGCCTATTTGGGACAAAAAAAAAAAGAGGAAAAAATTTAATTTCCTGATCGTTTCCAGTGACGCATCAAGTACCAGCTCAAAATGCGAATTCCCTATCCTCTTTTCCCATGAAGAATTTGCCCCACGGTTTTCTACTCTAGGCATGAATTTCTGAAAACTAAACAGAAGATAAAACCTCAACACATTTGTCAGCCATAGTTGCAAGTAGGCAGCACAGGAATATTTCTCCCAGGGAACCATACTGGAGGCTAGGGAAGCTCTAGCCCTTAGCACAAAGGCAAAGTTGGTCAACAGAGACAGATGTACAGCTTGGGGGATTGATTTGAAGGCAAACATCGATGTTTCTGAAGAGAATGAGGCATTTTGCTCCTGCAAACAGATCTGCACCTGACTGTGGAGATTTGGGCTGAGACCACTCTATTTCTCCATTTCCCTCTGCAGGGATCTGAAGACCCTATTCCTGTCAAACTGGCCTTAAAGGCAGAGAGGGCGAAAATTCAGCAAGTAAATTTTCTGGGGTATGATCTCTCCAATATAGGACTTTACCTTATGAACAGAAATGTTGCTTGTTTATATTAACCTCCAATCCTAAAGCCTAAACACTTCTCACCTTCAAGAAATTTCCAGCTACACTCAGCTACCTGAGCGAGGCAGCAAGAGCACTGTGTCAGAGCAACCTGTTTATCCAGGGGACTCTGATAACTTTCTTAATTTGAGTGGCTTTGGGTGACAGTGTGAGAGCTGTGTAAGTCACCAGAGCATCCCCCTCAGTGGCTGATGAACGAGGTCACATCTCCATCTTGTGGCTGGTACAGCTTCATCTGTGCTGACAGCTGCTGCAGCCCCAGCTACAGCCAGAGCTAAGCCAAAACCACTGCACAGTGCAGAGGGAAGATGCCTTCAAGACTCCCCAGAAGGATCAGATTGTCCCAAAGCCAGAAAAATTGTGTGACTATATGGCCAGAAGACTGACATCAATATCTGCTTAATATTTCTGGTGATGCAACTCCTTAGCAAGAGTCAGAAAGCAATGTCAGAGGAGTTTGGGACTTTAGATGGGAGGACAAAGTATCACACAGGAGGTTCAAACCCTCCTCAGCCAAGGCAGTTTGCTTTGGGCTCTGGTCTAAGAAGGAGGAGGTACCTGACCTCCTGTCCTGCAGAGTTCATTGCCTACAGGTGGAGAAACCCTCTCCCCACATGCCTGCCCTGACCAGGGAAGGAATGGGCCCAAGGGCAGATCCAAAAGTTCAGCCTTGCTGGCCAAGGCTCTACAAACTCTTGTGTAGCCTCCTGGGAATGGAGTGTGTTGTGCTCCGTGTAAAATCCTTCCTGTTTCTGAGTGTACCATCACAAATTAGGGAGGATTTTCTCAGGCTTTTAATTCAATAAATCAACAAATCCATCTCCAAAATCTCAGGACAAGAGATACAGAGTTCATGGGATTTCAAACAATGTGATCTGAAGGCAGGTGGGAAAGCATTGAGCAGAGGACAGGTACAATCTGCTGGTAAAGAATGTACAGTGCAGAAGATAAAAGCTATCTGCAATTTAGGGACCTTGATTCTTGCATTGGTACTGTGACATCATATGTCTTTAGAGCAAAAAACTCCTAGAACAACTCTCCCCAACAGCAGCCGTCACACAGAAGATCCAGAACTGCCACCTGATCTACAGAGCATGTCCTGGGTGCTACTTACACCTGAACCTGCCAGAGGTGGCCAGCTGGACGCCCAGGAATCGCCTCTGCAGGACCCGGAGGATGCTGCTCTCCGTGAATGTGCGGGCAGGCTCTGGCGCGGAGAAAACCGTGTCGTAAACTTCATCCAGCAGCAGTTCCAAGCCTGGGGAAGACAGGCTTTTAGCACAGGGCCTGCTTTTTAGACAGATGTCATCCTTATACCACAGAGGAGCAAAAGTGGGAGACTCTCAGGAAAAATAAATCCAGTCCTCTAAACAAGTCAAATGTGAAATTATGCTGCATAACCTTGATGTACCACACCCTGCACCCAGCGCTGGGTGCCCAGGCACCACCTTTATGCCTTAACACCTATCAAAACAAGTAGGAGAAACAACCCATAACTGGCTGTAGGCTGTGGTTCTGTTAGGTTCAGCCTGCAGTACAGAAATTGATGGAATTTTGGAAACAAATGTTACCAAATCCAACTACAAGTCATTTTGGTTGCATACTAGAAATTAAGACATTCAGTAGTTTCTCTGAGTGCACAGATTTTTTGAGAACATCTTTCTTTTCTGGGAATTAAATGCTGACGTTCTTGTCTATTATCTATATTTTGAGCGATTGAGCTTTGTATTTTTACCCTTTAAAAAAAATTAAAAATTAAAATCCCAGTATCTAAGGAAGGTCTGGAAATTCTCAACCTCCTCACTCCTCCTTGCTGAAAAAAGAAACATTCTTTCTTCTAAAGCATACCGTCAACTATGAACATGCCTAAATCCTGAGGCCGTGAGACAAGAGGATGTCCCTGCTCATTGCAGAGAGGTTGGCCTAGATGTTCTTTAATGGTCTTTTTCAAACCAAAAAATTCCATGATACTACCTAAGCAAGAAGAAAGAGTCTATTCTTCAGGCCCTTTATACTCCCCTGGATTTGCTAACAGGACATATCAAATATGACAGAGCTTTCCAGTGTGGGCAGAAAGCGGACATTCAGAAATCCTATTCCACATCCCAAAGAGGACAGGATTAGCTCCCAGGCACCAACTCCACTCGTTGCTGACTGAAGCTCTGCTTGAAACGGTGGGATTTCATTTGTGAGCTCCAGCCCTTCCCATGGGCATTACACTGGTCACTGTGGTCTTACCCCTTGAAAGATTGAAATGGAACTTCCAAATGAATCTGAAGACTGACAGCTGTTATTTGTCCTTTCCCTGGGGAACTCAACACCACTCACGTGAAAGGACGAGATGCTGCAAGGCACTTACCTGTGTCTGCTAACTCCCTCCCCAGGCTGTCCACACAGTAACAGTACCCAGAGATCTCCGGGAACGTTTCCCTCATAGAGCTGAATTTTTGGAAAGCCCTTGGGAGCCTGGAAGGAAAAGCAGCGTGGTGTGAAGAACACAGGGAGGACTGTTGACCATAACAAAGTATCAGCTGTTTCCTTCCTGATTTTGTAGGAGAAGGATGTCTGCAGAGCACAGGGCCAGTGCAAATCTCTTTGGCCTCCTTTTGGCAACCAGGCTCTGACATGATCCAGATCACTGTTTCAGCAAGATAGCAACTCTCCTAAGTGCCATTTTTCTAAACAAGCAGGGGATAATCTCTCTTCAAACAGATTTCTGAGCCTTCATAAGCATGTACCTAGCATCTAACTCACTTTCAATTCCATTCTTATCTTTGGAAGCCTGTCAAAGAGTGTAAAATAGACAGGCATTGGCTTAATGTTATTACAACACCCATTCATTAGCTCCTTCCACAAATCTGCATGAGATGGCAGAATGCCTAAAAAAACAGGTTGCTTCCCCTTCCTTATATGCCATGTACAATTTCTGCGCTGAATTAAGTACAAAAGCTGATAAAAACCTTGCTAATATCTTTCATTTTCAAGGCACAGCTCAACAGATTAAGGAGAAGGAAAAAGGGATTTTAGTGTGCAACAAGAATGACTTTGGCTTCTGGAGATCAAAGAGATGGTTTCCAGTGTAATATTCTAGGAGTGACAACAGCCAGATTCCAGCAAAGCAATTATTTAAGAAAGAAACTTAATAGGATCCAAGTTGGAAAAAACCATAATAAATGTGGTCTTAACTGACAGACATCCTAGCATTTCTCCAAGCAAAAGATAAGTTTTCAAAGTTTCAAAGTGCCAAGTTCTAAAACAATCATATTATTTTACGGACACATCCCCTTATCCTGAAATACTAAAAAGGTCTGGTGTCTCAGTTGCACATGGCTTATTTGGAAAAACCTAGCAACAGGGAAGTGGAATTTTCTGCTCAACACCTTCAGAGAGTTACACAAATTAGGTTTTTACCAAGGACAGACACTAAGCAATAGGAATATTGGTGGATTAGGCACTGATTAACTGAGGAAAAGCAGTTCACAGCCACCCTGTGAAACTGTGACCAGGCTCAATTCAGTGCCCCACTCCAGCAGCCTCGGGATGTTCTAGAAAACATAGCCTGAGCACAGCAATGAAATGCTCGTCTGGCTCAGAGCTGGTGCTCACGTGAGCAGAGCAAGGGGCATTTGCCACCTCCAAGACTTTGCCTGAATCATAGAACATTCTGGGTTGGAAGGAGCCTTAAAGACTATTGAGTTCCAAACCCCTGCCATGGGCAGGGGCTGCTTCCACTAGACCAGGTTGCTCAGGGTCCCATCCAGCTTTGGCCAGCTTGGCCTTCAGACCATCTAAGGATGGGGCATCCACGTTTTCTGTAGGTAACCTGTGCCAGTGCCTCACCACTCCCACAGGAAAGAATTTATTCCTAATATTTAAACCTAAACCTACCCTCTTTCAGTCCAAAGCCGTTCCCCTTTGTCCTAACACTACGTGCATTTGTTAAAAGTCATTCTCCACCTCTCCTGTAGCCTCCTTTAGATACTGGCAGGTGCTGTAAAGTCTCCCTAGAGCCTTGCCTTCTCCAGGGTGGACTCTCAGCCTGTCTTCATAGGAGAGATGACCCCTGGGAGCTCCACCACCTCCTATCAGGAGAGCTAAAGATGTTACTGCTTCCATAGGAGATCAAAGCACAGCATTGGGAATGCTCAAAGCAGCAGCACCTCAGCCAGAGGAAGGGACTGTAACCTCAGGGCTGTCCCAGCATTACCCAGCAGTGCTCCTGTCTCGGAATTTGTACATCCCTGTGTAGTGCTGCTTTGTTCTGGCACCCTTCCACACCTTCAAATTAAAAGTTCACTGACTCCCTCCAGTTTGGATTGCCAAGTCCTGCTCCTCTGCCGACACTGACATGCTGAGAGAGATCAAAATGTCACACTTCAGGGCACAGAGAGACTTCTGCCAGCATGAAAAAAAATACAATTTAGAGTATAAACACATAAATAGCATATTCCTATGGCATTCAATGTGCATGTGGACATAAACAGCTTGAGGTATTTTAAGACCTTTCAGCTCCCCTGGATTATCATGCACTGTCCACTGCCCAGTCAGGAATATGATCTTTTTTCTGCACTGCTCATGTCCTTGGAGCTACTTACCTCAGCAGCTTAACCTCTACTGAGTGAAACAGGATTCAATGGAAAAACTCTGCAACCTGCTTTCCTTCATTCTCAACATTAAAAAGTCACACACACAATTACACTATTTTATATGGGGCAGATATCTAGTCACATCTTGCTATTCTGGTTATTTTTGTTCCAAGGTGAGAGTAAAGCTAAATCAATTAAAAACAGATATAAATTAGGCTCACACAAACAAGAGGGCAAAACGTTTCTCACCTTATGTGGAAAACCCAATTCTTACCACATTTTGAATTTTCTCAGACTCTTTAACCACAGCCATCAAGATGAGTAGTGATAATATAGAATTCCTCATTTTTCAGTGCCAGTCCAAACCACTTGTGACTACATTCAAGTTATGGATAAATTTATAGTGTCTCTATGTGTTTCAACAAGAATGCTCACACTCAAAAATACAGGAAAATAAATGAATGTGAAGTTTTTTGCCTTCAAAATATGAGTCTCTGCTTTTGGCTTCCAGCAAAGACAACTCACTACTGATTATAGCAAGAAAGGAAAAAAATGTTCCTTGACTTTTGATTTTTTGACAATTCCCATCAATCCACTACAGGGTGTTCTATATGGCTGCCTATCCAGGCAGGACCTGGACACAGTCCATGCAAAAAAAGTAACAGCAGCTAAGCCCTCCAGGTGAGGCAGGAAATTCTGGCTCATCTTTCTTTTTGGAAGTCTCCTGTTTGGGAAAGTCTTAGCTCTAAACTTCAGAGTTTCCCCATTTGTTTGTTTGGGGGAGGTGGTTTAACATACTGGCTTATTCTGGAATATTTATGAAGGTCTAGGGGAATGATTTGCAAAGAGAGTTAGGATATGTCTAGATTTCAAAAATCAGTCTGTGGAATCAAAGAAAGTTTCTCCACTGGTTCCATATGAACAAAAAATATGGGTTAAAATCCCAGTTCAGCTGCAGTCCCTTGCTGTGGAATTCACCCCTTCAACTCCACATTCTGCCCTGGTTTAGGGAAGGAATAATGACATTTCAGGGAGGAGTAGTGTGAAAATAAATACATTAATGACCTGAAATACTCAGATATGATGGCAATAGGTTAAGCTAATGCCATAATTAGAAGGCAGACAGCTGGGACTGAAATGATCCTGCTGTGATTAATTACTTGACATGGTCAAAAAATAAATCCAATCTCACAGGTCTTTGCAGGCAAATCTCCCAGTGGGAGGGGAAAAAAAGAAGTAAATTGAAAGCATTGATTTCTCTACTGTAATTGCTTTTTTAGCATTTCAACACTCTACAGACCAACAAACAAAAGAGCCAGATTATTTTGCTCTCACCAAAATAACCTCTCCTGAAGCTCTGGCAAATTTCCACTGTGCATTCAGACCTGTCTTTCAGTTTTACTTAAATTAAAAAAAGAGACACCCCTCCAAACAGCGAATCTGACATTTACAATAAAATGTCTTTGCTGCTACAGAGCCAAGTCACAATGAGGTGTTATGTTTAGTGCCCTGCCCTCCACCAGGGAAACTGGTGCTGACTCAGGTGCCAAGTCAGGGGCACTTCCCCAGACACCAAAAGGTTTCTCTGGAGAGTCTGAACATCTGTGCCAAAACAAACTCCTCTCCCATCAATTCCCATTGCCCATCCCTTATGCCTCTATTACAGCATTAATTCCCAGCTCCTCCACAGGACAACAGCTTCCTGCCCCCACAGAAAAGGATTTGATCTGGTGTTCTGAAACATTACCCAACCCTCTGCAACCACCTAAGGCAGTTGTGCATCAGCACAGCTGTTCACCACTTGCTCTTTCACCTATGGGAGCAACCCTGGCACTGCCTAATATTTAGGCAGGTAAGAGGTTCTCATTATCAGATAGAACTTCATCTTTGCCTGTTATCACTTGTCCATCTGCTTTCATCTCCCATATGGAATTGTCTTTCCTACCTCATATGTACATCCAAATTCCACTGTTCTTCCTGAATTTATCCCATTTGCTGTTGTCTGTCTGCCTCAAAAGTAGCCCTGGCTACTTTTCCAACTACAGATCACAATGTGGTATCCAGTGGTGTGTGAGGACACACTAATTAGACTGCAGGGATGGAATATCTTTTTTTTTTTTTTTTAACCAGCAGATTTAATTCAGAAGAAAAGGTTTTTTTCACTTGGTCCATTCTTTAAAAGAAAATATCATAATGTGCAGTTACAGAATAAGGGCTCCATGTAGCAAAAATCACAAAAAGCAGTCAGATGGTGCCTTGAAGGGGTATGCAGGATTACCTTCCTGATTCAGAGGCCTGAGCTCCTACCTGTTGTAACTATGAACAAGATCAAAAACACTCCTGTCTGTTGTGTTGACAAACTTGCACTGGACAGGCAGAAACTCTCCATCTGCTGAACACTGTGGTGGGCTCTTCTCCCCAAACCCGTGCAGGATGCGACGATCTCGGATCTCACAGTTCCCTGGACCTAATGAGGAAAAGAGGTAATGTTTATTTGTGTATTAACTTCCCACAAACAGCTGAATGGCCACCTTCTTGTTTAAAAGGAGATTACATTCATTACATTCAGCAGTGACACTGAGGTGCATCATCTTGTTTTCATGAAGAGCAGGGAATTGGACTCAATAATCTTATCAGTCCCTATGCACACCTAGCCTTTCAAACCTACAAAACTCATCATTTTGTTGAATATTACTTACATTGTGCTGGCTTTCCTCTTTGTCTGGTGCCATAAATCTCCATTCCTTCTGGATCTACACACCAGCACTGGCCCAGCTCCATGTCACACTGCACCTCGTCAAAAGCCCCTGAATCCAGGCACTGAGGGATGTAGGAGATGCTGCTGCTGTTGATGTATCGGCTCACCAAGATCCTCTGCTTTTGCAGCTGGCAAAAGGACAAACCTGAAGTACCAGAGAAGGCCATTGTTAGAGGAAGATTCTTCTTGGGCACTGAATCATTTATTGAGGCAACATCTGAGTTTTGTCTGAATTACAAGTCTGAAGTTTGCCACCTCAGGTGGCATGAGGACATTAATGGACTTGAGGTTATGAAAATCGGTGTAGAGAAGCCCACCACAGATGGGGTTGAAGCTCTCCAACTCAAAAGCCATTACACTAAATCAATCTTTCATCCACAATTTGTCTTACTGAGACCTTCATAAATACATCCAGGCATATCAGGTTTCCACAATAAGCCCTGAAGAAACTCCAGAATTTCTGCTAGAAAGACCTAGCAAATTACTGCAAACTAGAGTCCATCGAAGTCTGGGGCTAGCCTTTTCTTGATTTCAGCAGTTCTAATGCAGATTTAAATGGTTCTTTACTCAATCTGACCAAAAATAGAAACTTTTTACTTACAAGATATGGGATATCCATTCTGTTTGCTGCCAGGAACCTCTACACCATTCTCATCTACACACCAACAGGAAAGACCATTCCTACTGCACTGCACTGTCCTGAAGAAGATCACAAGTAACATTTTATTTTGTGTGTGTGGAGTCCTCAGTAAATACCAGACATAAACAAAACCATGAAGCAAACCAAACCACATAAAATACTTTAAAATCACAAATAATGGAACTGGCAAGAGCTGCATTTCTGGTGACTTATCAGTGGGAACCCTTAATTCTAGTAATTCTCTGAACTCTTCGGGAATTGTAGGTATGAGAATTGAAGTCGTTGAGAAAGCAAGCAGGTTGGACAGAACCATAATTCTCATTATCTGAGATTCACCAAGCACTTTGAGACAGTTTCTGAGTCAAATCTAGAACGGTCACAGCTGCCACCAAAGAGGCAAAACCAAGATAATAGTAGAGAAATTACAACCTGTACTCAGCCTCAGCTTTAACTTGTTACCTTCTTGCACATTCAAGCAACATGCTGCTCTCTAAATCACTGTTCTCTGTGTGCTTTTCAGTTCCTTCATGGCTTTTAGAAGGAAACCTGACTGTGCCACTAACGAGGTTGGATAAGCTGTCAGTCACTTGGCTGAGCTGCACCAGCTGGCACACACATTCACCCATGAGCACACGTAGGAAGACAGCAAACTGCACCACGCTGCAAACTGCACCAAGTATTTGACATGCAAATAATGCTGCCAAAATAAGCCTGTTAATCTTAGACTGACCTCTTAACCCTGAAATTACTTCCAATAACAGGGAATTCATTTGGGAGAGGTTGGATCTGCAACAGGGCTCATTGAAATCACTTCAAGTCTCCTGTACCCCTCATCCTCCAGTCCACTGATACAGTGGCTCTTCAAGACAGACTAAAACTTTCATTAGCAATGAAAGGTCACATCAAATGGCAGCACATTAATAGCAGGGATGAATTACCTGAACTGGCCATCCTCTGAGCACTGAGGAACGTAGGCTTCTCCTGCTGAAAAAGCCTCTTCCCTCTGAAGTTCACACGGACGCAATGGTTGGGAATCAGTCTGATACTCTGAAAACAGCAAGAAGATAAACACCTGAGGATGGTGTCACCACAAACCCATTCTTATCAAAACCCTTTTAGTGCCAGTGCTGCAGGAGAACAGTCCCAGGTTCAGGGGTCCTCCCTGGCTGTTTTCCCATTGCTCCCTGTGTGCATTTCTGTGTGGGACAGCACAGGGAGGTACTGAACAAACCTGCTGCTCTGCCAGCTGCAGGATGAGCACATGGTGGAGGTGAACATGAACCTCCTTCCCAGGTCTGGGCTTAGTTAGTCTCAGCTCTGTTCTGTACTGGCATGGGTATAATTTTCTGGTACTTAGGGTTCTTTACTTAGTTGTGCCTATGACCCCAAAAGAGCCCTTTGCACAACCACACACACCACTATTAAATTTTCTGAGTAATTATCCTTTATTGAAGCTAAGGCACACAGTATTTCACCAAAAAGAGAGGTATTTCTTCTTAATCTCATGAAAGATTTAAAAATAATCAATTTCTAGCAGTAGCATCAGACTACTTCATATTAGGAGTGCTCTCAATTTTCAGTGAGGCAGATGATCAATTACTGAAGCCACCTAGCAAATTTTTAATGCATTCAGAGCTGCATTTGCTGCTGTTTTAGATGTAGAATGTAGAACAATGAAATTCAATAAGTTCTTTTTTTACAGAGCAGATTAGTTGATCTGACACTCTCCTCATCCTCAAAATCTGATGAATATCATGCTCTTAATACCACAGATTAGTTTGTAAAAATACAGCAAACAAACTCACAGGTATAGCAATTTAGCCCAAATGTTTGCTTAAGCCAGTATTTGGTCTAAGAGTGATCACACACTGTAGTGCAAATACATCACAAGTATTCTGAATGGTTTTCAGCCTGAAATAATTTGCAACTCACGGAACTTCTACAGCTGCTGATGGTTCCTGTGTTTCTAATGCTTATCAATCACACCTGTTTCTGTGAGTTTTTACTGTGTCCCCTTAAGACCATGTGAAAATTTTCATGAGACTGCAGAATTTCAGATGATCTCATCTATAGAACATGTCACATCAGCAAAGCTCCCCATTTTCACCTCAAACATCAGCTGCCCTGGGATGTGTGGAGATTCCTGTGTTAGTGTTAGAGAGGGACTACCAAGACCTCTGAGTTAAATGCCTAATTAATTCAGTGATTGAGAATTGCTGGTTGTGCAGGGTTATCAAACTCAGCCCAAAGAACTGGGGCAGCACTCAGGCTCCCCAATATCTTTAGCTTCAAGCCTAAATTAGATGATGGCACCTACAAGCAGAGGATGTGATTGAGGAACTTCACAACCCTGCAGCAGCACCTTTTCTTACCTATGCTCCTTCTCTAGCCCTTGAGAAAACATTTATTTTCCACCCAAAATCCAGGTTTACAAACTCAGGGAAGCCTGACCACTTTAAGGTCCTTAAAGCTTAGTATTTAACCAGGAGCCCAGCCTTAGTTTGCAGAGCACACAATAACCAGCTAAGTTTGCAGCATGCAAGATTCAAGATCATTATATACTTCATCAGAACAACACACAGAGCAGCACAAAGATCAGTCAGACACAGGCAGAAGAAAAGGACAAGTGTACTTACCAAATATATTGGCTGTTGCTATGCTAATAAAGCAACAGAGGGTGCAAAATGGGATGGAGCCCATCTTGCAATGGGAGAGCCCCATCCCCTTCTGCCCGTGAGGCAGCTCTGTGCACCCCACAGAGCCTCTGCTGCCCTTTTATAGAGCCCATCACGGGGACGGGTTCACTTTTGTGCTGCTGGCTGGGCACAGAATTGGGCGAGTGACGCACACGACGCTTCGGAGCAAACTGCAAGAGGCCCCTTCAGCTGGAGCTGCCCTCCTGGCTCCCCTCAGCCAGTTCTCATCCCCGCTCCAGGGAGCACAGCTGAGCCAAGAGGCAGCAGGCAAAGTGGGTGACAGGGGGGCTCAGTTATTCCAACAAGTAAATCGAGCATATTGGCGTGACCCTGGGCAGAGCTCTGGCTCTCACCTGCCCCAGGGTGCAGCCAGGCTCTGTGCTCCCTTGTGGAATTGCACGTTTTTGCATTGCCCGAGCTGAGCCTGCTGAGGGACAGACCAGAGTGAGACCTCTGCACATTAGGAGGGAATACAATTCATAACGGGTAAGTCACTAAGTGAAAACCAGGATGGTTACACCTCACTGGCTAAAGTGAATTGTGGATAAAAGTCACTTACATTCCATCTTTTGCTTTCACTCTCACTTGCACTATGCACTTTAACACAGCCAAGTGTCTGACAGGCACAGCTGCACTTCTTGAGCTTCATCCTCCAGCTGTAAGATCAGTATGACCATGAAGGTTCTTAAGTTAAGCTTTTCGGTACTAATTACATGCAAGATCCTCAACATAAAACATTTGAGAAATATTATTTTCTTGGTTTCAGAATTTCACTTGTTAACTGGCCACCTCTTGTGAGTCAGCATTTACTTGCACCAGGAATTATGAGAACTCACCTTTGCTTGTACAAAGGTGGATGGATAAATAAGTCCCAAATAATTACTTAAATAATGACAACACATGTTTGAAGCTGGATTTAACTTGATTTCAAGAAAAAGTGAGAGCAGCACTCCTGTTTGTGATACATGGGTACTAGACAGCCCAGAAACAATTCTGCTGATACCCTCTGACAGACCAAGATCATGACAGCAGTGAACCAAGCATCCTCTGTGCTGGCTGTAGAGCACTGCCACGCCACAGTGTTTGACTGATATGGTAAATATGATCTCCAAGAGCAGCACAATCTTGCTTCAGCATGACTAGGCTTTTAAAAATGAGTGGGACTGCATTTGGAATTTACTTTCAAGCAACCTATTCCGGACTCGAGCAAAGTCAACAGTCTACAGAAAGATCAAGCTGGGAAAAAATGAAGAACACATCGAGTGTAGATGACAGACCCAAAAAAGGCAACCCTTAGAGCCATAAAGATGACAAATCCTGTAAAAGCCCTGATCAAGCAGGCACAGAAAGAAACCGAATTTCTGGATTAGCATAGCATTTATAGGGAAACATCCATGCAGAGCGAAAGAATCTGACTAAATAACCAGTATTAGCACCAGTGTGGCCAAATCAGGAAAGAAGAAAAGTTTGACCATAACATGTTTTTCTAACCCAAGGGCGCTTCAAGAGCCTCAGGTTTGTGTCTGAGTCCCACACAGTGGGGCAGACACAGGAGAGCAACAAGAGAGAGCCCAGCCAGTGCCACAGACAGGCTCTGCAGGGGCAGCAGGCTCGGTGCTTGCAGGTACTGTGGTGTCTCCAAGCCAATGAAACATCTCCAGAATGTGTTGGGGGTCTGTGTGTTATACTGATTTAGTCCAATTTTCTAAAGTTATTAGAAAAGTGTCATTCAGGTCCCCTGCACAGCAAATGGGGAGAGTAGCTTAGTAAGGTCCCTACTCACTTTCCTTCTTTATTCTTTGCTATAAAAGGCTGATAATGGAGTAAGGCAGACAGGAAAGCATGAAGTATCAAAGGGCTATTATTATCAGAAAGAAGCACAAACTCACAATATCTACATATTGCTGATTCCCAAGATGAAGTTTATTTCCTTCAGAAACACTCAAGAAACCGCCTATGAACTACTCAAGTTGGGAAGAACAGCCAAGGCTTAAAAGTCTCTTTAAAAACTAAGTGAGAAAAGCAATTTTGGCAATTGGCATCACTCAAACCACTTCTAGATGTGCGTCAAACCAAGGTGGGCATCTTAGTACATGCACGTTCAAGGGGATGCAAGAGCCCGTGAATTAAAAAGGAAAAAAGCTGTTTGGAATGTGTGGAACTCACATTCATCAGAGAAAAAGAGGCACTTGTCTATCTATGGCTGGTCAAATACAAAGAAAAGTCTTGCATAACCTTCAGTGAAGGGACAATGGTATTTGCCTCTATTTTTAGCACCTGAGAAAAGATGGAGTAACATCTTAAATTAGCTCACCAATAAAGAGCAGAAAAGGAGTAAATGGAAAAGGTCCCTGTGGTCAATACAGCCTTAAAACTATCATGTCTTCAAAATCATTGCTCTAGTGCTGGAAATGAGGGTTTTGTTTTGTTGTACCTACTGCCAAAATCTACTCAATCTATACTACAAACTACAACTGTTGGGGGAAAGATAAAGGTCAGTGGGATGAGACACTGAAATCACAAACCTCAAAGAAGAAGAAGAAGATATTTATTCATTGTTCCAGTTTTGCATACACTTTCTTAGCAGAAGAGACAGTTGTGCAACTGCAATTTTCCATATTGAAAGGCCCAGGGCTAAAAGATTCCTGTATATAAATAAACAGACATCTGTACCCACAGAACTAAGTTACTCTTACTCCAACAAAATTTGAGCCTGAGAAGTCAACTTTAGTTTAGAAAAAGAACTGGAGGGAGTTTTCCAAATGAGGCAGCAAATTGGAAGCAAAAGTTTTAAGAAAACATTGTGAAATTATGCTTACATCAATCAGCTCATTCATTTCAAATTGTGTTAAATAAAGTACCAATGCTGGACAGTCCTCTCACACATTTTAAGAAAGCTATATAAAAAAAGGTTAACACCATTTGTTACACTTACAGATAGAGAACTAAGGTACATTCAGCACATTTCTTTCCAAGACCTTGTGAAGCATTTATCTCTATCACCTCTGATTAAGACCTCATGTGATGCAAAATTAAAAGACGACAAGATGACAGCCCCAGACAATATACTTTTCAGTGTATTCACTTTACACATGACACGTTCTTCAAATTGAAAGAACGATAAGGAAGCTTCAGTCATTTCCACGTTAAACTTGGCTAGATCAGAGAAGTGGGCACAGGACTTGTGAGATTTTAAATTACAACTTACCATTTGGAAAAGTGCCTTTGGTGACAGAAGAACCTAAAGAAGCCCATGTAAGAATATTTGAATTTGCATTTCTCCCTGCAGGAATTGACAATTTCTAGGACAAATAAAATGTTGGGGTTTTTTTTCTTACTTATTGAAATTAACAAAGTTTTTCTCTATCCAATAGTACCTCAGTGATTCCAGGTAGAAAAATAAGTATTTTATTCTCACAACACCTGTGATGCAGATTAGTTTGAAACCCCAAGCAGGAGCCAGGTCTGAAACCACAGTGACACACAAGATTTGCAACTTGAATCAATTCAATATTTGACAAACAAAAGCTGAGGCATTAGAAAAGTCACCACCAGTCACAGAAGGACAGTAACAGGCTGCCAAACTCTTGGTGTTGGTGGGACAAAACTGCTTTGGGTCTTTTCAATTATGCAATATTTAACCTCCTCTGAACTAAAGGTGATGGTATAGAGCCAGTGGAGTCAGAAAGGAAGCTCAAGGACAAACATAGCTCCTGCCACACAACAAAGCAGTGAATTCCATAAGCCAGCAATGAAAAGGATGGATTAAACTTGGGGATTCCATCTCTGTCAAGTGACTGACAAAATTAATGGACCTAAAAATTTTGGTAAAGGAACTCTCCGTTTGCCAGAAGTGAAAGACACATTCAAGAAAAAGCCAATTTGCTCAGATATTTCATAGTATGTTTGTACAGATCTGACACTCTATTTCTATTGCAGACAAAACTCTGGGTCTGACATGGGAAACCTCTTCTTCAGAAAGTCTGCTAATCAAAAAAAAGTGTTTCAGTGTGTTGCTCCATGATCTGAATCGGGTCCTGTATCTTGGGAGCCTGCTTTGTGAGTGTCCCTTCAACAATGATTAAAATGTTTCAGAATTAATATTTTTAAGTTCATTACATATATTATGGAATCTATTTTTTCTGTGAACGAAAAAAAAAATTCTATGTCAGTAACTTATTGAGATTCTGTCCAATTTCATTCATCTGCTGCTTATCATTTGTGCCCTTGTCCACAGGATGTCTATGAGAGGATTCTCCTTAGCATTATTGGCTTATTTTTCTATCACAGTAGTGTCTTGAACAACTTGTGGATGATATTTAAAAAAATGACTAAAAGCAAATTAAAGTTACTTTGTAATGACATTGCACAAAGGCACATGTCTGCCCACAAGAAGAAATGCCATCACTGTGAACACGTAGTTGAAAGACATTGACTGTAAAGACTAAAGTGCATTGTAAAACTCAAACCCTGAAATAGTTAAAAGGCCAAAACAGTTCAGGAACAGAAAAATCTTCCAATGACTTTGCCCCATATATTACGTAATTCAGTATTGTAAATAATTTACTGATTGTATCATTTGCCTACAGGCTAAAATACCACTGAAGATTCCCTCAAGCCTTGCAATGTAGAAAAGTGAGTATCAATGATTGCTCATAACCTAAGGACTACAGGCTAAACATGTAAATGAAGATTCCTTAATGCTTCAAAGCATATGCAAACACACACTAGCTCACCACAAGAGAAGTCCATGGAAAGGGAGCCCAGGCACATAACAATCTCAACAGACCTTTATTGTGAGTATTAGAATGCAGTCAACATTATTGCTATTATAAAAAACAAATCACAGAAGGAAGTATTTTGCTTCTCTCATAGAAGATTTAATCATAGTGCAGTGCTGCCTCTCTCAGAGTGTTTAGTGACAATACACTGATGCACGTGGCTACAGCTGAACACAGGAGGCTTGGCCAGTTTTCAGGAAAGGAAGACAGCTGTTTGAAGCAAACAGCAATTGAACTAGCTTTAGTTATCCAGCCCACAGAATAAGGGAAGGGAACTTCTGTCCTGAATGATTTTTCATGCTAGTTCATTTTCTCCATGTGGTCTCCAATTTTTCATTTGTGTCGTTCAGGCTGGTGCGGAATGGCTGCCAAATGCCCAATCTGCACTTGATGCAGTGTATTTTCACCATTGTTACATGCTCTGTATTTGTTTTCCATATACAAACAGATATACACATAGTGTATAATATTTATTGCTAAAGACAGACCCCCACACCCAGTGCCCAGGACATAACAAAGTATAATAGAAATGATTACTGAAGCATTTCAAACAGCCTCTGCAAAATCCTCACCTAAAGCCATATGCAATCAGTACAACAGAAAAAAATTGTGAGCTAATAAAATGTGAGAAGAGCAATGGGCATTTCAAAAGTGATTAAGCCTCTGACTTTAATAAGCACTCCAAAATTAAGGTGCACATACTGAAACATTTTTAAGCAGTAGAGCAAAAACCTATAGTTCCAGTGTTCTAAACCACCCTGCTTGCAAATGAATGGCATCATTGCACACACCCCCTTTACACACCAGCAGCTCCCCAGAGCTACTAATAGGTCACGGCAGCTGGGACACTGACTGCTCTTTTGGCTGTGAAGCCCCTGCCTGCAGAGTCCTGCCCATCCTCCACTTGTTGATTTTTACACCAAGCTCCAGTTCAGCTCAGGATCTGTTTTGTGCCTTTTAAAGTTCCAGTGAAGAAAAATGTTTACACCTTCCCTTTAAATACAAAGGAAAAATAGTGTAGTTTACAACATCAAACACTTTTAAAATTTTACTGTAGTATTTGAATGCCTCCTTTGCATCCTAACCCTCAGTTTGGTAAGGAGTGCTGGAGCCCAACAGTGCCAGAGGGGTTTTGCTGCAGTATTAATTCAAGTCTAGTTAAGTTAGAAGCCAGATGGGAGTAGAGGAAGACCATCAATTGCACAACACAGAAGAGGCTTACTTAAGAAAGGCATCAGAAACACCTGGAGATTTTGATTATGGTGCACACACTCCAACTGTACACAAGTCTCAGGACACTCTGGAGGCTGTGGACAGAAGAGGCAGAGGCCTTTCCCCATGACTGCTTCCCACAGCAGCCAGGAAGAACTGGCCATGAGAAGAGGAGTGACACTCTCCAGGCACCTCAGAAGCCAGAGTGCAGAAAGCTGAAGAACAAAAGGAGAAACAGAGGCAAGCTGCAGAACAAAAAGATGAGCACCTGTAGAAGCTCAGATACAAAATTAAGGGAGACGGGTGGCTGTCAGCCATACAAGATTACTGCACCCATGGAAGAACAGTTTCAATTCTTTGCCACCCAGCAAACACAGGAAATCTATCAGAAAATTGCAACCCATCTTTGTCTATTTGAAAGAAAATGACAGGCTTCTACCACTGTAAACTGCTCCACAGCTGAACAAAGATCTACGCATCTAAGGCCAGAATATCCAAAATATGGGCACTATTCAATCTACAGCTACCCAAGAAAAGGGTTAACAGGAAGCATCTTCCAACCCATTCCCTGCAATATGACCTGAAGTATGTCCATTTTGTAACCAGAACGTGGCAGCCCCATCACGTCATACCAGACCACAGCACCAGCATTCTGTTTCATTTATGACTGCAGTACTGCTGTCCTGCCATCACTGCTACTGAAACACAGAATTCCTGATGCAGATGCCTTCGGTCTGGTCACAAGTAGGAGCAGGCTTTGAAAAGAAATTACCCTGATACCTCCATTAAACAAACAGACAAACAAATCCCTAACTAAACCTCAGACAAAAAGCTGGGCATTCAAAGGCTCCAAAAATTAGCTCTGTGAAAGCACAAGAAGCTTCTGTAAAATGGCATTTCCCTTTTGTCCATTACTATTCAGAACTCCTATTCAGTGAAAGAAGGCTGCAAATTTAAACATTTTGCCTTTCTGTGCATACGTATCAAACAGTCCATACATTGCCATATACTATTTTTTCCTCAGAGAGAGTCTGTCCCCTCCTCCATGCAGTCACAACTCACACCCCAATAAATGATGTTGCAAACAGACTGAGTGTACATCCCTGGCTTATTTAGAGAGGAAGCAGGAAGACAGATGGAAAATTATGCCTACAGGAATAAGATTCTCTCATTAAGGCCAACTAGGAAGAAATATTGGTAAGAGCCAGATCACACTGGGGTTGACTGGCACACGAGCAAAGCAATCAACTCTAGGTTACATTCTGTGCAAAAACCACTTAGCATTTTTATGGCACTTGACTTGTGTTTAAAAGAAAAACCTCAAAAGCATCCCAAACCTTTGAATACTTGAGAAACTGGGGTCAGAAACTAATGTCCACATGTTACAGACCAGCACCACAACTTGAGAAAGCAAACTCAGACAAGTTTGTGAAGCAGTACATAATGTATCATACATAGCATGGTCCGTATGGACACCGAGATTGTATTTCTTAGAAGATATGAATGATTGCAGAAATTTTTATAATACATGACTACACAATGAACATAAAAAAAAATACTGAACAGATTGCTTTTGTAAGCACAGTCCATCCTGAACAAGGCAGGATCTTGAGGGGTAAAATTACATATTCATGTAAATTAAGAGGCCATTACACATACAAACAGAAGACATATTAAAGCTGCAAGGGCAACTTCAACTTTGACCTTAGGATTTCCTTTTCAGGATACCATTCTTCCATCTCTGTAGTAAGAATAAAACCTCTGTCCTCCCCCCTGAACTTTCCAAGTCCATCTTCACCTTCAGTAACATTTACAATTATATTACATCACACACATGCACACACATTGCATAATATTGCTACAGTGTATGCTGTATAAATTCTGTAAATACACTCCACTTTGTTTCAAAGTAATTCATCTGGATTTACACTTCTCTTATACAGTACACACAGTACCACATTCAAGGATATGCAGCAAGAGAATAGTCTATAAAAATGTCTCACATATCCAAATGCAAGTAGGTCACTCAACTGTTCATGTTTGAAGTAGTTATTTAAGCATCAACTATATAACAGAGTATTTATTAACAGTTGCTATAAAATGTCAACAACTGCACAGCTTTAATGTTCTGCATTCTGGAGTTGCCAACCATTCCATAATTCCATGTTATCACGCAGCTCTGTGATGTCTCCCACAAGCTTGGTGTGGGAAGACTTTAAATAGCTCTGTAACAGGGGTTTACATTTTGCTTTGGCCATCAGGAGTGATAACTCACTTCAGGTATGACAGACAGAGAGGAAAGGTCAGGGTAGGTTTACTTTAGCAATGAACCAGCCACGCTGCTTTCTTTCTCAATAATGGTTTTATCATGAAAGTTCAATGCACTGGTTGCAAAGTCTTTCTCAGATAATCCATCTTTGGCACTTTTTTCAGTTGTATGCATCCTTAAAAGGCATTCCACGATTTTTTGATGGTCTGTACATAATAACAATCACTTTTTACATTTGTATGTAGATCAGGAAGAAAAGTGGAAAATGTAGAGTATGCAGAATAGTTTTAATAAACAGTTTTACATACAGTACCTTACATATAGAACAGTGTGTTTGCAAATTTAAATAATTTTTGAATGTACAGTGGCTTGTACTCTTATCAAAAGGTAAATTCAAGTTTACTGTCTATCGGTTCTAAAATGCATTTATACAGATAACTAGAACTGATAAACAGACATGAGGCATAAAATGTTCAAGTATCTTAATGTCCTCCGTTAAATAGCCTCCTTTTAACAGTCATATTTTACAAATTTCAAAACCTGTACATACATTATTTTCAATTTTAGAAACGGCTTGTTAAAAGGTAATATGAACCACCAGTTCTTGTAGTCTATGGTAATAAAACTAGACATGTGTAGATAGAAATGTGTATGGTATGTATATATGTACATGTAGCTATACACACATACACACACACACAGACATGGATGTAGCAGTGGGTACAGCTTATCAGCACAGGAAATGTCCTGGGCTCAAAATCCAGCAAGAGCTATCAGAGCAAGTAAGCTGCCTTTGGTTTCATGGCATTTCATTCACTGAAGCTGAAAAATTTTATAAAAAAAATTTGGATAAGGTATCTTGTGATTTTTTCCTCTAATGGTTTAGAATTTCCACAGCCACAGACAGTTTTGCTGCTCCTGTCATTCCTCATCCCCACTGAGATGGTGAAGTTTTCAGAGGGCCAACATCAGAACAGAGCTACCCAGGACAAAAATTGTACCTTGATTCCTGAACACTGCTATAGAACATAAAAAAATATAAACTCCATACAATCTTGGATGGACTGCTGGCACCGAGTAGGACTTTGGAAAAAACCTCCACCTAAGTCATAATCAAACTCTCATCCCAGTGATTTTAATATTATTTGGCACATCTGACCACTATTTTCCACTTCTGTTTTAAAGGAGCCTAGGGGTGCTGCTCTAGGGATTTCTATTTAAAAAAATATTTTAAAAGGGAGACCATGACAAATAATTTTTTTCAAAAATCAAAGCTAGTATGTTTGTTTTCCTCAACATCCGTACGAGAAAGAAATAATCTGAAAACCTTCCTTGTAGAGAAGATACAGCTCTCTCTGTATTTATCTTTCACTAGCAAGATAAGAGGATTGCATTTTTAGTCAGCTGAATTCTGCTAATTTAGAAATGTTTGCCAAGGGTTTCAAAATAATAGCACTGCTCTTCAAAAACTTTGTTTGTTGAATTTTCTTGTAATCTGGGGATTTACCTGTTTAACATGTTAAAATCCTGAGAAATTGACAGTTCTCAGTATATTATATATAATTTTGAAGCCTGGATATTGAATATTCATATTTTCAATAAAACAGATTCCTGACTCTAAACTTCCTCTCTTCTTTCTAAAGCTTCAGACTATTAATGTAATCAGCAAAGAACCAGATAAATGCTCAGCTTTTTGCTGTTTTCCTGTCAGTCTTGTGGCTAATAAGAAAATTCACTGTAAAGAACCTATTTTAACTTCTTTATCCTTCCTTTTGTCATACAGAGCAAAGTGTTGCTATTTGCTGTACTTTTCCCATGTCGATTAAGAGCTGTTTGATTCGTCGCTTGAGCTGAGGCAATCTTGCCAGAGGATCTGGTGGTTCCAGTTCTCCAGTGAAATCAAGCCAGCTTTCTAAAACTACAGAAGTGAAAGGAAGAAGTTGATTAGAGTAAATCTTTGAGAAACAGTTTCCATAAAAATTCAGTTTTTCTTTCTTACTTTGTCTTTAATAAAAAGGAAAATACACTGAGGCTGTGATTTTTATTTAACAAAAGAAATTTTGTTAGAGAAACACTGACTAATTCTGTATTTCTCTAGAACAATTCAATCTTCTGATTTGATTGATACTGTAAAAAGGTACCTGGGAGTAAATTTTACCCTTGGCTCACAATTTACCCTCTACATACATAAAAGCAACTTCAGTTCATGGTCTACTCTGATAGTTCTGGAACAGAAAATGCAACCCTTAAACACAAGGTTTGCTTCTGCCACTTTAAAAGTCTCCTGTGGATAAGGTCCAGATTACAGAATGGTTTTCCAATCTTCAACTAATGTTTTCAAGGAATCTCTCTGCTTGTAGAAACAGAGAAGGGAAAAGGTCAACCCTGTTAGTTCAGAAACCCTGCCTAGGAAAAGCTGGGATACTGGAAGTAAAACTGCAAATAAAAATAAGACGACTTTATTTGTTAAAATATTTGTTTAAAGGAGTCCTAGGATTAGACTACAAGCCCCCTTAATTACTAGTTTCTATGACTGGCAGTCACAGACACTTATGTGCTACAATATTCTCGTACAATATAATTTCCTTCAAGTTTTTTCATGAAGACTGAATTGTCTTAATGAAACAGCATGCTTACTAATAATAAAAAAACAAAGTTGAAGGCATAATAAACACCTTTTTTTCCCCTAAATATTGACAATGACTAGAACAATCAGGCAAAAATTGCCCCAGGCATAGAAAAAGCCATCAACTTTATGATCCATATCTGGACAAAGACTAGACAAGTTATCTGAAGTCTGAGCCTGAGCTCAGGGGTTCTGAATGCTTATCTACTTTACTGGGCATTGAAAACCTGTGGAAGGGGGTGGGGAGATCAAAGGTACAAACTCTGCTTACAATTCTGGGACCCAAATTTGAACTTAATACTTAAAAATCCATCCTCAGTGCCTCAGATCACTTTGAACACATTAGTTATGAGAGATGCTGCTACAGGTACATTAACAAGTAATTTGGCAATGCAGTTACCATCAACTTCTTTTTCAATCAAGTCCATTCTGCTGGTGACTTCATTCTGTACATTCTCTATATGGGTGAGGAGATTTAGCTGCCATTGAAGATGTGTGTCCACTTGTTCTTCTGAGTCTTTTCTTTCATTACAAACAAACACTGTGTTTCCTTCAGCAGAATTCTTCATAGGAGCAACAGAAAGAAAAAATTGCCATTTAAGATTCTTTTTTTTTTTTTGCTTTGTTTTAATTTCTGGTGTTGATTTCAACATTTGAGTCACAGGATAAACTCTGCTGGCTTAGAATTGTACTTCTGTATACATGACAAGAAGCTTACTCAGAAAGCCACATACCATGACGCATCAATAGACTAAACCAAACAAAATGCAGATTCCACATAAATAAGCATCTATACTTTTTGCCTCATTTCCCTAACACTGAAGTTTATCAGCTCAAATATTTTGTTTAATGTAGTAAGACAGATTTTACTTCTGTGCTCTTTTTATAAAAATAGAAACTTAAATTATAAAGTGCAGAACTGCATGGGTTACTGCCACCAAAAATGTGCAAAATCCTAAGGTTTGCTTCCATGGAAAACTCTCTACAACGCAGAAGTATCTAAGATGTCAACAGTCACTATTTTGCACAAATAAGCTAGACATTCTATTTCACAGAATCCCAGAATGGATCAGGTTGGAAGGGACTCGAGTGGATGACCTGGTGCAACCTCCCTGCTCCAGCAGGGCCATCCCAGAGCACATGGCACAGGATTGTGTCCAGATGGTTCTGGAGCATCTCCAATGAGGGAAAGACTCCTCACCCTCTCTGGACAACTTGTTCTGTTTGCTGATTAAGACAAAAAACTTCTCTTCCTACCTGCTATGACCTCACTTACCTTCCAAGCACAAGTCTGGGGCAGAACTGAATGTGTTTGGGGACAGTTACAGTAACATGCAGAGTTATGCAAACACAGTATCTGAGGAAGACTGATTTCTTTAATAAAATTAGTACCTTCACAGCATGCCAGAGATGATACACGAGTTCCTAATCTTTCTGTATTTGATGTTTCAGCTATTGAGTAGCTCAGATTTAATGAGTTAAAAATGCTCAGCATCTCAGGCAATTATCAGGATTAACAGCTTTCATTTTATATCCACTATGACTTCATATCCAATGAAGTTCTTTTACTATTGAAGATTCTATTTTAAGAACTAGAATGACAGATACATGTGCTCACACAGTGTCAGTTCATGTCAAATGCCAGAGCAAAGAATGACTTTAATTGTATTAATACACTTTTTTGAAGAGCTCAGCTAATCTTCCACACCACGTAAGAAAAAAAATGGTGTTAGGTCTATTATTAAAGTATTTCTTTCACCAGTCAAGTATAGGAAGAGTAAGAAGAGAGGTAAAGAAGAAAATAGAACTGAAGGATTTTAAGTTACCACTTAAGCAAAAAAATCCAACTTTCATTTTAAGACTTAAAATCAATTAAAAAACACCAACCAACCAAACAAAACTCTGACTGACCTACAGGCAGCTTTATTAGCAACTCAGATGGGACAAGTGTTGTTAATATTCAAAATGTTCATTAAAAGAGTTAAAATTATGTATCAGAGATAGATTTTATTTGAAAGGTACGAGAATTTTGATGCTTCTATGAGATTTAAATCCCTTCTTTGAAGATACCAGATTTGCTTCCTCTGTGTTTTCTGTAATCAAACTGTTAGAAATCATATGAAAAATATTTCCAATATAAATAAGAAATTATCTATTCCTTACAATTTTCAGACCCTTTCTAAAACCACAGGAATGGCATTTTTCCCTTGCTGTAAAAGGATCCAATTCCATAATTCTAAAACCAAAATCATCTTTAAGCCTGCTTCAGTAAGTTAGAGAAAATTTCAAAGCTAAGTAACTGAATATCTAAATAGCATCATAAATATATTTTTTTTCTTCTCATGACCTCTATATTTATTCAAACAGCTCCTTGAAAAAAACCCACAAAATCCAACAGGATTTCCTCTAAGCTATGAGATCAATGTAGGTAATCAGGGAGTGATGGCAGGAGAAGAGTTGAGGATACAGTTTGTGGACAAGAAATAACAGGAGGTTCAGGTGGGGAAGCCTTGTGCTTTCAGAAGCAAGGAAACTAAATACAATTTTAAAGATAATGCACAGCCCAAAAAGGGACTTGATAACAGTTAATCCAAACACTGTTTGTAAGAGAAATGAAGTATGTAACAGAATTGTAGATTAGGGTAAGACAAAACAGTATGGAAAACCAGAATATTAAAAGGGTCTGAAGAATGCTAGAAAGGAAAGTTCAAAGCCTCAACCAAACTTTGACAAGGAGAGGAGAAAATGTACCTTAAAGAGAAGTCAGATCATTTAAAAATGGTCCTTCAATGTCAGTTTTAAGGTAAGGGCAAACAGGTGCATGGAGAAACCAAGGAGAGCTTTTCCATGTCCATCATGTTCAGGCAGAAGCCCTTATTTTAGTATCAAGGCTGACTATTGGAAAGGTGATCAAGGTGTCCTCAAAGGAAACAATACTCTTAAACCAAGAAGAGATCTGTTTTGGACGGTGTTAAACAGAAAACACCTAGCTTTTTAGATGTATGTTTAAATCTCTGAGGAAATGTTAGTTTTGTTTAACTGCTCATACATATTCTCCTTTAATTCTAAATATATTTATACTGTTTACAATGACAATTTAAAATACTGTTGGAAGGCAAGAGCATTTGACACTGCTGCAGGTCTCCTTACTATAAACCTGAATACAGTTGTGCAATGTAGCAAATTTAGCACAGAAACAGGTATTTTTAATTAGAATGAGCCAAAAATTCCCCATTCAGACTATACAGCTTACATGCCACATTTAGAACTAAAATTAAAAAGAAAAAAGATGTATCATACTCATTTCTTCCACACCAGAAACTGTACTTCAAAAGGGGGATGAGTGGGACGATTTATCCTCATACAGCTGGTATTGTAGAAAACAGAAAGGTTTGGCTCTCTGGTTTTTGCTCAGAGAACTGTTCACTAAAATCAGATTAACAAGTTTCAGACCTTTTCTACCAAATAATGGATTCAAACCATTAATGTAAAAATGAGAAAGATGTTTAAACAGCAAAATATAATCCTGACTAAAAATGTTTCATTAGAAGAAATATGCAGTATAGAAGACTGAAAAGCAGTTGCACATGAGGTGAAATTAGTTGGTCAGTAAATCATTACTTGTGGGTGGCATTCTAGGTAGCACTGCTATTAAAAGAAGAATACAGTACAATAATAAACACTATTAAAAAAAAAACAACTTGGTTTAACAAACAACAAAAAAAACCCCATAGCACATGTAGATAAACAAACTGAGAGAAAAAGGGAAACCTGTCCCATTTTCCTCACCTTGCAAAAACCACCTAAGTTCTGTTCCAAGACTCTGCATTTTAAGAATTGAGTCTCCTTTCTCTCAAAACATTAGATTGGGAATAAATTTTTAACATAGGCAATACCTTAAATCATACCTTGTATTTCTTACACCAGCTGAAATGAACATATTGCACCTGGAACTATTTCAGTGATCCAAATTTGCTTCTAATGATTTCTGCTGACTTATTTGATAAATACGTTGACTTACAGCAATAAACATTTTTAAATTCCGGTATGTACTTCAGTTTTATGAGATTGAACACACTTTTCCAAATAAAATTTCCCAGATGAATAATGATACTTACCTGCTCATTCATGCCACCATCTTTAAAAGAATATTGTAAACAGTTTTTATTCTCTGTGTGATATTCCTGATCTTCCTCAAAGCTACTTGTGTCTTCATCATCTGAGCTCATAGGGTCAGTGACTGCTTTGTAGTCATGACTAAAACTCTGTGGTTTTTGGTAACTGTGCTCACTTGTGATATACGTTTCTTCCATCTTCTGGGGTATACTGGGTGGCTCTTTATGGTTTTGACTACGACACGTCCTTTCAGCTGGATTAACAGCATCCTGCAAAGTCACTAACTTTTTCTCTACCCCAACAGTTCTTTGTTCTTGCTCTTTTCTCATCCCTGAATAAGCCCAGAGATGAAGGTCTGGGTGATGCTTATTTCTGCAATGAAGGGGAGGAAAAAAAGCAAGTTATAGAGAGCACCACTTATAGCACTGAATTATTAAGCACTCCGTTCTCCTAGATCTTAGCTACTGATAAGCACCATTACCAAACAAGAAGTTTTCCTAGGTCAGTCATCAATTTAAGATAAATCTATAATGTCCCTTTAACACAAAATTTAACCAAAAAATCACCAATAATCTCAACAGTGCAGCTCTGCTTGGGTGCTGAACACCTAGCTCCTGCTGAAGCTGAGGGTACTGCACATCATGCATTTGATTTATTTCAAGTATTATACAAGAAAGAACTTCAATGGGAGACAAAAATGTCTATGGAATAATAGCAGTCTCTGCTACTGAATATATAAAGCTGGAAAATAAACCCTGGAGTGATACCTACTTCAGTATCCCAATCTTCAGCTGCAATCCATGAAGTATTTCAGTTACCCCATATACATCTGCCAGTAGGTGATGTGTTGACACGATCTTTTTGGCATTAAGATGAGAGTAGTTCTCTTTCAAAAATGATAATCCACACATGTGTCCATTGTTTAGCCAGTCCTTGTCATAGAGATATTTGGCACTCCACCTCTGTCCTGGGGTAAGCAATAAACAAATTGAAGGCCATCTAAAGCCACTGTAAGAATTATATTTACAACTAGAGTGCTATAATTATGTGCTGTACTTGCCAAAATATCCATGAAAGGATGACTAAAAGATTTTGCTATTAATATATACGAATTTATTTTTTGTGGATTAAGAAGAAAGTCTTCAAACTTATGAGAAAAAAAAAAGCCTGAAACCTTAAGACCCCTCTAAATGGTATTTGAAGTTAAAATCTAATCACCTTTGCAATCCAACTACATGATATTAAGATCTATGCTGTTATCAAAATAAAAAATAGCCATCAAAAATTTTACATTGGCATTTTATTTATCTATATAAGTACTGCAACTTATCTATTTTTTTCAAAAAAAAGAAAGCCTAAGTTACCAAGAGAAATGTTAGAGAGTGGATTTTATATGGACATATCCAAAACACCCAGTTTGTTTCTAAAAGACAAATGTTTTGCTTCAATACCGAAGTCAATATCTATTTATTAGAAGCCGGGAAAAGGCTTCAGGAAAAGCAGCTATTTCAAAGTTATCTGTAAGCAGAGCTCTTCCACTTCCCTTTGAGGTGCCTTTCACCAGACTTCTAGAGAGGGTATTGATGTATGTGGGCCTCAGGTCTCCCGTGCTATGCCTTAACCCAACCAGCAAGAATGAGTATTTAGCTGATGCTTCTACAGCAGCTAAATAACGACTAAAAAACCCAAACAAATCCAAAAACCCCCATAACAAAATAAAATAAAAACAAAATGCCCACCCAAAACTAGAAATGCATAATGCTAATTGTTGCAATGTTATTGTTTACAACAAGGCACCCAGACAGACTGACGGCAATATCTCACACTCAATTTCAAATCATACTATCATCATAGACACAACAAAGAACGGGTTGATGGAAGCCCTTCATACCTTTCAGGAGAATACCCTGTCTATCTCCTTTTTGCCCATTATCCCAATACACTTTAAAATACTGACATTGAGAATGACTTTTTTCTCCTGACATAGAAAGAAAAGAAGTAATGGTTAGGAAGGGAGAGAAGATAAAAATTAGGGACACAGACTCTGCACAGCAGGGGAAAACTGAGTACCTAAGACAGTGCAGGGAAAGAGCACAAGACAATTAGCTGGGTTTAGTAAGAAAAAGCTGGGCTGCTCAGAGACACCACACAGAACTATCAGACAAGACTCTCTACCACCAGTTTTGATTCACACTGGGGCATATGGAACCAGCTCTATTTTCCTAATATTTCATCTCAAAAATAGCTAATAAAAACTCTGAGAACAATTTTCAGATTTCACTTCTTAAATTTAGAATTGAAAGTAAATTGAAGGTTGTAGTCTCACTGCCCTTTTGAAACAGCTGGAGTGCTGGATATTTCACCAGAAGACAGGTATGTGTGTTTGTATCAATTGTTAGAAGAAAATACAAAAAACCTACTTCCAAGTTCTTTAGTTTTTTTCTCCAAATAACTGTTAAGAAAAATAGGCTTATCATAGAATAATTTTTAAATCAACATCTTCCTAATCAAATGTATTCAGTTTAAAATAAATAGTTTTCCTAGTTCTTATTAATTTGACCTAATTATCTGAAGTGCAACATATGCTGTTTGTGCACTATAGTTTACTATAAGATATGCTAGATTTTTCCATATTTTAAATATTCAGTTCCACATTTTTACACACTCCTGGGCAAATGTAAACATTATAAAATTGCAATTACTATGAAATGCCATTCACAGCATGTTTGAGTGTACTGTGGTACTGAGTCCTTTTCCTCTAAAAAAAATTTAAATGAACAAATGTGATTCCAAGTACTGGCAAAACAGATCCCTGATTTCTTTAAGAAAGGCTCTCCAGACTACACTGACATAAAAAAGTGCTAAAGTTTGGGGGGAATTAAGTTTGAATGAGTAAAACAATGGTAACTGACTTCATGGATAAGATTTAGCACAGATGATACTAATAGCATAAAAAAAAGTTTCTGCTTAGAGCCAAACTTAGAATCACTTGCCCCGAAGAAGCATCACATGTAACACAAAACAGACAAAGCTTGAACAATTTAAGCAAATTCATAACATCTCTGCTCAAAAATCCCAAGCAGGGCTGCAGATAAAGGTGGTTTATCCGTACCTGGTGGATCTCTGCAGATGTAACAGATGTACTGCTCTGGAATGCTGTCCTCCAACAGTCCCATGCACACACTGTGCTGCCAACACAAGCATTCTTCACACTGACATCAGAAAAAAAACAACAGAAGCAAAAACTAAAACTGAGACAAGTAGATTCAAAAACTCAGAAGCTACTTCTTGTATCATCAAAATGCAGAGAACAGCACTTTAATTTAAATATCTGGTTTGAGCAAGATTATTTTAGTTGGGCAATTTGTGTTTGGGTAGACAAAGACATCAAGCTAAAAAGAGCTCTAGATCTGAAAGTTACCTCAACCACAAACTCCAGACTGGAAAAAAAAAAAAGAAACTGAAGATGTAATATTAAATTGCATTTTATTACAACATTCAGCATTTTAGCACCTACATATTTAGTAGTGAAACATAAGACAGGAGTATAATATTATAGTAAAGTAGAAAGATAATGTAATACATTACAGCATAACAGTGAAAAGTAGAAAACTCTTCAGTTTAATTATTTATATTTACAAAGCATCTCTCCAGTGCGCTAGAAAGATGTGCTTTTAATATCGCACCAATGGAAAATCTAAAAGAAAAAGAAAATTAAGAGAAAATGAAAGAAGAGAAACAAGAGAATAGGAGAGCAAAATAGAAGTGGTAAGACATGAGAGTCTAGAAACAGCAAACTGGTTGCTCTCAGTGAGACAAGCATGAAGAGGAAAAATCAGACTGCCATTGGACTTCAAAAACAGGCAGGAAACCACCTCTTATAAAGATATTTCCCTTTCTCAGCTCTGTACTTGCCAGTGTTTTAAATATCTGCTGGCTCACTGCTGAAAATCTCTCTTCTCACTGCTGAAAAATCTCTTTGACATGCCTTTGAGCATCAACCCATACAAAACACCAGTCACCATTCTTCCTGCCACTGCTGCTACAGTGTCCCCTCCTGTCTCCACAGATTGTTACACCAGTCCATTTTTCCACACTGTTACCACAGCTGAACCCGTGCGGAGTTCCTCTAACACACCACTGCATTGCATTTTAGTCTGCTCCCCGAGACAGCCTGTGTGCCCTTCATTTCCAGGGCTCTGTCAGTTCCAGAAGAGTAAGTCCTCTAACACATGACAAGCCTATTTGTTTCCTTTAAATCTTGACTAAATCGCTCCATGCTGCCAGCAGGAACTGTACCACAGAAGTAGTTGAATACAAACCTGATTCTGAATGGGAGTAAAAACCACAGGAGGTTCATGACCTTTTTAAAGTTGTTGACAACTGAGTTCTTCCTTACTGCTTTTTGCATCTGATCTAATCACTGCATTATAAATTGCTTGAGAAAAAGGATTTTAAATTACTCATGGATGGGAAATGTTCTCCTCACTGGAGTACAAAGTAATAAGCAGCAGGAGTTGCAATCCATCAACATCTGAATGCTGTGCAGACATGGTATAATCTTCTTCCCTTTTGTCTATACCAAGTTAAAACGTAAATTCTCAGCAGTTTCTAAAAGCTGGTAGTGATATCCAGTGTGAGAAGTGCTATTCTAAAGATGAAACACACATCACAGTACTGACAGTATTTAGTGTCTGCACAGGAGACACACTGCACACAGAGGAGGGACATTTACAGAGAGCAGAGAGGTTTCTACAAGTGGTACTGCAAAGCACAAGGGCCAAGTCAGGAGTGCTCATACAAACAGGACGGTCTGGGGAACAGATCAGTGGTTTGTGTATGACAGAGGATACTTTATTCTAAATTTATCATGTAGCTATAAAAGAAAAGGTTACCTAGCAATTTGTCCTATGTATCAAATTGCTAGAGAAACCTCATCCTAGAGAAACAGCTCTGCATCCACTGAAGAGAGCTAAACCAAGCGCAGAACAAAGAAATATTTTGTTCTTTTTCACTTATGTACTCTCTACACAATTCCAGTCTGTGATACATCAAAAGGGCACCTTCACAAGCAAAACATTCACATAGAAAATAGAACTCCACACACCAAACTTCTTTACCTGAATCATAAAGCCATTTTCTTCATCAAGTTCACATATGCATCTAACAATTTCATTGAGAGCATCATCTTCATCCTGAGACTCTTCAAAGTTAGTTGAATCAAAATCCTGATTGTATTCATCACCACTAAGTAACAAACTCTCTGTGGAAGAATCATCCAAGAACTCCACATCTGAAAGGTCTGACAGAAATAAATACAGGTGAAGTTGCGTGCAGAGACATGATAATTCAAAGAAATACACGGAGTTCTGACCAGTAAAAATCTTAATCTGCATTAGCAAAAAATTCGCTCTCAAACACACTGCTGGTATATGAGATTTCAAGGTGAATTTGGCAAAGTGCCTTTAACATGCTCTCCTCAGATGTAGAGTAGCAACACTTAACCAAAACAATTACAATGTAGAACAGCTTGAGGAGTGTAAGCATTTTGATCTAAAGAGATGAAGGATAAATCCGTCACCATATTTACAGCTACAATCCCAAACATAAACCAAATTATTTCCTTTAAAATTCTCTTTCTTACAAATCAAACCTATAAACTGAAATCTGTTGTTCATTCAACCTACTTTCTCCACTAAGGTCAACGGACAGGATAGCTCTTGGATACTGGTATGAAGTGTTCTTGTCTGAGAACATACTGCGCAACGTCAGAGAGCTGCCCGAGGACCGCGTCAGGGGAGAGGAGCATCTGTCCAAGAATTCAACAGAACTGTCTTCATAATCCGAGTAATCTGAAAAGTTAAAAAAAAAAAAAAATGTGTATAGATTTTACTACAGCATTATGTTGACAAGGAAAGAATATCAACACTGAGGTATCAGGATGAAGAAACTGTAAATCAGTAATGGCAAAAGCTCTTCGCAACATTTTATTAAAAAATTTCCAGTAAGAAACATAATCAAGTTTGATAGATAAGCATCACCAATTGTAATTCCCCATCTCTGAATGTAGAGAGGGGTAATTTTTCCTAGAGTATTATGTAGTCTTCTTTTTTCCACAGTTCATCCTGCACCACCTGCTATCCTTAGAGATGGTGCTGGTGACTCTCTTTTGCCTTAAGTCTGCTTGCAGCACTACCAGCACTGCTACCTAGAAGCAAACACAGATGACCCTGTCAGTTTAAGTGATAAAAGCTTCCTGCACCTCTGCAGAGGAGCACAGGAAGCCCAAAGGAAATTGTCTTTGGATGTTCCCAGGCCCATCCCCCGAGACATGAATGGGCCAATAGGTCCCGGGATGGGCTAGGGAGCATCCCAGGAGAGTATAAATACACAGCCCAAAGGAGGAGGATGAGCAGGCAAACAACAAACAGCCCCTGGCCAGGCCCCTCTCGGACTTTCCCAGCAGTGCCATCACCTCCACTATCCATGCAGGAAACCTATCAGCATGTGTTACTCACAGCAGCTCTCTGGATCATCTTCTGGACTAAGGGCAGTTGCAGCCCATGGAGCTGCCAGTGGGATGTTGAGGAAAATAATTTTGGGTTTGCACTTAGTATGAAATGTTTAGGTTAGAAAATAAAGGTGAGGAAAATGGATGGACTGAAGTGATTTAGGGAAGAACAATTATTGGGAGAACATGGGAATAACAGGATTAAAAAAGCCACATCTGAATAAAGTTTTGTGGTCAATACGCTTGCCTGGCCATGCCCTGCATCCAGTCTGTGCTGGCAGAGGTTTTAAGTCTCCCTCCTTGGAGGCATTGAAAAGTTGTCTGGCTATAACACTGTTCCTAATCATAATGACTGGAGAGACTGTCCTAGGAAAGTCATGTAATTGCAAGTCATTGAACAGTTAGGGTTGGAAGGGACCTTAAAGACCATCCTGTTGCCCCCCACCTTCCAGTAGACCAGGCTTTTCAGAGGCCCATCCAACCTGGCCTTCAACACTTCCCAGGATGGGACATCCACAACTTCCCTGGACAGCCCCTTCCAGCGGCTCACCACCCCCACAGAAAAGAATTTCTTCTGAATAGCTAATCTAATCCAGATCTACCCTCTTTCAGTTTAAAACTACTACCCCTTGCCCTATCACTACATTCCCTATTAAGGAGTACCTCCCAATCCTTTCTGTAGGTCTCCTGTAAGTACTAGAAGGCTGCTATAAGGTCTTTCCCCAGCATTCTCTTTTTTATAAGAGAGCTTAAACAGGCTCTCAGCCTCTTCTCATAGGTAGGGCTGGGTAGTGCTCCAGCCCTCTGACCATCATCATGGCCTTCCTCTGGACCCACCTGAGCATGCCCATGGCTTCATTCAGTAGCTACCCATTTACTACTCTTAAAAATTAGTACTTCAAATATAAGCAAGTAATCAGATTACTGCATTTTCCTCCTTCTGCAGGAAGCATTCCTGCTCCCACCTATCACTACAGTTTTCCTGCTATGGGTTCTGTAATATCCTTCTCTCCTCGATCACCTTCCATGAAGTCACTTTCCTCTTTCCTGTCTCTGCCCAAAGCACACTATCTCCAGCACTTCCCAAGTGCATTCACTGTAGTCAGCTCAAGGAGCAGCTGAGTTGATTACTTCATGCCACATGGCTTTCAACCTCATTGCAACAGAGCAGCAAAAATAACAGGCATTGCTTCTTTCTGCTACACAGGGGTTTTATACAATCAGTAAGTCACACACACACCTGGAGCACAAAACTAGTCTTTGCTGGGCTTTCTGTTTTGTCATAAAGCCTTGTTCAAAACTTACCTGGGGCACTCAATGTACCTGCTCCCTCTTCTTGCCCAAGATGCCTCAATTTCATGTCAAACAAAAGGAGCATGCCTCACACCCTTACACTTTTGTCCACACCTGGAGCGGAGTGACCTAGTCCTGGAGAGACAGTCCTGTTTCTTTTGACAGATGGCCTTTTTCAGAGTCAGACACTGGAGTCAGAATCCACTGGAGTATTTTAAATTTTTCTCCAGTCAAAAAAAAAAAATCCAAATTGAATACCTCTGGATTGTTAAACCCAGATTTTCACAAGGTGAACTTGCAAAGAATAAAAGGCACAAGTTTTATTCACACTGCTTTTTGCATCTGGATTTAAGATTTCTGTTTGTTGAGGCACTGGGTATATTTTCTTCTCATATTTACAAACACTGGATAAGGCTCCTAGAAATTGGAACCTAATTATGGTACCTCTGCCAAGCTTCTAAGTTTCAAAACAAGCTGGCAAACAGACTAAAGAAATAAAAAAGATGAAAAAAAGAAAGAAAAAGAAAAACAAAACCCCAGCCCACAACAAACCACCTTATGAGCACAAGAAGAAAAACACACAGAACAGTATTGGACACATACCTAACATTTATCAGTATCTTCTTGCAAATACTTAGATGCCTTCTCAGTGCAAATAAGAAGTTCCCAATGATTTTTAAGTAAAATAAGCAATTGAAGTTTATAGCTTAACATTATATTACTCCAGTATAAAGATGATGAAGTACACAAAACGCACAATATTGCAATACACACTAAAGCACTGCATGATCTGGAAACATTTTCATGTTATAGCACAAATTTTGGACAGAGAAACACATAATCCACAAAATACAATCCCCATTTATCAAGGCAACAGACAAGGCTGTTACAACAGAGATGCCAACCTCAGCTGTGAAGGATTAACTGTTAAAGAGGAGGTGCATTGCACACAGCAAACCACTGAAATGTAGCAACAAACCAGACACTAGGAAAATTTTAATGTCCAAGCAAAACAGGTAGGACATGTATAGAGAGCTTCAAATGAAGAATTTAAAGAGATGAAAACAACAAGCATATCTTTTTGAGAAAGAAAAAAACACTGTGAAATATGTGTGACTATTGCTATAAATGCAAGAAAAAAAAAAGAAGTCCCAAGTGCCCTTTTCATATTTAAGGCTAAAACTTACTCTTGGACATTTCTGAAAGTTTACATTCATATTGTTTACAAACAAGTTTTATTATCAAATGCTAAAAATACATGGGGTGGTTTTACTTACTTTAAAAAAACATAAACTGAACTTACCATGCTGTTTTGATTTCTTCTTTTTTTTCTTCTTCTTTTTCTGTTTTGGTTTATGATCTTTTTCCTTCTTCTCCTTTTTCTCCTTTTCTTTTTCTTTCTTTTTACCTGAAATAAAAACTAAACTATTTAAAGCAGCTTAACCTAAAGAGGGCATTCAAAACCAAGCGCTCTAGTCATCTAGTCTGATCAAAAGGATTCAGTTAATTGACTTGATATCTTGGACATACCTCTTATTAATTGCTGGTACAACAGTTCAAAGAAACCTCATTTAATAAATAATATTTTATCACGTTAAACATTTCCAAGTAAGATATCAAGGCAGAAAAAATGCAGCAAAGTACACAAAATGTCTAACATCACATAAATAGCTTATAACTCCTATTTTTCTTACAGTTTAAAACAAAAGGATTTGGCTGAGAGAAAAGGCTTTCACAAGTGCAAAATTCCCAATTATAAAGGTTATATTGTCCTAAAAACACATATTAGACCTACAGAAAGACATTTGAAGGAAATTTCAGTATCATAAATCTGCTGCTGCTGTCAGCACTCTGCACTCTCTGGTGGCATCCTCCCAGAAAACCGATTCTGACTGCATTTGACACATTTTTTTACGCTGCAGTTCACTTTTCACCACTGTTGGCACTGTCCACACACAAAGACAAGCACTTGGACTCTGAAAAATTCTTCTTATCCGGTTAATTCTCCCCAGACAAAATACATTCCACATTTTCACTCCACAGCAACTTCTTAAGTTATCAGCAGTGAGACACAGAACAAGGAAATAAACTTGCTACAAAAAAATAAGCCTCAAAGCCAGAATTGTTTCCTGCATACGAACTGGAGCACTCTTATCTTTTTGGTGAACACTGAGACAAAACTTTTACCTCCTGGAAAAACAAGGTAGAACCACTTCTGAGTTCTTGCCAGTCTCTAATAATCTATCTTACTTTGAACAGAGGATAAAAACAGAGTCCTCTTAATCCATATTTTATTTCACGAATTGCCAAACACTTTGCTAGTAACCCTTGTTTGCTTCTCCCATCTCAAATCTGACAGTACAATGAATAGACAATATTACTCATTCTACTGAAAAAAAACCCAACCTAAATCAAACAAAAAAACAGAGCCAGTGGGCTTCTTATAGGTATTTTAGGATCCTCCAAATTCCTTGCTACGGGTACTTTCATTTTATCTTACAAATTATTATTCTGTTACAAACCTGTCATATATATAAGAATTCTTTTTAAGACCTTAACAAACAATAAGTGCAGCTGGGCCCAGCAAATATTTTAGGCATTTACATTTGCCCTTCAGAGACAAGAAGTATTAGAGAATTTTTCTATTTTTTTGTAAAAATAATATTGCTCTTTACATACCATATGTTGAAGAACTTTTCTCTTCCGTTTTTCCTTTTCTTTCCACTCTAGCTGCACCTGCAAATTGAAGAACATATCACATAAGGCCAATCTCTGGTTGACAACCCAACTTCTTGTAAAAGTCATTAGACTGTAAAAAATCCTAACGGCACATAATAAGAAACATACAAACAATATTATTTTTAATGTCATTTTACAATTATTTTTATTGTCTAAAGCACTGGAAACAAAAAGTATTGTAGTTTACCAACTTCTGAATGCTTGTCCTTCTCAATCATGTTCAATATTTTCTCCTTCAGACTCTCAAAACATTTCTCCTTTATGGGCACAGAGCACTGTACCTCTGTCCCTTCAGAGCTCACTGATGTGGAAGACCTCTCTTTTTTACTATTCCCTTTGGGTAACTTGAGACTATTGGTTAAAGGCATTTCCAGATGCAAGGCATGTACATGGGACAAGGGTACTGAAAACAAGAAGGTGGATTTCCTCGGCATTCCACAAGGATTGCAGCCAGCCAGGGCTGGGTCAGATCACTGAAATGTCAATATTGGTCATACCATCACCACACTTAACAGATCACTGCTGCACATCAATGCCTAGATCTTAGTCTTACAGACAAGACAATACATGCCACACAAGGTTTCTTCCTATATTTTGGAAGTTGCACTCACTTTTAAACTACCTGTACTGGTTAAAGTGTACTTTTGCTGACACTTTTAAGCCTTTATTTCCTTTTTCTTTTCACTGTAATAGCAACCTACAACAAGAGTAACAGTTAAAGGTGCTGACACTTCATCATTTAAGCATCATTTAAGTTAATGTTCCATTATGTTAAGAGAGAAATTAAGTTCTGGTACAACACTTTTAGTCCTATGCATAAAACATTTCTGATTATTGAATTTTTCATTTATTTTAATAATATTTAAACAATTCATTTTCTTTCATAAATCCTCATTTGAATAACATTTTAAACTACTCTGATTTGTCAGAATTTGGCATCATATACTGACAATTCTTATTTTGTACTATTTAGAAAAGTTTATTCAGTGAAATATTTAGTTGTTTTTTTTAGCTCTTTATCTGATTCAAGTTAGGAAGCAACAAACTGAAAACAAAACCAAAATTATAATTTTCACTGCTAATATTTATAATAATTTAAAAATAATCAAACAAGAATAAAAGTTATTTATAAAGAACATTGAGGCAATTCAAAATGCCCTATTACTGTGTCCATCAATATTGTTAGAGCCTCAAGATTCATCTAATTGTAATTAGAAAAGCCTAATTTTCATTAAACCTTTGAGGTCATTTTAGGACCAGGCCAAGGACATATTGTACAAAAAAGCAGCTCTGAGAAGTCATAAAGGGCTCAAGTTTTTCCATGCCAGCTGTAAGCACTTGGAGGTACCAGTTACCTTTGCTGTCTCTCAACAGAAGAGCCCAACAAAAGCATAAGCATAAAAAAAAAAAAGTCCTGAAAAATACTTGCTATTGGCCAAGATATTCAACAAGATAAAACATGGAGCTGATCTGGAATGTATTCAATAAGCAGCATTAAGACAGTTTAGTAAATTCATCAGTCATAAAAAGATTCTGGAGAAAAAGCAAGAACACCTCAAGCCTTCCCAAGAGGGACAGACCAACCCAATTCTAGTGGGATACGACAGCTCACAGAACACCGGCTCCCACTCCATGAGCCTCCCTGGGAACACAACCAAAATGCCTCTAGTTGGAAAGCTGAAGGGCCAGCAAGAACAACAGAAAGTAGTGCATCACCTCTCACCACACAGCACTTTTGAACGGCAGGTGTCCCCAGCTGCAGGACGGCTCTGCAGGGTGCAATGCAGGCAGCAGCAGCTGCTCAGGTCTGTGTGCTGGCTCCTGCCACACGGCACGAGCTGCACGGCCACGCCTGGGGCTGCCCCAGTCCTTCCACTGCCTCAAATCAACCATCTCACCCAAGACCATAATCCTTTTAAGACTGATTCAGGCTCTTGCCTTTGTCTATGTTTCAAGTGCATTTAGCTTGCTGGAATACTTATCATTGACACAGAACACTATCCAAATTATTCCTTTCTTGGGTTTCCTAATTACCATTTGTCTCTGTTACAGGACTGAACTGCTCTGCCATCTGTAGAGCAATAAGTATATTTTAGCACATTAGGAAAAGAAAAAAGTGACACTTTCCCACATCATCATGCTATCAACGTCTTGTCTCATTTCTAAAAAGAGCGCAAAAGGATCACCCAAATGTACGTAATTCATTTAGGTCACTGCCATTTTGATGAAAAGATGTGAGAACACTCCCTCCACACAATCTCAAGAGAAATTTCGTTTCAACATTAGATGAATTAGTATTTAAACTTTATTGAGAAGAAACCCTGACCTGACATCCAAATATGATCTAATACCAACAGCCACAACGCAAGAAATTTCAGTATCTCAATTTTCAACACAAGCACATCTGACAAAGTAATCAGTAACTGTTTGAGAGAACACTTATACTGGGCAGGAATCTCTCCAGTCAAGCAAATATCCATCTTGCTGTCAGAACTCTCCAAACTGACTTTGCATAGTAACTTGAAAATAGAAACTGCTATTATGCCTGTATACATTGCAATGTTATTCTTGGCTTTTACTTTTCTTCATTGAAAATTGTTTTAGATAAAGAATCTTAAATTCTCAACTCCTACATAAAGAGTCAAAGCTTGCAAAGTCTGCTTTTCAACTGTGCAATCACTGTGCCTTACACATAACCAGAAATTTGGACAAGGTGGTCAGTCAGAAGGGCAAGTAATAGGGCAGGAAATATTAGTTCCGTTATGGAAATACTACCTTTTTTTTTTTTGAACTGCTACTTTCAATTGCAATTTTGTTCCTGTTAAGGAGTCTAGCCAGCCACCTCCCACACAGTGAACGTGGGAGGTTTGCAGTTAACACTCAGCTCAGAGAAAGACGACCAGAGATTAGACTTGGTAAACTACTGATTTTGTCACCATTCCAAGATCAATTTTATCACTAGAAGACTAATTTCAGATTAAAAAGAAATGCAAACTACAGCATTCCCAGTCCAGTTTGTAACATGCTTCCAGTGCTACTTCTCCTGTTATGGAATAGCCAAGTGACACAAGCCCCCTCATGCAAGTACAGGCACAGGACAGGATGCTGTGCCACAAGCACAACTGAGATTGCAGTGGTACTGCTTATTACAATTCATCAAGCTCAAATGAACTGTAGCAATTTGAAGCAATTTATTTTGTTGACTGATATTCTATTTCATGGCTTTCCATGTTTAAAATAACATCATAAATACAATTATCTGCATTAATATACAACTTAAATCATATTGCAATACAAGGATCAATCATGCTGGTCATGTTTAATTTAGTGTTTTGAATTCCCAGTGCATAGGATCAATTTTATATCTAAACAGACTTTTAATTGGATATCACAAATTAATACTGGACCCTGTCCAAAATGTTGTCTTTAGGAAGAATAAGCCCATAAAAAGGTTCTTGCTTGCCTCATAAGCAGCCCAAACTTGGAACTTCAGGGCAGAGATTAGAATGGCAGGCATTCAAATTAGGGAGTAAATTTGACTGTTAATAGATGGTTGAAATAAAACAAACAGCCCCAAAGTAACTTGAGCAAGTAACCAGATGAACAATAGTTCATCCCTCTTAAAAGCAAGGAAAACCAGTAACACTGGCAAGAGTTACCAATGGCAAAAGTGACCAATCTCATTTTTTGAAAATTTTGTATATCAGCTGTTTCTCATTCCTGCTGCAGTCAACCGTTACCAAGGAAATTATATAAAAGTATGCAAGTTATTTTTCTTTTAGTCTTAAATGCAAATTTCTCCCATATAGTTAACCTAATGTTACCCTACTAGCAAAATCATCTATATGTGTTAGAATAGGAAATAACAGCTAGTGATAATATTGTTATATCAGCATTACAAATATTATATTGTTAGACTAGAAAGTGTAACAATATTTTCTTTTTACTTAAACTTCAAAACCCAGATTGCTTGCTGAAATTATGTTTGCTCAATATATAACAGTTAAAGTAACAAATGGTGCAGGGTTACAGAAACCAAAAAAAAAGATCACAAATTTAAAGAGAAGCACAACTACAGAAAGACCTGAACTTCATATATTCAAAATGGCAAAATTACTGTGCTTTGCAAGTATTCTGATTGACTGTGGATTTAAAGTCTTTGAAATGCTAAAGTGACCAAAGGCCAGTTATTTGCATTTTAAGCAATTTGGCAAATGAAAGCAAAGATTCTTAGCTATGTGTGTGCAGTATCAGATGATCACAAGGAGGACTTCATAATAGTTTATAAAGCAGTACCTCTGTTCAGTAACTAATGGGTAGTGTAGAGGTGTCTACCAAAGTGCACAGTACTTCCATGGAGCCTTTGGATTGAAGGAATTATCACAGAATTTGTTTTGCCTCTACAAAATTATAAGGTGTTGATTTTGAGCGATGATTTTGCATTCTATGTGCCAATACCATGAGTTACCATTTATACATCTGCACTTCAGTGCACTCAGTCCCCCTCCTCTCCTAACACTAAGTTAGTACCTTCTGAATAAAGTCACTAACATACGTAATTTTTAGCAATACCAAATTATTTTTTCAATTGACTCAATTGATAGCTTCCATCAGAAGTCAAAATGTGAAACATCAGAATTTGCATCGCTGGGCTTAAACCAGTTCAGCTCTGTTACAGAAGGGTCAGGGATCAGACCAGGCTGTTCCAGGCTAAATACCATCATGAGGTAACTCTGAAACTATTCACAGTTATCTACTTCAATGATTACAAAGACAGCAGGTCTAAGTGAAGTGCACTCAACAAAATCTGCAGTATGTCAAAATCTAGAACTCCAAATATGTCCAGATTGTGTTAGTAAAATCTTAACAGCAGAAATATCATAAACAAATGCAGATTTACAACAGTTCTTTCAGATTAAGAAAACACAATTACAGAACAGCTTGGATCTTAGACCAGAGTTCTCAATTTGTAATGGATAGAGTCACAATGTACACATTTAAACAATGCAGTGTATTGCATTGCACTTAGGCAGCTGTTTCTGCATAATGCAAATTAACTTCTCAATTATTTCAAGAATTGACAGGAGTGAGAAAGGAAAGCTCTGGACACCTCTCCTGTATATATTTGCTTGCTATTGTTTAAACAGATAATTAGGAAAGTACTGATAAATAGAGTGGATCCTATTTTTTTTTCCTGAAGGATGCAAGAATTCAGTGTAATTATGTGTGCTTCAGGTTGAGAACCTGTGCTGTTTCAAAGGCAAACAATATCTTCTAAAGCAGAGAACACAACAGATTTATTCAACAGTGTTGACTAACTCTAGAGGTTTCAAACCTGAACTTTAAATCTACATTTTTCTTTTTCTTCCAAGATTATGAGGATAAACATGTTCCACCAGAGTTAAAAGACTGGGATGAACCCAAAACCCATGAATTTTAGTTATAGAGGCATAGCAATATCACTGACAGAGGCAGACAGCTCCAAAACCTGCCATGAAATCTATGAATTAAAGATATCAAACTGCTTAGATTAGTTGTTCAGGCCACAAAGCTGATACTCAAGAAGCTGTTGGGCTACATGCTGCAACCTACTGAAAACTTAAAAAGTTGGTATGAAAGTTCAAGACACAGTTCCATTTATAGCATGAAGGAAAACCGTAATACATGAAAATTAGGACCAAAATAGACATGCCTGGAAGGCAAAAACCGAGAAGACAAAAAAATGTTGCTGCCAAATCAGTTCCTTTAGAGCCTATAACTCTTAAAATTATATAATATGAAAAAAGGCTCATTAAGTTTTATATACAGTATAAACTCTAACCTCTGGTAGAGGTTGCAAGCACTTCTGCCTTCCCACATGGACTTAAGTAGTAACAACTGACAATTTTATCATGGAATTTTTCCCTAACACAAACTGTGTGGACATGTCAGATAATTCTGAGTCACTACATAAAGGTGGCTCTAAATGGAACTTATTTTTTCTTTTATTGCTTCAGCTGTGGCCAAGACCTAGACCCAGCCCAACAAACAGGTCCAAAGTGCACTTCTGAGTGCTGGATTTAGAACTGGCTCACTCTGCCCTGAGCCAGGCCCATGACAGGAGCAGGTAACTTCCAGCATTACCAACTATACATAAAATGAGCCAGAAAATATATCAGAAAAGCCAGAAGTTTAAATTTCTAGTAACTGAAATGGGTTTTACCAAACAGGAAACAGATGGCTGTTGGAAGTTGTTGCTTTCTTTTACAATCTTGTTCAATGAGTGGGCAAATACACAACTCCAAAATGCACTTTTCTTAGTGGAAGAAGACATGACATAAAAGGACTTTTATAAAGTAATTTTCCCAGGATTCTGTAATACTGCTAAGCCATGTATCAAGGGCAAATGAAGACTGTCACATGGTTTCACTCAAGTAATTAAGTAATAGTTTAATTTTAATATTTTAAAAGTTTAAGTAGTAGCTCACTAGAGATACCCATAGCCCTTATTTTGTCAAATTAGTTTAAGAGATTCAAAGATTAATAGACTAAGATATAGTTTAAGTGTCGTTAACTCTATCTTTTAAGGTCATTATGTCCCCCCTTACTATCAATCATATTTATCAAAAACTTTCTGAGCAGAATATAATAATTTGATTTTTCTTCCCCTCCTCTTACTTGTCTGAACAATTTGCTCACGAAACAAAACAGAACAAAAAAAAGGCTTTAAAAGAATTCTTTCTTGGAAGCCAGTTAAAAATTATACGATATGCACATATGAGACTTACTTAGAAAAAAAAAATTATACGAACACCTAGCACACACTGGATGAAGATATCCCACTCTTAGGGTCTGCAAACCACTGTGTAAATCCTTCCCCAAATCTCTCAGTTACCTCTATCCAAGTGTTTCATGTAAACCACAGAAGTCAGTAAACTGTTACAAAGGGAGAGGCAGCACAGAGTTGCAGTACTGGGCTCTGCGCTGAGGGTGACCAAGCCTACATAGAAGTTTTTGAGGATTTTTAAGAAATATTCTTAAGTAGTATTTTGTAGCAAGTGAAGGACAGAATTTCCACTGCAAATAAAAAGCAAAGGAAAGACAAAAAGCTGAGGAATGCTGACTGTCTTTGAAAACACCGCTGTTTTAAAGCTGAAGCCACAAATTAGTATGTTAGTAAAGACTTCATGAATTATTTTTACAACTTTTAGCAATAGTAAAAAAATTTTTGAAATACTGCTTACTACATTCCACACTCTCAGATTCTCCTTAAAGCATTCAGAAGTGCTAAAGCAGCTCTAAGCCAGTGAAGACAAAGAATATGCAGATGAATGGAGTCCAGAAGAGAGGCAGGTTTTTAAGTGTGCCAAAAAGAAAATAAAAAGTATCCCCTCTTTCAGTGGGATTGAATACACACATTTTAACCCTACAACTATAAATCTCTCTGGCTGTATACTGAATCTCTTTACCTGACACTGTTGTAGCTACTCTTCCATCAGTTACTGCTTTGGAAGAAAGATATGTAATCATCTGAATATCTTCCTTGTCTTTACTGGGATATTCATTACGGAAAGTGGATTCTGCGGATAATGGTGCCGTAACCTCCGAACTACGGCTTAAATCAAGAGGGAGACATGGTCCACGCTTCTCAAGTGACACGTGAGCAACATCAGGTACTACATAAAAGAAAAAATGTCATATTAAAAGAGACACATGGGTCCAACAAACAACAGTCTGGATTGCAGCGTTACATAACATAGGAACAGCAAACAGCTTTAGCTACAGAAGTACAAAATATCCCATTAGTTGAAAACCATGAAAGGTCTAATTTTTATGATTCAATTTCGCTTGGGCAGTTCTTTATTAGATTAAGATACATTACCCTCCAATTTTGATGACTGTTGGTTTTGACCACTGATGGAGAACACTTTTCCATCAGTAACTGAAGAGGGAGAAGAAACTTTTTCTACAGAATCATCAGGCAAGGAGCAAGTAGCTAAACGCTGTGATCTTCTTCTCCGTTGGCTATGTTTGTAGGATCTAGGGGAATTCACTGGCTGTGATGGACCTAAAAAGAGATCTTTCAATGTTCATGAAGCAGAGAGATACACCATCATCTTACTGCAGCATTTGAGATCTAAAGATGAGGAGTGCTTTAAATAGCTCTTATTTGCAAAGCTGGTAATCACAGCAAAACTGGTAAAAGTAATTACAAAACTGCGACTACCAGGAGCAAAGAAAGATTTATGCTCAAGACATGATTCTGGTTTTTGCTTATTATAAGTTACTAGGGTTCCTACTTCCCCACTAGTAAAGGTGGTTGTTTTAGGCAAGCAGTGTATTTACAGTAAGCAACCCTCCCCATAAAACCCAGGTAGCAGGTTACTTAAAATGGAAAGGGGCAATAGGATTTAGCAATAAACAGAACAAATGATCACAGTTAAAGATCTAAAAAGTCATGGATAGTGTTAACATACAACTTAAAGAAATAATCAAAAACAGTGTTTAATTTTATATCCCATCTCCTGCCTTCTGATAACCTGGTATCAATACCCCAACTGAAAGTCAAACACACGCTGCCAATGCATGGCACAGTAAGAAGGCTCCAGAACTTTATACTTAAAAAAATCCAAACAAATGGGGGAGGAGGATTGATAAAGGTTAATATAGGCCTGATTCATTAAAAACAAAAAACCCACACTCCCCTACACCTCTTCAATATTACCCAGTTCCACAAAATTTTGCCTTAAAAAAAAAATTAAACTTGCTATTACACTGTAAATCACTGTTCTCTCCTTGTTGTAAGCATTTAGAGTCAGATATATGGACTTAAGTATTAAGACACAGCAAAACTAACTTTCCACTAGAGCTAGAAAAACTTGGAAGCCAAAGAATAAAAACAAGACTAATAAGATCTAAGCTACTAAGTAACCACATTTTAAATTACCAATTTTTAAAAAATACTGCTAAAAAGAACTCCAACTTAATTCACAATATAAGCATGCTCCAGGAAAGCTACTTACCATTGCTCTAGGGGTGGGGATAGAAGGCGTATTACAATATGGATGACTGCTAACATTTTGTGGGGACAAAACACAATTTTTACGAATGTGTCCTGAATAAAGAAGGCTGAATTTGTACTCCTCCCTCTCCCACTCATTTAAAGTTATCTATGAGCAAAGATTAAAAAGAAACTTATCTCGTAAGTGAAAATACAAAATCACGGTTAAGGGGAACACATGATGCAGGTTGAATCTTCCATTCTCAATCACTATACTAAAAGTAAAAAAAAAAAAAATATAGCTTTTGACTTACTGAAACCTGCACTTATGTTAACCTTTGGCCTCATCATATAATGTTCTTTAGGCAAAGAACCTGACACTAAGCAACACTAAAAATCTAATGTAATTTCAAAAAAAATTATAGAAATACCTTAATATTCACAAAAAATAGCATATGAAAGCATGCAGCATAAAGCTTTCCCTACTCTTCTGATAAACAGTATTTTCGTGCTTGGCAAATCAGTCACATGTTAAGAAGCTGAACACCCAAGGGATTTTTCTGGGACAAAGAAACAATTTTTAGTATTTCTCCACCACAGATCTTGAACCCATCTTCTCTTTCACATCGTGTTTGGAAGAAATATCACATAAGGTGATAAATGCCACAGCCAACAGGTACAGAATGTCAGCCTGCTGAAGGTGAAGTTTTTCAGAGAGGGAAAGGTCCACACCAAGGTGCACGTCTTTTCTTTTTAATGAATCAGGCCCTTTTCAGAAGGGAGGTTTGATTTTTCCTGTATCACTGTTAATGAGAGTGTGGAGATTTAATCTACAGGGAAAGCCAACCCTTAAAAGCCATGACTCTATAAATATCAATATATTATTTAAATGTATTATTTCTGGTAGAGTAATGCAAATGCCTTATTATGTGACTTGACTTTTAAAATAGTGAGCTACCCCTAATTCTCCCACTTGGACATTTTATTTAAAGCAGATTCATTTTTAAAAGCAATAGCCATTTACAACCAAAGAAAATTTCAGTATATCGCTTATAAGTAGTTACGGTATTTTTTTTAAAATGTCTGTGCTCACTAGTTTTATTTATCACAGAAGAAGGAAGCTGAGAGACCAGCGTCAAATCCTCGACTTGTATTAACTCTGGGGAAAGTGGTGATTTAGGGGGCTTTATACACCCGGAAGAATCTCCAGATTCTTGTTTGCATTTCTTGCTGCGAGCCTTTCCTGAAGACAAAGTTGAGGATAACAGTGCAGGTTTCTGAATGTTGGCAGAACTGCTAATATCAGCTTCATTTTTTTTCTGACTTTGTGGTTTAGGTGAAATCTCCTGAATAAATAATAAAAAATTGATACTTTTATTTCAGTTTCTTCGTTGTAGTTCTTGTATTCTATTTTGATCTTTTTAAAAGCAATTTTAGTATTCAAACATATAATAAAGCAAAATTACTTTAAGTACAAATGAAAACTATTTAAAATGCATCACATTAAATTTTGCTTTTTTTAAAGGAGCACTACCAACTGTTTTCAGTATTCAGAACACCCAATTCTTACTATTTGAAATATCTGCAAAAAGCCTGAAAAGAAAATATTTTCCATCTATTCCCAACTTGAAAATTCAATGAAGTGTTTTTAGTTTTCTCTTTCATCTTCACTGTCAGTGCAGTCTCCAAGCAGAACCCAGAGAGCATCTGTTCCCAGCCAGAACACACACACACTGATGCACCATCATAGAGCATCTCACAGAGTTCTGTGAGAAGGGATCCAGAAGGATCCTCAAATCCTCCTCCCTGCTCCTCACAGGGCTGCCTGCTGCTGAACCATGACTGGGAGTATTGTCCAGACACTCCTTGAACTCTGGCACGGCTATGAGCAAGCAATCTTTCCTCAGAAGGATTGCAGCTCTAAAAAAACGTTGCCAAGATTTTCCCTACAAAGTCATTTTCCCCAAGCAGAGGCAAAAAAAAAAAAAGAAGAAAAAAAAAGAAAAAAAAAATAGGTAGTTACTCAGCAAAACCATATTTAACAAGGAATTTGTACTTAATTTGTATTTTTGAGAACCTGAAAAAGTTGATAATGCTCCTTTAAGGAACGTCTGAAACAGTGAAAAGTTTCCCATACTGAGCACACTCTCGCACAACCCCTTTCAGTGCTGGGAGTCTGGATTTCACATTATATGTTTGCGCAAACATGAAGAAATCACAACTTCTAGCACCACAGGGTTAAAGAGATTGCTAACTGTCAGGGGAAAATGAGCAGATAAAGAGTTAAAGCAGTTTTTGAAGGGAAAGAAGTCAACATATAATGCATCTTTCCAAATTCCTCAATTTTCATCCTTCTTAACACAAACAGTACTATTTTTAGACCATTAGCATGCATTGACAGACATTAGCATTTTAAATTTTTCACTGGAAGTTCTTCCTACATTACCAAAACTGTGCATGTGTTACAGTTTGCCTAGTAAGGGCAAACTACAACATCTGCATATAATTTCTTAGACCTGTCTCCCTTCTTGTCCCAGTTACATCATACAGCATAGCACCTCCAATAAAACCATAACTAACAAAGCGAGAGATTTCTAGAACGTGCGCACCACTTTATCCAAACTAGAAACATCACATTTCTGGTGACTTGAGGCTATTATTGAGTTTTGTTATAAATGGCAATTTTATTTTCCACTAGAACTTTCCATGTTCCAATGGAGGAAAAATAAAAAAAAGCAAAACAAAACCCCACAAGTGCACAGTCTATGTCTGTAAAAGGACACCCCTGAATGCTACACGAACGGCTTGCTGGGAGTATCCTGTAAAGATCCGATGCAAAACATCCCATTCAGCAGACATCACTTCTACCTTGAATAACTCCATTACACACATACTAAGTGCAGTTTATTCATTTAAATAAAATATTCCATGAACTGTAGAGTATACCTATGCTGGTTATGAGAGGTATTACCAGAAATTAATTAGAGTCGTAACTTGTAAATAAACAATTTTATTGTTCATCTTCACAGATGTGAAAGACATACTACAGCATCCATTACTTTCAAATTACAAAGTTATTTAAACAAGATTAAAAAAATTAAATTAAGATTTTGATAAGGTGCTTAACCTCTTAACAGGACAAATTAACATTAAAAACCTTAATGAATTAATGTTATCCATCTACTCAGGTCTTGGTTAAAAGGAAATAGAACATGACATACCCTAATACAATTAAATAAACTACTGTATCTGCAACTAATCATCTGAGGTTTTGGGTTTAAGACAACTGTAAACTAAAAATGTATAAATATAAACAAAAACTTGCATCAACAGAGTCAGTTTTCGGCTATTGGCCTGAATAGTTCTACCATATTCTATATTACATTATTAAAAAAACCTACAAGATATTTTATCCATTCAATTTTATAGCAGTAGCAGACAAAGCCTCTAAGGAATGTCAGCTTTGCTATCAGAAAACCTTTTGGGGAGGTTTATAACTCGGCCATTTAAATTTCATTCTGAGCAGGAACTCAGTGAAAAAAGCTTTAAGCTCAAAAAATTTCCTCCCCACAGTCAATCATTCAAATGTTTGTGAGGTTTCTGGTTTTAATTAGATGCAAAGGAATAGGACAATTTGGGATTTTAGATGCCTCTTTAAAGGAGCTTAACTATTATTTCCAAAAAATGAGGTTTTTCAGACCATTAGCATGTAAACAATGACAGAGACATCTTGTTTTTCATATCTGATCAATAAAACAGGAACAGCCGAGTTACTAAGTCTAAGAAATAACAAAAAGGTTATAGGAAATATGCACTGCAGTTTATACTGTTGCATACACAGTCTATGTAAACCACAAAGTCCCATTCACCACAATGGGATTCTGCATGGCAAGATTTACATTGTAATGATTCTCCCAAAAACAACATGCTGTAAGCCATTTCACAGTTTTTTGCACATTGAAAATATCACACACAGTAGCAAGAAAAATCATAGCATCTTTAATATGCAAAAATTTGAGAAATGGAATGTCATGTCAGTACACTGTAAACCTTTATGCAAAATATGGGTCAATGCATCGGCACCGCAGTGGCTCCGCTGGCCCTGACAGTGACAGCATCAAAAACAGAAAATCAGGTTCCATTGACTCCCATCCAATGCAGCATCAATGGAAAAACCAGAGCAATGCAATTATATATCAGCTCTAAAGAACCAGTACAACCAAAATATCAAATCAGGTTTGGGGTAAGGACTGTTCATAGAGTGTGCTGGGGGCTAAAGAACAGAAGTGCTCGTTAAAGAATTGCAGGCAGCAAGGCTACTTTGTTCAAATGCTGCTGTTTAAGAATGAAAATGCATACAAAAAAGCTGTATTAAAGATACATTAAGGCTCTGATTTAAATAATTGGAAAACAAAGATGTCCTGAATCAAGACTACTGTTCATCCTTAGCTTGCTTAACCATGCTCAGGCATTCAGCCCTTTTAAAATGCAAGATAATGCACAACTCGGAGTCAAGCAATGCCTGAACACAGTGCAATAAGCCAAAGACAAAATGGCAGCCTTCAGATCCTGCCAATATGCAGGTTTAAAAATCAGACCCTTAACATTATTTAAAAGTTTCTTTTTTGTATTTATTAAAATACACACCCTTGCAAAATGTATGGCTCATTGAGCAGTTCATAAAACACATACAAGCCTACAACACCAAATTCTTACAATATAAAAGAAACTTCTTTTAAAAGAAGTTCTATGTGATGTCAAAAACCCTGTTTCAAACACAAATCCAATTTGTGTAAGGGCCTGTTTCTAAGCCAGTTGTCATTCCAGCTATAAAACTGGACTTTGGGACACTGGTCTCCTCATATTTGTTGCACGGAGACTTTATTTTATTTCATTTTCTGTTAGTTTTCTAAGACAAAAGCTCATTATTGAAATTCAAGTCAACACTGTGTTTAGAGACAATTAAATTCCATACTTCTGGCTCTACCAGAAATGTAAACGTAAGATAAATTTTCAGTTCCCTGTTATATCTGAAGGGGAAAATTTTAATGTGGTAGGTACTACATCTCCATGGCACACTCCAGTGGGAACTTTGCAAAAGAATCAAACGCTACCATTTCATACCTGCTCCAGGACTGGAGCTGTTTCTTTGTTGCCTTCCTTTTTTTCAGCACCATCTGCAACAACAGCTTTGGATGCCAATAAACCTTAGGAGAAAAGTTGCAGATATTTTTAGTTAGAAGCACCTTGCAACAAGAGTTTGTAGTAAAAGAAGCAAAATATTGAGACAAGAAATATGAACTGTGCAAATCTACAACATGAGTCTTTCTGAAACGGCTCCACACAAAGCAGAACACTTTAAATTAGAAGAAACAAAAAAGTTAAAGGACATTCCAACAATGGCATGCTTACATAGGAAGCATTTCTTTGGCGTATTTACTGACAAGAAGAAAATCAAATTATCAATTCTAAAATAAAGCCTTGCCATCCTTCCAAAGCCAAAGGACTTGAGCTTTAAAACCAAACGTATGATACATAAGTAAATTTTGAAATCAGAATTATTTACAAAATTTCTCTCTCTCCCCTTTCTAGTCTTTGAGAAATTCACATCAGAATTTGTATTACTACTTCTTAACTATAACACATGCAAACCTTTCTTAAACATAACAAGAGATTTAAGTTCCAAACAAATACTCTCAGCAGTGGAGTTCCCAAACTACCTCAATAAGATGACCATATTGGGAGCAAATAATGTATCAGAATATGTAACTTCACTCACAAACTTAGGTACAATATCACTACTACAAAAAAATCTGTAAAGATGGGGAAATATAAATACAAGAAAGCTTTCTGTCAGCAAAGGATATGGCAATAGTTGTAGTTCAGTTGTACCTCACACAATAACTTTAACTGCCTAACAATGCAGAGACAGGAGTTCCACACCATTAGGAAAACATAGAACTGATAAAACCTAAAAAACATAAATCTGAATAAAAATTGCTATTATAATCTCTGGGAATGTCAATATTGGGAGTGAGGAGTTGAAGTCCTCAAAAACACCTTGAGGACTTCAACTCTGAGGAAATTCAGAGGGAACTGCTATTGCATTCCATACAAAATTAGATATGGTCAAAATTAATTCAAGGTTCACAATGCCCAATAAATTAGTGAAGTCTGGGCTCTCAGGAACTGTTCAAGACATTAAAACAAAACAAAACAAATTCCAGCATTCAACAATAAACACCAAGTGTTTTATCTCATTTACTATTTATGTTCAATTAAGTTATGCTTTAGTTTAGGTTAACTGAAAAGCAGAAACTTACTTAATCCCATTAGAGAAAAACAGATAAAATTATCAGGTAAGATTTTAATTCTGCATTAGACTACATAAAAGATTTAGGTTTTATGGACTTAAACAAACATTTTAAACTCAAATTATCCTATTTAAATTAAGTTGCAAAAATCACAGTGTTTTTTATCTTTGCCATCATGCATTTATATCAAAATGGGTAAAATCATTTTCAAAATGAAGTGGAGTTTTAAGTACAAAAAAGTCCAAGCTACAGTTTATGAGGAACAGTTTGTGGTTCTATAAGCCACAGCTTGCACAGAGAAAGTGCCCCATCCCTGGGGGACTTCAAGGCCAGTCTGGATGGGGCTTACAGAAAGCTGGTCTAATGGATAATGCTGGAACTAGATCACTTTCAACGTCTCTTCTAACCCTGACCATTCTGTGAATGTCAGATTCTCTGATTTTTAGTTCTAGCTAGATGATCTCAGAAATTCAAGCTGTTAAGTGAATCTAGATTCAGATCTGTCAATATATGATCCTTATGATTTCTTTTTTCTCTGCCTCATGAAGTATTTTTCTAACCAGGCACCATGCCTGTAGGGCAAAACAAATTCACAAGCTACTGCAAACCAGGACTACAGGTTCAGCACCGTCTGCCTGTAAGAGCACCCAACAAAGCAAAAGCAGGGAGTGGCACAGCAAACCACTTATGTTTTGTTCTGCAAGCTCACTGCAGCTATTATCTGGCTTTAGGTACCAACACAGCAGGAGAAGATGTGGAAGTAAATATTCCAATAGAGGCAAAAACTGATTGGAAGACGACATTAATACGTGCTTAGCAGGAGACATTCTTCACCTTTGGGAAATGTAATCGCTACTAGCGCTAGCAGCAAAAGAAGGGGCAAAGGGCAACTTTATTTTGTTGACTGCTGAGCAAAGAACACCTGATGCAGCTGTGGGCCTTGTGGCAGACAAGAAGACCCTTCTGCATCAAATGCTGAATATTGAACTGAAATCCAGGGCATAGTTCCCTTCATATAGCCTCCTGCAATAGTGTTTGCACTATTTCCACAATACAGCCATAAGAACCTGGAAAATGTTTTCCTAACAGCTACAATGCTTTGATGACTTTGTAGCCAACCAGATAGACAGCAGGATTCCCAACCTTCCTTCAAATATACAAGCTTGTGCTGGAGACAAAAATGACACAATGCAAGTGTATATTGATATACAATGTATTGTATATACAAGCATTTAACGCATTAGAAATAAACATGTGGCAAGAAAATGTTTAATTGCTAAAAGTCACATTTTCAAAATGTACTGTTATAAAAGACTTACTACGGTATGAACTGCAGAAGTGTGTTAATTTGAGAACAGATACACAAAGTATCTATAAGGCATGACAAATTTCTTCTTGTAGTTAAAGGATTAATACAATTTCACTAAAAGATAACACATCCTCTGCTAGCCAAGTACGTCTTGTGGGGACAGACACGTTGTTTTTAAAATGGTAACACAGCCAATGGCTGCAAAATCATGATCTGATTACTCAATTCAGTCTGTATGAACCTGTCTCATACTATGATTCTCATAATGCTCCTGAGATAATAAGAATCCATCCACAAGCACAGGCAAATACAATTTCTAAAGGTAAAGGTTTTTCAGCTGGTTTTGGTATTTTCTGGTACTAACTGCTATTGGAAAGAAATTAACAGGGCTCTGTCAATATACAAGTCTACTCTTGTACTCCACATCTTATACTACTACTGCTCATGGCAGCAATTAAATTGGAACTTAAATTAAAACATATGTAGTATGGGAAAGGAGAGTAGAAATGGGGCTGATAAATTTGACATCCATTAGCAAAACTTGGAACCAAAGGAGGAGCCTTCCAGGAATGTCAATGCTGGAGGCAGAAAATGGGTTCTAAAGATGGCTTCCTTTCTACCAAAGAACAGGTCCTTCTCATCCTTTCTGGGACAAAAAGCTGGACGGTGGATGAAAAGCTGGACATGAACTGCCAACACTTTGCTGGGCTACATCAAAAGCACTGTGGGCAGCAAGATGAGGGAGGTGATTCTGCCCCCCTGCTCTGCTCAGACCCCACCTGCACTGCTGTGTCCAGCTCGTGGGTCCCTGGACAAGGACATGGACCTGCTGGAGTGAGTGCAGAGGAGGGACCCAAAGATGGTCAGAGGGCTGAAGCACCTCTCCTGTGAGCAAAGGCTGAGAGAATTGGGATTGTACAGTCTCAAGAACAGAAGGCTCCAGAGAGACCTCACAGTCCAGTGCCTAAAGGGGATCTACAAGAGTCTGGAGAAGGACTTTTTACAAGGCATGTCATGATAGGACAAAAGGGAACAGATTCAAACTTAAAGAGAGTAGGTCTAGATTAAGATATGAGGAGGAAATTCTTTCCTGTGAGGGTGGTGAGGCACAGGCTGCCCAGGGAAGCTGTGCATGCCCCATGCCTGGCAGTGTTCAAGGCCAGACTGGATGGGGCTTTGAGCAACCAGGTCTAGTGGAAGGTGCCCCTGCCCATGGCAGCGAGGCTGGAAGTAGCTGAACTTTAAGGTCCCTTCCAACCCAAACCATTCCATGATTTGTACCATTTTATTTTTACTGATTGACAAACTGAAACAGAAGCACTCTCTTAAGAAAACTGACTAAACGTCCTCCACCACAGACCAATGAAAAGCTGGATAAGCCAAAACAAGTAGGAAAAAAACCCTTGCTATGCAGTTTAGCAAATTAGGTTACTTTTGTTTTACAGAAACAAGTAAGATTTTTACCTACTTCCAAAAAAAAAAAAAAGAACCTTCTCATTTGTAGCACAGAAAACTTTACCAGCCTTCACACTGGTATTATTGACTAGAATAATGAGTGGAATGAATTTCTATCTCACAGTGTGTCCAAGGGCTCCCTCTGTTAAGGGAGGGACTTCACAACTTTTTTCAACCCAGCTTTTGAAATGCATCTGATACTTTCCCATCTGATACTTTTTTTTAATGTAAAAACATAAGACTTTGTCCTAAATACTGACCAGATCAAAGCTAGCAAAACAATTTCCTTACTTGGAGGAATATAAATTGAAATAATTTTTTCACAGGTAAGTAAATGTCTACTAAATTCAGGAATAAACACATTTTTCAGCTTTGAAAGACCCATTATTTCATTTCCTGTTTTACAGAATGTATTCTGTAGTAACATGCCTGTTTTCCATTAATACCTTTAAGCAATAAAGGTAGGGAATAAATGCTTAGACACTGAAAAAAAAAGTTCAGATCTTTATAGCTTCAGTTTGTAGGGATGCATATTTCTAAATGAGAAACTTTCTGCAACAATTTCACTTTATGAAAAAATATTTTCTGTTTCTCCACAGCTATCCATAGCTTTAATTTACAGTGGTAGTATGCATTTCATAGCATTCTTAAGAAGTTGTATAAACCCAAATTCACCCAATAATGGAGAAAACTGTATCACTAGAGGTAAAATATGCTCAAGAAATTCATCAATTCAGTATGGCTACTATACTAAAAAACTAAAAAGACAAAGTACAGTCTGTGACCAGTTTATGAACCAGATAGATGTTACCCTTTACGAATTCCTTTAAAATTCTCAACAAATACAGACTGCAGTGACCATCTGCCTCATGAACATCCTTCTATGCAATCTACTTCAACACCTTCTTTACAAGCATGAATATCTCACTACATGAAAAAGGAACAAAGTCAACAACAAAAAAAGTCTTTTACCAGTGATCTTGTTTAGGCGAGCTCTCTTTGCCTGAAATGAGTTGCCTAGATTACTTTTCCTCTTGTGTGATAACGTGCTCTCTGCCTGCACAAAGGCCATCTTTGGAACATCCACTACAGGAAATCCTACTTCTAAACACAAGAGAAACCTCATTAACTCACATTTCATAAATGCATAACACCCAAAATACCTAAATATTTCATAACTGCTAATAGAATACCATAGTAAAGAAACTTTGAATGTTTATACAAAAGGAAAATTACGCATTCTGAAGATCTAGAATTACATACTGAAACAATAAATGAAGATTTTATCAAAATTTGTAATTTTTACTGAATGTTATAAGAAATAAGTATTAAAGACTTAAAATGAACAAATCTTATCAACTCAGATACAGTTTCAAACATCCCTGAATATGGAATATATCATGCATACTGGAATTTTTTTTTTAAAACAAGATCAGAGATTATCTCAAAGGTAAGAGAAGACACAGGAATATCAACCAAACTGTGCAATGAAATCATTAATAAAAAGTTATGTCCTGCTTTGATAAAGCTAGTCAGAAGTTTAGCACAAGCAGTAAATGCTGACTGAACTAAATTTATCTGATAAAAATAGTTTCTGAATTGATTACCATTATGCATCAGAAAGTTATCAAGCCATTTTTCTCTAGAAATATTGGTTATTACTTAACTGCAAAATTAGCAACAGGAGTTGAACACCACAGAAAAAGCAATTTATAGAATGTGCTTTTACCAAACGTGTCACTAGATGTAGGCTCCTCTTCCTTTTTTTGGACTTCCTGCATGATAGTAGAGGTTGAGGTTTCTTCCTTTTTTGAAGGGACTTTTAGCCATTTTCTGTCCTCTTTATCTTTATTGCTGTTTGCACTGGTTCTAGGTTTACTTCCAGCTTTGTTCTTGGCTGCTGCTGCAGCAGCAGCTTTGACCAAAGCTATCCAATCCTCCAAAAAGGAAAAAATGGTGAGTAAGTATTATAAAGTGCCTAAGACTCAAACAGAAAATATTCATAAACCCAGTGAACTTTATCTAGAAATGTTCAAATGAAATTCAATTTATTTTTATGGTTATTACTCAAAGAGTGGTAAAATTGACTTTCCCAAATTGTCCAAATAAATTTGAAGTATTATCAGCATGCCACGTGGATAAAAGGAAAAAGAACCTTTCAAAAACCACTGTATATACAATTCTGGCTGTACACATTCCCTGTTAAACTACTTTTTGTGTCATTGCTTTAGAAACCCAGGAGCTCCCAATCCCAGAAGACTGACATTTTTCTTACCCTTTTGGCTCTGAAACACACAATTCCATAGTTATTGACCTATTATGCAAACCTACAATCGCCTCAAAGCAGTGTCCAGCTGCATGGAATTCCTCCTGAACTAAATTGATAAACCAGGGATAACTCCTATCTCATTACACCTTTGCTTCTAGAGCAATTACAGACTCTTTTACTCTTTCTGTATTACATATTACAGGTTTCACTCACTAACTTCAATAAAGTACTCTGTAATGTGACTGAATTTCACAATCTACATTTAAGGTAATTAAGTGTCATTTTGTGTAATTGCTTATTTGTACCATATAGAAACATTAAAGGAGTGAACAATACATCCCAATCTAATCTACTTTTTGGCATTTAGACCAAGTCAAGCCACCCTACAAGCCAGTGGAGAGAACTTCCTAGGCTGAGCCAAGCTCTTTCCAGTAGTTTAGAGAGAGGAGACTCCTGCCTTATGTCTCCTGAATGTCAGGGATCAATCTGACTGCAAAAATTTGTCACTTGATCCTTTTGACTAAAGTATTTTTTTGAACTTTCTAAAACACTGAGGTAGAGAACTCTTCCCTGGAGAAGTTATGTGCAATACAGAAGGCAACAGAAATGATCAACCAGTCAGAATAAGGCATCTGAGTGTTCTGAATAACAAGTACTACCACACACACAAAAAAAATATGAAAAAGACTTTTTGTCTAGTTACCCTTAAGTGCTTTACAAATAAAGGATATTTTATTCTGGAATATCTCCTTGTTGTTATGTCATCACACAAGACAGCTAAAGTAGCTTGATTTTAGAAACCTTGTTCCAATGCAACCTTTTCCCACCTCATGACATATTTTAAGTCTTTCAAGTCTCTGTTCTGCTGAGGGTTTCTTTGCCTTTGACATATGAGGAAATCATAACACAAATACAGTGTTAATTCTCCTTGCATTACACTTTTCATTTTCCAGAGTTCAATACTTTTAAATCACCGCTTCACATGGTTATGCTTCTTCTCTGCACCAACTCACATACTCAGAAACAACAAGTTTTGATTCTTCTAAGATAAAGTGTTCCATGTCCACACTGTCAGTGCAAGATGCAGACACTCACACTAGCCAGCAGCAAAGTTTGGAAGCACTTTGGCAATGCTCAAACAACAGGCAACTGCTGAGGCCACTTAGTGACATGCCAGTGCAAACGAGTGTGTCCAATTGCCAGCTGCAGTCAGTCAAAAGCACACATACCTCTCTTTTGGCCAGCCAAAACGAGCACAGCTATTAGGTCTAGTCCATCCAGAGCCTTGCCCATCCACCACAACAAAAGAAGGATTGAGCTATTTGTGGTGGTGAAGAATTAGGAGACCTGAGAGTAAAAGTCCTACGCTGTACCCTGGCCAAGGCACGAAGAGAATCAGTAACATGGCTGGAGATTCGATTTTATGGTAAAAGTGGGAAGGGGAAGTAGTGCAGCCTGCATCAAAAGAACTTCTAAAGAGCATCCTAATTTTCAGTCCAGCTAAGCACCCTGGAATCAAAAGCTTTCAGAAGATATCAAGCTTCAAAAGACGATGCTGAACCAAGTACCCTGGTCTAAGCGCAGCTGGTGCAACATGGAAAGGGGTTTTGTGGTTTTCTTTGTATTTTATTTCACTGTTTGGATTCTGTTCTTACAACATGGAGCTTACAGCAGCAGGACACAAAACAATGTAGAAAACAAAGGTTGAACATTCAGAAGCCAGAGAAGAGACACATTCATTATGGCAACATGTAAATTTAAACTCAGTGAAGATAACCTTGAGCAGTTGGGATGGACAAGATTGCATCAAGACATTCCTTCCACCTCAAAACAATGCTGTGATTCTGAATTGTTCAGAAACTCTGTGGGTCCATTTTTGCTTTGGCTATGGAGTAAACATACAGGCACTAAAGTGACACAGTTAATGCCTGCTTTTTAACCTTGAATTTCTGCTGAGTGACTGCTCAGTAGCACAGCTCCTGACATGTGAGAATTATTTAGCATCTAAGATGCTAAGGTGACTATATTTCTTTTGTACGGCACAGGAATTCCTCCTTCAAAAAGATACATTTGTGTCTTTTTCAGAATTTTTACCAAAAAATTAACAAAACAATTGAAGAATAATAATGGGATCCTAAAGCACAATAAATTCTGAAATCTATCTCAGGCTAATAGTATGATATCTATTATATCAACCATAATAGCGGGACACTAAGTATCAAAGAAATCACAAAAACTAGCTACAAATCTTAACAGTAGGACAATTTCCCAGATCATACAAAGTCAAGGGCCCAAATATGAACACATTAGAAATTAATAGAGTAAAAGAAAATCCTTCTAAGAGAAGTTTTCTCTTCTTTCATTTCTTGACATTGTCTCTCTATTGGAAGTAGTTGTGTAACTCTGAACCAGTGAAACTCTGCATCATCCAGCCTGATTTCCACTTCCCTCAGTATCTCACTTTAGTGAGCTTCTGATTTACATACGTAACTTTAATAAAATAAAATACATTCAAAATGTGTATTTCCTTCTTTTTCTTTCTTACTAAAATTCATCTTTCAAGTAAGCTGAGAAAACTGACAGGAGAATAGTAATGGCCCACAGCAGTTAGAAAACAAAGCATTACTTTATGACTACTGAGGAAAACTGTCATTATGCTAATTAGATGCACTAAATCAAAACACAGGAAATTGCATGATCGAGAAATACATCAGCAGAAATTACCCAACAGCCTTACACATCAATTGGCTAAAAAACTTGTATTTTAAAATATTCCTTGGGTAACCATAATCCTGCAACAGTGTGGAAGGCAAAACCAGAATAATTTCCGAAATCCAACCCTTGCGTCAACAGCAGAATTCACACATACATCGCTCTCCCTTCACCTGCCTACAACCACCACCTTTTTGCTTCTCCACAGTACCAAAGATTCAGCTGCTTTTTCCTCTTCTGTCACACCATAACTTCCAACTCCCACACGTTCATACATACGCATACATAACACATGCATCTATTGACTGGCTGATTCCACATCAAGCCTGGATTCCTTACCCTCACCTTTCAATTCTACACAGTCTGCCCCACCTACATCTTGGCTCACATTGTCTCCTGTCACATCTTCTTTTGTCCTCTGGCCCATTCGCAAATCCATGCTTTTTCCTCAGCTTCCTCTTCCTGTGTGCCAAGTCCCCTCCCTCTCCTTCAAATCCCTCCTCAAAACTCACTTCTTTTGGTTCGATTTCCGTCACTAATCTCAGCTCCGGCGCTATCTGCTCCCTCTCGCGCGCCTGATTACATCGAAGATAAAACAAAAAACATGAAACAGAAAAAGTAAGTTATCCAAATACTTCACATGTGCCCTCACAAGGGCAGTCTCAATATCCCTTTTTCCCCTCTCTGTACTACGTTAGTCACAGATCTGTGTGATTTTGATGATTTTGTGCTTATCTGAACCACAGCTGAGCCTCAAGACTCACTGCACTGAGACACACAAATATTTTCTACTCTAAAAATTTTGCCTTTCCACCCTCACAACTGAGTCTTATTAAAACACACTTCTGCTGCAACTCAGAAACAGACTGAGTGCTGTAGCATGTCCAGTCTCTTCCTTTGAGTCACACTAAGCTCAAATAAAAATATTAACTAATCAATATCTAATCTCTATCTCTCTCCAAGTAATTCGAATTCTGCATGCTTAGCACACACCTTCCACAAAGATGTTAAATTTACTGATGTACTTGAAGTATCTTAAGCTTACACTCATCGCTGAAAAATGTATTTTTCAGTTTGGAAATACACAAAATACAAGTTATAAGTTTAAATGAAGCATGAAGTGTAGCATCCGATAACTCTACTTAATTTTTCAAATCAGTTTACAGTCTAGGAATTTTTGTAAGCTTCACATAAATTTTAGTAAATATTTTCTTATAAAATAAATAATGCAAAAGAACAAAAACATCCATGAGAGTTTGAGGCTTAAACAAAGTTCAGTCTCAGATAATTGATTTTCAACCAAATCTTAGATCATGTTCTTGTTCTGAAATAACACAAAAACTTAGAAAAATAAACATTTTTCCATTGCGTTATATGCAAAAGAAGTTGCAAGAAAAATTTTATTTTTGCCTTTGAAAGTTGTAGACTTTCATGCTTATTTCTAATTTTGCAGGATTAAATGCTACAACTAGTATCTATCAGCATTACAGAAAGCACAGCTGGAGGTGTTCTTGTATCTAGAAAACTTGAAAATTCTGAATCTATCTCAGAAAGTGTAAATTTGTGCCCCAATTCCTTCTCATGAGTTCACTAAAGCAGCCTACATTCAATCCCCGAGCTGCATAAGTGGCACCATAACTCTCAACTACTGAGAAAAATTAGAAATAACAGATGAGCTGGACTGCCACCAAACAAGTCTGGACAACATAATGGCTGTGAAGTAATGGATTTACTATTTTTTTAAATCTATAATTGCCTATGGCCTAAGAGTAGTAACTCAAGTTTAGACACAACATTGCTTCCTAGAAAAAGCACAGGACTGAATCAGGGAGCTCTTTCCACTGTCACAAAAAGCTTGTTTCTTTTCAGTCACAATAACATTACCCAAGTTTTGCTCTTTATGAAGTAACAAGAAACACTCAAGCTTCCTATCTTTCTGTCATACTGACAGTATTCCTTGAAATACTACACACTGGTTCAATGGAATTACTGTAACACTGCAGTGAGAAGCCAGGGTTAGTGTGACTATAGATTTCAGTTTAATCTCCCTCAGGAAACATCTTTTAAATAATGCAGTGTCTGCACTAAGTTCCAGTGTCCCTTGCATAGAGGATCAATCCTACCATACAGCTACCTTTACCCTGGAGGCCAGGATGTGGAGATGGTCTCAGTATGGATGGCTACAATGGTAATTATGAAATATTTGAAGTCTGCAAAGTTAGGAGTATTCTAAATAAAACTAAGAGCAAGTAAAGACCAGTTTTCATGGATTTTGTCTCAAATAGTTTCAGTGGAGTAATTGCTCATTAAATATGAAAACACAGGTACCATGCAAGATAAATGCAATGGCATTGCACAGATCTCCTTTAAGAGTTTCCAATGTTTCCCTTTCACAAGTAAAGATAGGGTAAAGATAGGCCTAGTGACTAAATCATATCCTCTCCTTCATAGTCTCCCTCAACTGCTACCCAGCATCTCTTCTTTAACAGCAACATTATAAGAGGCAAATACTTATCTGTCTGATTGCCCAGAAGTTCTGATATAGGGAGAAAAATCCCGAAGCCATATTTATAAGAACATCTGGGTAAAAAGCTCTCATAGTAGCAAACAAAAGACATGGGCAGAGAGTGGGAAATAAATAAAATTAAGAAAAAAATTCAGCAGCACAGGCTGCTGACAAGCTAAAGTTTTTTTCCTGAAAGGACGCCAGAGGGAAAAGTCATTGGATGCCCCTGGTTTTGTAAACTCTGTAAGACAAGGCTCTGTGAACAGATTAGTTGCCAATGAAGTGCTCAGCAGCCAGACATTTCAGCGAGGCAAGGCCCTTGAGCAGCACACTCTGAGGCATCGTCCATAACCCGGTGAAGTAAGGCAGTGCAGGGCCTAGAATAAAGACTAATCTAAATCTAGTTGTGCTACTGACACTTCTACTGTCTCAAGATATTAAAAAAACAATAAACCCAAACAAACAAAACAATGAAAACCCACACGACTACACAAAAGCTAACAAAGCAATTGCTTGAAGTACTCTTACCTGCCCTTTTGCATCCTCTGGCATAGATTTGATATGCATCCTTTTAAGACATCGAATGACACCGTCATAGAATTGCACTGTGAATGTTCCTAGAAATGATTGATGGAATCACTGTGAGTACTTGAAACAAACACTCTTTGTTATTATGAAAGCTTTATGTTTTGCATTTACTTTGTATGACAAGAGTAACCAAGTGTTATCACTAGTCAGGATCAAGAGAGGAACAAAAACTATAAATTAAAGCCTCATTGAAACCCTGCTTTAATACTTTTACTCTTTGTCCAGCTGGGCAATTTCAAGTATTTTTAAGATATTGAGTCACTTCTGCCCATAATTCATTGAAATAGTTATGTAATATTTAAGATGCCACACTAGGGAAATAGTTCAACTTACATCTAAATCTTCATTTGCTCTAAACTACAGTAAAAATGTCAAGTTCTTATGTTCATTAGGAATGTCACCATTCTGAAGTATTTAATCTGTATTCCTTTACTGTCCTATTTCCATGGTTCTTCCTCAATAAAGAGAACTAAAACAATTATGAAAACTTAAATATAACATGAATTCAAATCAACAATAGTACAAAATAGTCCTAAGACTGTGCACAGGAGCTTCTGATCACTAAAAGAGTAAAAACATTAAAAAAAGGCATTTTGTCTTCTAGGAGAAATTTCAGTTTTCAAATTTGATACAGATAAAGGACAAACATTTTACTAAATTTTATATATAAAAACATTTTCACTTAATATTGGGGCAGAGAGGAAAACTTTACAGTCATATCACTTTTTTAGGCACAGGAAATCTACAGCACAGCATTTTCAAGCAGACCTTACCAATGGACCATGGCAATACATACCCTCTTTATTAATTGCTTCAATCTTTGCAGGGTAATAGCGACAGTCTGTCCACCGAGCTAGGACTTCTTCTCCAGGTTTAAAATCCTATTTGAAACAAGTTTAGTAATTAATATCTAAATAATTTAGATTTTTTTTCGCTAAAAAAAAAAAATTCCTAATTCCTAAAAATTAAGTATTACATGCTGGAGAGATTTAATGTAGGAAAACAAGTAGAGCAGGTTCCAAAAGTCTAAGACAAAATAAATGTGCCACTCACAACAAACTCTTCATCATCCTTCAGCCCCTCTTTCCTTAATGCTGGTCGCTCCAAAGGTCGCAACCTGTTGCTGTCCCAGTAAATCCACTCATCGTAGCGATGGCTCCAGCGTTCAAAATGCACCAACATCTTCCCCTCTTCATAATCTATCTTCTCAATTCGAGATGGATACCTGCAGGGTTAATCACAAACTGCTAAGTATCAAAGGTTTGTTTCTTGGTTTAGATACAATAGTGCCTACATGACCTTTCCAGAAAGTCGTATCCACGCTTTGTACTGAAAACTCTGCAGGTCTGAAAAAGGCTAAGTGACTGACCTGACTGGGTAACATTTAGTTCAAGAATCTATGCACAATAGTGAGAATTGGAATGGGGCAGAATTCAGCTCCTTCTGCCCTTCACAGAGGTATTGAAACAGATTTAAAAGTGCATAGAATCTCCTAAGAAAAAAAGAAGAAATTTATTACACCACTAATTTTTTTTTTATCAGCATTTATATTAGGGTTGCTCTAAAATTAACAACATGTGCATGGAAAAGAAAGACCACAGGAAAAGGACAGCTGCCTTTTACTTTCACAACCTGTTTCTCAAACCAAGTACTACTGTGGTCCAACAGTAAAAGAGCAGACTTGAGCGACTAATTTCCAATTCTACTGCAAATTCTTTAGCTAGCAAGACAACTGACATATATAGGGAACCTGTCAACATCATCAATTTTGAATATAATATCTCCAAAATACTGACTGTGCTCTTAAAGGAGTCTCTAACATCATGTTCTGACCAAAATATAAGTTACCAGGAAGTACAGGTCCTCCTTATTTCTTAGTAAATGGACCTGCACATTAAAACAAAGTATGTCAAACTCAATTTCCTCTTTCTTTTCTCCTGTCCTACTTCTTCAACTGCAGTGATGTATACAGCTTCTCAACATTTAAATATCTAAGGAGCTGCTGATAAAGAAAATTTCTCTGATTTTCTAGGTTACTACTGCAGCCAAATTTCACCCTCACATCAGAATTCAGACAGTCCAAGCTCTTGTTGCATTTCTCTCATCCATATATTTCAGAAATGCTAAACAGTCTTAGTCTAAAACTGAAGACTCATTTGCCACTCTACTAATAAAATCTTTCTCAAGACACTTGTTCAAGTCTTCCAAAGAAACAAGATCAGCCTCTCTTCCTTCTCCAAAGCAGACTGACAACAACAATCTAACAAGAATGGTGAAGCTGATGATCTGCTGCATCAAAACAGAATGTAAAACTCATGGGTCAAACCTGTAGCTCAGTAGCAACATTCTGGTTTAACTTTGAACAAGGTTTCAAAAAATAAGTCAGCCATGAGATGGTCTTCCTAAGCTCAGACTCTGATTATACTTTCTTTTTAAGTTCATGCTGCTATATTTAGAAATTTTATTTTAAAATTTCTAATTTTTTTCATCTTCCAGAGTGTTCCAGTTTCAGACCTAGAACTTGACACAAAGCCACAGAATAAGCAGGAAGAGGAGCAAAGCAGAGGAAAAAGTAAAGTTACTGTCACTACAGAAGTGTGTGAGAAACAACGTAACCTGAAGGAGTTCCAAGTAGAAGGATGACACAGAAGGTATTCAACAGAGGGAAAGAAGGAAAAACACCAGAAAAGCAACAGGAAAGAAAGGTCATTTTGCAGCAGTCAGAAATGAGAGCTTGTGTTGCAGCAGTGAAATGGAAGCCAAGAACAGTGATGCCCTTTCCCAGGACAGTCAGAAATCTTGGGTTCCTCGCATGCCAGCCACCAGTGATGCAAAACGATGGCTGTTTTACAAAATTCAGGGACAACCAGCTGAAAGAGAATTCTCTTTTTCCTACATATCTCCAATGCAAACACTCTGCTCCCATTATGGCACATCCCTACAGAGGTCCCCTCGTTATGGCTGGGAGCTCTCCCTGGTCAGCAGCAGTCAAAGCACCATTCCAAGCACTGTGTGTGAGAAGAAAACAGAAAGGGGTGAACTGGGAAAATGCAGCACGGCCCTGGAAAGAGCAAACCACGTAAGAGGGGAGAGTAAAATGCAGAGCATAGTTTAGAGACAAATATTTTAAAATGAAGATAATTATAAAGACGATTCACCAAGCCAAGAATCAAGACATTAACATATATACAAAATCAAAAGAGAAAAATTTAGCATCAGTTAATAAAAGAATATGTGCAAAATATTAATTCTCATTAGTGATCACTTTAGATAAGACATGAAGCTCAAGGTATTTACAGGTTAATTTCTCTTTGCTAAATACAATTTCTGCTGTCAAAGTCTTTCTAAAAGGCCATGATATGTCCTTAGAGATGGAATGCCCAAGGCATATGCAATTGGTTATTAGGCAACTCAAACACAACTGTGTATTTAGCAACAAACTATTATCCTCAATATTCACTAAATTTAGTGTGACACATTGTGCCACAAATATGTACAGACAGCAGTATTTCACAATACTGATCCCACAGTGGGAAAGAGCAGAACATATGTATTGCAGAACACACTCTTGCAAATTATCCCCTGCACAGAAAGATCTTTCTGGTGATTTTGTACTTTGACTGAAAAGAACCAATTTAATCAATTAAAAAGAACAATATGAAGATGATGACATCTCATACACTTCAGAAATTTTATGTGGAAGTTTCTTCCATCGCAAAGTTATAAGTAGGCATTTGAAGAAATACTGCAAAGGGAGATACAAATATCATTCTTTACAGCACCAAAGAATAGTAATATCTAAGGCCAAAACAACTTTGCAGTCAGGTTAGTTCCCCCAGCAAGTAAGCCACACTAAGTCATCACAATGAAACTGACATGCAACCAGATTTGACACCACTTCATCAGCACAAACCAGAAAAACACACTCTAAAATTTGAGGGAAAAGCCTTCACTTTTCACAAAAAAAGGCTCAGACCAGCACATTGGAATTCAAAAATCGAGGAGTTTCTTCTATGGGAAGAAATAATATTCTGCAAATTTTTGATTTTTAACTGTGTGTTTTTTAAAAAAAGGGCTGGAAAGAGTATGTAGTAATCACAAATGAAGTTTCATCCAAATTTCAGGGGGAGTTTGTTCTTGTTTTTCAAGAGAGAACAAGAGAACTGCTGTTAGCTGAATTTATCTGCCCAGTTTACACATTGCATGCCCTCCATTCTCAGGTTCCAATCTTGGTGATTCCAACCCATTAGAATTATGCAATATGTTTGGAAAGCCTCAGAATTTGATATGGCTTAAAAACTTATACTGTGATGCCCTGGTCAGGCAACAACAGTGTTCTAACACATATATAATAAAAAATAATTGAAAACTTCCCACTTCACTTCTTGCCAGTGTAAAAAAAAACAAACAAACAAAAAAATCCACTGAATATTTTTTCCCAATGCACTCAAACACATTAATAGCCACACAGACAGCACTTTTTTTTTTACATCATCCTTTTAACCCTCCAAAAGTGACCAAAAAGTGGTGAATTGCCCTGTGAAACAGGACAATAGGAATGTCAAACTGTAAAGAAAAACCAAAAACATTAGTAAATTTGTCCAAGTTTGCACCTATGAAGTCTACAAACACACTCATACTCAACATACTCACACTCAAACCAGCCTTTGCAACACTGGCTTAAAAAGTGTTTCCTTCTACCTCATAGAGGATATAAAACCAAGTACCCTCCATACTGACTTCTCACAAATGGTGTTCCAGTGTCTGCAAAATCTGCAAACACCTATTTCTAGGTCCCCACATTTATTATACATACATTGTATTAAATATAAAGCAGAGTCTTCACCTTCACCTCCCTTTCAAACACCTGCCAGGTAACCAGTCAACTGAAATCCAAAGCAAGGACTGAGTCAAAGTAAGATTTCTCAGTCTTTCAGGGAAAAAGCCTCCTCCATACTGGGGAGCTCCATCCAGATAATCAAATTTACCAAGGGGAAGTACTGTTGTTCTGACAACTAACCTATTTTAGAGGGCTGTTTCCATTCCAGAAACAAGGGCCATCCATCTGTACTTTATTACCTAACTTAAGAGTTTCGATCGAGCACATTAATAAACACTATGGTCCCAGAACAACAACAGGGGTATTCCAGTAGAGAGCTAGAGGCAAAAAAAAAAAAAAAAAAAAAAAAAAAAA